>CAWUPM010000969.1:302274-560581 GCA_963924295.1 Dioctria rufipes
AAGGCAAAATAACAACTTTAGGCTAAGAAGATGGAACAAGAGCAGCACACAAAATTCTTTGATGTATAGGGGACTACAGTAATTTAATAACTTGCCAACCGAATTGAAAGCAGAGCACAGAATACATTTATTTAAATTAAAGCTAGCTGAATTTATTAAAAATTATTATGATAATGTTTAAATTTTATTTATTTTGTATAATTAAAGTAAATTAAAATAATTAAGTCTTAAGAACTAAGAATTATAAGTAATTGAAATGTTATTAGAAAGTTCTTTAAACTAATAAATATTACTACTACTACTATTTATCAAATACTCATTACTTCCCATTTGCTCCTACGATCCAGTGTCCTCAGAGGCCTCGTAGCACTTCAGCAACTCATCTGAAATGTAAAAGAAATATAGATATTATTCTGAGTCAACTAATTAAGCAAGTATTATAGAGAAAACTACAAAAATAAGCAAAATACATGCGAGATTGCCAAAAAAACGCAATTTTAAAACACCGCTACACTAACCCACCTAGAATGCAGTAATATAGTTGTGGTGTTCACTTACAGCTACATTACAAACCATTTTTTTATGGTTCCATCCAGGAATGTGGGCCTGTTTACTGTTGTATTTGAGAATATTTCCAGTTACGATCAATTAGTGAAGACATTTTTTTCCTGAAAAAGTGACTATACGTGGCATTAAATTATTATAAATAGTTTTTTGAAATTTTATTACAATTAATGCCGACACGGGTTATCCATCTATCTTAACAATTTTGTCTAAGTGGAGCCCACACGTGGCACCAATTCACTTCCAATAATTTTTCTAAAATTTGTCCCACACGTGGTATTAAACAACTTCGAATAATTCTTTATAAGTTGTGTTGCAAGTTGTGCCACACGTTGCATCACAACTTTAGGAAAAAGTTGTCAACAATTTGTGACCACACGTGTTACTTAAGTTTTAAGAGCATTTGCTGCTAATTTGCACATTTACATTTCATCATCGTATTACGAACACGTTGTTCTACGTTTGTACACACACGTTCAACCAACGAAAAATAGCACGCTGTAAATTAATATGGAGTAAGTAGAGAAATTAGTTCTCACGGAGAGTGTGCTGCATGCTCGAATAGAAAGATTAATTGAAAATTGACGAAAAACGACCATTTTTGAACGAACTCAAGGTTTCTACGAGACTAGAATGACAGATTTAAAGAAACTATGGGAGATGTATAGCGAAACAGATATGGCAATCAATCAGTCTTTATTAGAAAGTTCTGATGACACGCCACATGACTTACTAAATCAAGATAATCATAGTACAACAGAATTAAAATACTCCGAATACATGGGAGAATTAGTAGAAGGACTGCGGAAATTCGTCCCAGCTACTGAAACGACAAGCACGGCAACAGTGCCTATGCACTCGACAACTATTGTTCAACAGGAGCCCTTCCTTCCTCGAATTCAGTTGCCCAAATATAACGGAAACTACGATTTATGGCGATCATTTCATGATCTATTCGTTTCTCTTGTTTATGACAATACCAAGCTGACATCAGTTCAGATGCTGCATCATCTGAAATCTTGTTTAATGTGTGATGCTGAGAAATTGTGACGATATACCCCATTAACATATGAAGATTGTTAGAAGATTGCTTATTATTATTTTATCTCTCACCCTGAGTAGGAATTTACTCCTACTGCAGAAATCTACTTCTGCTTTAATTTTATCTTACGTCTAAGCAGGAATCTACTCCTGCTGCAGAAACATACTTCTGTCATTATAAATATTTTTGCATTACTGCTACCGTGCTTATACGTGTAGCACAAAACTTCTATTGTATTAATAGTAGATTTTCCTCTCTCTTTTCAGAAATAAGGGGAACAAACCTCAGCGGGAGTATTTAGTATCGTCTTTTACTGAATTTATTTGTTGAATTAATATAGTGATAGTATTGAATTTTGTAGTAGGCTAGGTTAATTTTAAGCATTGAATTATTTCTTCATAGGTTAAGTCTTGATTGAATTTGTGATAATAGTTCTAAGCAATTGAATAAATTTTATATTTGAATTGAGACAAAGCTGAGTTACCCTTTTACAACCGGCACCCCCCTTTAGCTTGAGCACAGATCTCACAGGAGGGATGAATATACCATCCAGATATCAGATACTTAAGGCAGCGGGCCGATGTGTTAATTGCTTACGAATTCACCACATTAATAGCTGCACTAGCAAATACAGAAGTTTGAAATGTAATAAAAGATATCATACCACACTCCACGAAGATAACAACAGGGACAAACCCAAATTCTCAGCTGTCAATTATTAGCGTAACTCAGCAGATGACAAGGCTAGAATGAGCACAAGTCAAGTTAGTCAATCTAGCATCACAAAGGAAAGTTCTTCTCGGTTACAGTCAGAAAACAATACTGATGACTTAAACACTAGTCGCAACTTTGTAACAAGAGAAAGTCACAATGCTTTGCTAACAACAGCGCTGGTAGTGGCACAATCCAAAGGCGGGCCGTCACATATCTTACGATATTTGGTAGAAAGTGGCTCGCAATCATCGTTCATTACAGAGGAAGCCTGCAGGAAATTAGGAGCTAGACGAAGCCCAACTGTAGTGTCAATCATAGGCTTAAACACTAGCCACACAGCCATTTCAAGGCACCCGACCACAAGCACACTTCGATCTCAAAAAGCGAAGTCTACAGCAGTATTAGAAGAAAACTTTCTATACTGAAGAAAATTACAGATCCCTTGCCGTCCAGAATAGTCTCTAAAGAGGAATGCTCAACTCTAAACAAGCTGCCACTAGCACGTCTTGGAAACCTGGAAGGATAGATGCATTATTGGGAGCAAGGATATATGCCCAAATGCTGCGGACTGGCATTCACCAGGGATCAAATACAACCCCTACAGGAATCAACTATAACACTATAACAATTGATGATTTATGGGAAAGAGAGGAGTTCCCCACAAACATAATTATTAATAAAGAAGACAAAGAATGTCTAGAAAATTACCAGCTCAATCACCAATGTCTTCACAATGGAACATACCAAGTGAATTTACCCTTTGTAAACAACAAGGTGCCGAAGTTAGGTCAATCAAGACTACAAGTATTGAAACGCTTTCAAGCAATTCAAAGACAACTTGAAAGGAATAGAGAATTAAAAACTGAATATGAATGATGTTTAGACGAATATCTCGAGTTAAATCATATGGAAGAAATCCTTCCTCCCAACATCAATGAACCGCATTATTATATACCTCATCCTGCTGTTGTTAAGGAAAGCACGAAGGTGAGAGTTGTATTTGATGTGTCGGCGTAAATATAAAATTGCAATAAATGCGGACACCGAAAAGATGTAAAACTTAAGAGATTCAGTATTTTCATCTGAACACGGTCATATTCGGGACATATTCAGCTCCATTTGGCTATCCAAACGGTATGGTATGTTGAAAACAGGAGAATTCAATCTGAGGAAATGGACAAGCAACAATTCTGGCTTGTTGAAACATGTTACTGCAGAGCAACGAGAATTCAAAAATACTCTAATGATTTCAGACACAGAATCAGTAAAAACATTAGGAATTCGCAGGCATCCTAAATTGAATAGTTTTTTGTTTTTAATCAAAACTTGGACAGCTCACGCCAAGGTAACCAACGCACCATCTTGTCAGATATCGCATCATTATACGATTCGTTTGGCTGGTTGTTACCAGAGGTAATTACAGCCAAGGTGCTGATGCAAGCATTGTGGATCACAGGATGTGAATGGGACAACAAGGAGTCGGAAATGATTGAGTAACAATGAAATGGGTTCAAAATTAACTTGAGGTATATAGAAAGCTTACAGATTTCTAGACGGATCAACTATTCATCCAAATACATGGAATTTGTGACGCTTCTACAAACGCATTTGGGGCTGCAGTTTTTATACGCGTGAAAGACCAGAATGATCTAATCCACACCAATTGACTTACTGCAAAAAACAGGGTAGTTCTAATAAAGCCGACAACAATTCCCCGATTAGAGCTTAATGGAGCTCTACTACTTGCAAGACTGCTTCAGGCTACAAGCAATGATATGCGCCTACAACAAGTACCAATCTTTGCCTGGAAAGACTCAATGATTGTCTTGCAATTGATCAAGGAGTATCCAGCACATAGGAAAATCTACGTGGCAAGTAGAGTAGTCGATATACAAGTTATCGTACGCTTTGAGCAATGGCGTCACTTGTCCACTAAACGAAATCCTGAAGATTTATCCTCAAGAGGTGTGTCTACAGCAGATTTACTAGGCAATCATTTATGGTGGCATGGACCATCATGGCTGTCGGAAGAATAGGACAAATGGACGAAATTCAAGGATTTTTAAGAACAGACAAATCTAGAAGCGAGAGAACCCCCTACAGTAATTTTTTTTAGCGAAGTTAGAGAACATACTTCTTTTACGTTACTCGTCGTATACTCGCCTCCTTCGAATCGTAGCACATATACAGTGTTTCATATACAATTGTAGGCATCCCCAAGCTAAACTGCTACAAGTCTTTAATGTGCTGAAATGGAACCCAGTAGAACAAACAATATTCAGGCTCGTACAACAAACTGTGTTCGCAGAATAGTACAAAAATATTTTGGAGAAAAAATCATTGTCACAGCATAGCAAACTAATAAAGCTTAATCCTTCATGGACCAGAATGGTTTGATACGATTAGGTGGTAGATTTCACAACGCGTAAATTCCATATATTAGGAAGCACCCACCCATCTTTCCACGAGATCATCACTAGTCGAGATAGATTTTGGATTGTAGATGCACGGCGCCGTATTACTGGTAGACTGCACAAATGCATTATATGTTTCAGATATCGAAGAATGTCAAGAAGCCAATTAATGGGAAATTTACCCACATCCCGAGTTAATATAACGAAGCCATTTAGGAAAGTAGGAATTGATTATGCCGGACCTGTAATGATAAAATCATTAAATTTACGAAACGCAAGAATATAGGAGGCATGCTTTTTACCTTTATCTGTACAGCCATGAAGGCCGCTCAAATCGAGTTGGTATCAGATCTCAAATCTGAAGCATTCCTCGCCGCGTTAAAAAGATTTGTGACTAAAAGAGGACTGTGTAATGACATATATTCAGATTGTGGCACCAATTTCATTGGAGGAAAGCCTATTTTATAAACGAATCTGCGAGAAGCACTTCGAGATGCAACTCCAGTAGCAGCATAATAACTTGCCTTCAATCAAATCAATTGCCATTTTAATCCTCCAGCCTCTTCACACTTTGTAGGGATAATGGAAGTTGGAGTGAAATCGATAAAGCATCATTTACGATGAACATTACAACAATCCAAATGCACATTTAGAATATTCGATGGTCCTAGCTCAAGTGGAAATATTCTAAATTCTAGACCGCTATGCTATGTGAGAAATGTTCCAGAGGAATTACTTATCCCCATACCCAAACAGACTATATCGACGCGGTAGTACCTTCCAAACGATGGAAGTACACTCAGCAATCATATAAACAATTTTAGGATAAATGTTCAAGGGATTACTTTAACCAACTTCAAAACCGGACTAAATGGTATACAAGGCAACATAAAATTTAAGATTGGAGATGTTGTCCTTGTCAAATACGACGATATGCCACCCATTAGTTGGACAATGGGAATAATCGAGCAAGTGCATCCAGGTACAGATGAGCTGGTACGGATAGTACGAGTCAAAACGGTAAACGGTGGTGTTCTACGACCAAGTGCCACAATTAGTCCTCTACCATTGGCAATAGATTAACCACCTGTTCTTAGTGTCGTCATGTGTCTGTCCATCTATGTGTTACTGTTGGGTGAGTGTGACAAGCTGTTATTTAAATGTCGTTTACTTACGAACAAGATGATACGCTTCATATTTTAGAAGATATGCAATACAGCTCACTAGAAAGTCCAGGACTTAGGATGCTGCGTGACCCAGGGTGGGATGTCTTCGCTTCGGCATGCCTCGACCAGAATCGGCCCATGAAGTAGTTCTATGCGACAGATGGGATCCGTCGATGAGCCAAGCAAGGACGACACAAGCAACGACGAGCCAAGCAACGACGAGCCAAGCAACGACGAGCCAAGCAACGACGAGCCAAGAAAAACCTGGCGTTTGTAGGCACGATTCCCTACACAGACCCACATCCAGAACAGACAGCAGTCATCAATGGCAGTCGAATTTCTGCCTTGACAAGTCTTCGTCTGACAAACAATATTCAGGATTTCGAAATGAGAGCTAATAACAGCTTTCATAGGTTCCGAACCCGAAAAGCCATGGACATCTATTTGCCCGACAAATTTCAGGTCCGACTAAAAGTCTACAAGGATGGAAATTTGATCTTCCATCATTAGCATAAAAGGGGTATTCGTCAATTAAAGAAGGCTTTGGTTGAACAAACGGGGGGGGGGGGGGCGAGTATCTTGAACACAGCAAAATGAGTAAAAAAGCATTCGTATACAATTTATCAAACACCTATTACTTCCCATGTGCTCCTATGATCCAGTGTCCTCAGAGGCTTCATAGCACTTCAGGAACTCATCTGAAATGTAAAAGATATAAGATATTAATCTGAATCAACTAGTGAAACAAGTATTATAGAGAAAACTACAAAAATAAGCAAATTACATGCGAGACTTACAAGATACGAATTTCTAAGCAGTACAACCACAAGTACATGTAAAGGTACGCATATCATTACTTCGAAAAATTATTTAATTATCTGCACAATGAACACTTGCAAAACATACATTCATATTTATTTGTGCCAATTACATGAATTTACGACATGCATATATACAATAATTAATGAATTGCAACAATTTGACATTTCATAATCACTTTTCCAACATGAATAACTTCGCATAATTTGCATATATCATGGAAATTATTCATGCTAGAACTATTAATTAACACTTCAAAAGCATGATTGTACACTTACCTGGGTAATTCATTCATTAAATTGTCCAAAAAAACACCCCATAAATACAACACTTTCACTGGAAAACCGCGATTACTTGTGTCAAATAGACTGCGTAAAAAGTCAATTTACCTAAGTTAACCGCGCGTTGGTAATGCTTAGAAGGTGCGAAATTACCAGAAAAGCCAATAATCGCCAAAAATTAGAAAATTAATTCTCATAGTGAGTGGGAAATAGATAGATGTGGGAACGAGACATGTCGATATTTTTTAGAAGAATTAAAATATTTAAGTAAATCAATAAGGAAAATACGTGGATAATGAAAAATAAATTAGTTGAGATAATTTAGCATATTTTGACATAATTGCAGAAGGCAGACTAGCATGAAAAATATGAGAAATTCACATTTTTTGTGTGGAACTTATGACAAAATGGTGGCTCCAACACCATAAAAAGTAGGTGCTATCTAACGAAATCCTCATTCAGTTGATCGTGATTATACATGCCATTGGGTATAAGATCACAGTGATTTAAAAACATTGCCAGTTTAAGGTGAAAACTTGAGGAAAAAGTCAATTAACATAGATAAACGTTCACTATTTTCATCCTAAGAGACTAAGGGTGTTTATAGAAATTTTCGGTGGTGTGGAAAATTTAGTTGGTGTTATAAAATTTCAGATTAGTATTCAAAATTTTTCTGGAATAATTTTATTTGTTGGTGGCAGCAATTTTTTAGATTTATGTTTTTCCACATAACGGCTAAATTCATGCTAGCTTAGCATTTTTAACGTTTCATGTGGAGAAACAAATTAGTATTAATAATTTTTTAAGATTGATGAGCAAGAAAATTGAACTAGTTAATAATTATTAAAATCTAATGTACAGTGAATTTACCTAAAAGTGAAATTAATTTAAGTCTGAGGTATAACATTGAGTACGTGTCATACTACGACACCTCAAGCACATATACAAGCAAACAAATAAAATAAATAAAATAATAACAAAATAATTAGAAAAATGAATATAAAGACTAACAGCATATTTAGAATTGAGTGTACTGAAGTATTTCCTCAATAAAGTAACAGTAAACACAAAGCGCGCATGCCTTGTAATTTTAACACATCGCTACACTAACCCACCCAAAATCCAGTAAAGATATATTGTTCACTTACAGCTACTATACAAACCACCCTGTAAACAATTTATCGAAGAGTCGCTGTATCGAAACGACTTCATTTCGAGAATGCCTAACTTCTGTTAGAAATTGGGACAAAACTGTTTTTTTTTTATTTCTCGTTTCGAGATTCCATTGAGATATTTTTGAGAATCGCATATTTTGTCAAATCGTAGCCTGTGCTCTTTATTTTCTTCGTACTGTATTCATGGCTTACTCTTTTTCATTTCTGGTTTCGAGATTTCTTCGAGATCTTCTCGAAAATGTCGTTCTTTCTCGCATCTTGTCCAGGGTTCTTTGTTTTACTTCGTATTGTGCTCATGACTAAATTTTTTCATCTCTCGTTTCGAGATTTTCTCGAGAATATCGTTCTTTCTCGCATCTTCACCTGATGGGTTTTTTGTTTTTCTTCGCATTGGATTATTTTGTCATCTTTCGTTTCGAGATTTTCTCGAGAATATCGTAATTTCTTACATCTTGGTGATCAGTCAATTTGCAATCGTGTGCAGTAAAAATTTTAATTGGTGAAGAAAATTTATAAAATGTTAAAAAGTGATAAAAATTAAAGGTAAGTCTGATAGAAGATTTGTAATAAATAAAAATAAAAATTTGTATCAGTAAAAAAGCTAAATTATTATTTTATGTTTAGTGAAAAACGATTTTTTTATGGAAACACTATGAAGGAATTAGGTTATTTGTGTAATAGGTCTATTTTTTTTTAGAAAAATCGTGTACAAAATAGCGAAAGGCAAGTATATCCTATGATTTCATCTAGGTGATAAAAACCAAATCTATTCAATTTTCAACAAATAAGAATTTTGGTTCATCGCTCAATGCCCATAGTTGTGTATAATAATTAGCAGCTGTTGATTAAAGTTACGAAAATACTTAGGTAACATGTTTTTATTTTTACCGGTATTTCGGGTTTCATTTTTCTTTAATGCGTTTCGCAAGCCTACCATGAACCCTAAAAAAAAAAATCGCAGAGAAGCGGAAGATTTTGTGTATTCAATTTTAAGTAAAAGTAGTGAATTTTCGCATGATCCTTCTTCACAGTTTTCTGACCTTCGTCATACTTTTCAAATATATTTGGATGACATTCAGAGAAATTCTAATTTGTAGGACTCTACTCCATCTAGTTCCGATAGCGAAAGCGGTATTCACGAGAGTGAAGCTAGTGTTGCTTTGTAACGAAAATTAGGGCAGTGGGTAATTAAGCATCAGATAATAAATGATGCACTAAGAGATTTACTATGTATCTTGGGAGATAAAATTAGTGATCTTCCAAAAGATTGCAGAACTATTAAAAGAACTCCTAGATTATCACATTCCATTTCATTGGACGACGGGGAATATGTTCATTATGGACTAGAGGATGGATTAACAGATTTTGTTGTAAGTACGTTCAATGTATTATGATCACAGAGTTCTCATTAAATTTTAACATAAATGGCTTACCAGTAACACAAATCTCTCGAGAGCGAGTATGGCCCATTCTATGCAATATGGTAGGAACATCGCGTGTGTTCTTTACGGGGGTATACGCTGGACTCAGTAAACCGAAAGACGCAGATCAGTATCTCATCCCTTTCATTTCAGAATTAAAGATTCTTATTGAGAAAGGAATGACTTGCAAAAACCAAGCATTTTCAATAAAAGTTCGAGCATTTATTTTCGATGCGCCCGCTAGATTTTCTGTTTTAAAAACAAAGGGTCATACAGGTTATTACAGTTGCATTAAATGCTCTAAAAAAGGAGTACCTTGTGGGAAAAAAGTTACCTATCCATTTGAATAGAGCGCTTTGAGAACGAACGGGTCATATCACTCTAGAGCTCAGCTGGAACATCATCACCAAATAGCGCCAACAATATTGGAATCATTACCTTCTTTTAATATCGTAAAACAGGTTCAGTCAGTACAGCTTCCTTTTGAAACTGAGGAGCAACTAATAGAATTCGAATAGAATAGAATAGAATATTTGCTTATTAGGAAGCGATACTACAAGATTTACATATCTCTTTCTTAGCACCAATTAGAGTGGAAATACAGTAATACAACTGAATAGAAATAAGTAAACTAAATTAAATGTTAATACTGCAACAATGATAATAGATGGGAAAAAAAATAAATATAAGCAATAATAACAAATAATTTATGGATAAATAAGTAAGATTAAGATACAAAAATTAATTACGAAAACAATTATAGCAAATGAGAATAAAATAAGATAAATCCAAATTAGATAACTTCGATAACAAACATATGATCTGCGCGTGAGGGTTACAACAGCAAAACTACTAACGTCAAAAAATTTACAAGAAGACGCCTGAAAGTGCCGATTGAGTTAGCCTTCTGGATATTGTGTGGTAATGAATTCCACATCCAAGTGATTTGAACAATATAAGATCCATCAAGTACAGAGGTCTGAAAAAGAGGTATTTGCAGTTTATAGCCTCTGGCAGAGTTCAAGGGTTGAAACATGGTTCTCAAGTAAGCGGGCTGAGAGCTGTGCAATAAGTTGAAAAGGAAGAATAATGCTCTACGCTTTAGATATACTGAAATAGAGCGACCTAGCAGTGCAAAATTCAGGTGAGAAACATGATCGAATCTTCGTAAGCCGGAAACAAACCTTACACAAACGTTAAATGTAACATGTAATTTTCTGGAGCAGTGCGAATATAGCTCCGGGAAAACAAGTAAACCGTGCGTGAACTGCTGTAATATTAGGGACTTGATAAGATAACAGCGCATTTTAAGGGTGAGCATTTTAGTGGACAACCATAGACGACGGAGGGTGGCGTAGATCTTAGATAGGTTAGAGATGACGAGATCACAGCACTTCATATTGGAGTTAAGTGTGACCCCAAGGTTACGGACTTTATCCACATAGATAATTGAAGATCCATTCAAAAGAATAGGAGGAAGGGATGAAGAGTCAAGAGTCCCGAAGGAAAAGGCGATACACTGTGACTTGCCTGGATTAACTTCAAGTTTATTGTTAATCGACCAGGTGTATATATTATGTAAATCGTCGTTCATCTGAGCCGCACAGTCTTCGATAAGACCAGGTGGGCGACTAAAATAAACTTGAACGTCGTAAGCATAAATGTGGATGTTAATATATAGACTGAAGAGTAGGGGGACCAAGAATGGAGGCTTGTGGTACTCCAGAAGACAGAAGAGGGAAATTTGAGTGATTACAGTCCCCAAGAGTAAACTTTTGTGATCGCCCGGTTAAGAACTCCTTGATTTAGTGAACAGATCGACACGGAAAATGGAATTTATTAAATAATTTTTCTAGCAGGCTTACATGGAAAACACTGTCAAAAGCTTTGGAGTAGTCTAAAAGCGCCATAACGCAAATCTCTCTTTTATCAAGTGCAGTGCGTATGTCTGTGGTGATTTTAACGAGAGCACTTTCGCAACTATGATTGTGTCGAAACCCAGCGTGGCAGCCACTTAAAAGATTGTTTTTCAGTGTGTACTGTTGAACCTGCCACTATTGTAGCTTCTGCAGAGCCTTCGACAGGAAGAAGAGGATACTGATGGGCCTATAAACAGCAAGAGCTGTAGCCGCAGCCTTCTTTGGAATAGGGAGTACGTGAGCTGATTTCCATGTTTTTGGGAACACCGACTTCGTAATGCAGGTATTGAAGATATGTAAAAGTGGGCCAATAATGAGCTGCGCAATTAGCTTCACAAAACGGGGAGACATATTATCAGGGCGACTGTATTAGATTCAATAGCGAAAATCACATTCAAGGCTTGAGTTCTATCCACACCTCGGAAACTAAAACCACTAGAGCTGGAAGAAGAATCTAAGCCTGCCAAGAACAACTGATCATTGTCCTGAGATTATGAAGAATTCGTTAAGTTCCTGAGGGCTCAGGTTACACTTAGCCGTTCTGCCTCCATATACGCCAGCATCACGGACGATACGCCATAACATTTTCGGCTGAAAACTTATATCAAGCTTACGCTTATAATACGTACGTTTAGCCTCGAGAATTTTTACATTGACTTTCTTCCTTAAGAGCGTGTAAAACTTCCGACTTTCAGGAGTCTTTAGTCTACGATACCTGGAAAAAAGAAATTCCCGCCCAGCAATCAGGAATTTTATTTCGGCGCTGAACCCGGGGCAGAAGCCGCTTTGTATTGCCCTAGTGCGCAGCAGTACATACTTATCATAAAGGTACTGAATGGAACGATTGAGAAGGAGAACCTGATCATCAATATTCGATTGGATGTAAATATCGTTCCAGTTATAGGACCAGCATTTGGCGAGAAGGGATTCCAAGTCAAGGTTGTTGAAATCTCTGTATCGATAAAAAGACAGGCTTGGATTGCTATTGACTCTTACATCTCAAGAAAGGAAAATAATATCATGATCTAGGGAACTAACACAAAGTTGATTAAGAAAGAGCACTAGAGAGGGGTCAGAAACAAAAAATAAATCTAGAAGGGATGGATTAATGCCGTTATGATAAGTCGGGTAAGAATTAACTAGGTTTAAGTGCGCAGTTAGCATATCTCATAAAAAATGGTCAGTATTAATGCTGTTCTTGAGGATGTTTGACATTGAAGTCACATCCTACTATCAGCTTAGAACAGCGCTGGCTAATAGATGAGATAGACATAAGAAACTCGGGGGATTAATTGCAATTGAATTGACCTAGAGGAGCGTAGACTACTCCCAAAGTACATATGTCAGAGCCTGTATCAGCCTCAACACATAGAAACTCAATCAAGCTGCCACTAGATTTGCAAACTATCTTGGCCTCAAGATCCTGTCGCACATATATAGCAACGCCACCGCCAATTCTACCACAACGGTCATTCCGAAATATTTCATATTTTGGGAGTGAAACATGAGATGATGGGACATCATCTTGGAACCAAGTCTCGCTTACAAGGATAGCATGAAGCTTGGGACTCGTTAAAGTTTTCCGTAATTCGTCAATTTTAGCCCGGAAGCTACGTGAATTAAAGTGACAAATATTTAAACCTTGAAATCTGTTACAAAACACATTCAACATAGATCCTACATTGTTCAGAGGATATGTGTTATGACTCATTAATAAAACAAGAAAATAGGCCCCCAGGCTGCACGAATAGACGCGTAATACATACAACAAAATGAATCAATCGTTTCCGACAAAAAAATGACCCACACGCAGCATGAACTAGCACGAAGCAGGCTAACCTTATAGAACAAAAATGTCTTATTTGATACACTATAAAAAAAAAACATAATTAATTAAAGTGAATGAGTTACAAATGAGCAAGTACAACAAGTAGAAATAGCATGAGACGTAAAATATAACAACAATACACGAGATCATAATTTCCTCAAAAGAAACAAAAGAAAAACAAATCATCAAAAAAGTAACTACGCATTCGCTTCTGCATGTTTCGCATCCGTTACGACGCATTCCAGATGATCTTGTGACATGACCTTAATTGGTGGATCTACGACTCTTATCCGCACATAAACTTCTCCATGTCCAGTAAAGGCAGCGCAGAGTTGATTTTCCCCTCGCAGCTTAAGAGCTAAACGTAATAATTTGTTCTTGCTATTTGTGAGGCTTTCAAATGCATTGACCTTATTTGGCGACACAAAGCTGGGGGATATATCGCAAAGTTTTAGCAAGCCATATTTTTTTAAATTTGGAGAGAAACTCTTTCTGCTCTGCAACTGAGGACAAGTTAACTATAAGAGGGGTACTACTCATCCGGTTATTATTATTAGATCGAGCTGAGGTTAAAGCATGTTTCGGGCGAAAAGCTGCAGAGTAAGGTGATAAAATATGACCAATTTTATCAGATATGGTCAACAGTAGCTGTTGAGGTGTCTCGCTCGAAGAGAATGGTATACCAGTGACGACAGCGTCAGACAGCCTGCCCAAACGTAGAGCATCATCCAATTCACTACGAATCGCAGCCAGCTCGTCTTTAACGATTTTGTAGATCATACGCTCTTGGAACTCCTCAAACTTATCAGATATTACCTGAATTAAGTTTTTCAGCAATTTTTTCTCCAGAAGTCCGAAGTGATCAGAAGAGCTTATTTGAACTACCAGTTGGAGGGGTAGCTCCATCTCTTCCGCTCTGTTGTGCTCTAGCAGTTCTCGTCATAGCTGGGGTAAATTGTTGGTTTGTGTTGGTATTGCCCTTTGTATGTAGTTTGGAATAGGCTTCTTTACCCATGATAAAATGAATTAAAATTACAAGGAAAAAGAAAACGGTGATAATACTTTAATTTAGTAAACAGACACTTAACCGAGCACTACAAAAATTAATTCCTAACTTCACAAAGACTTATTGGTTGAATTGGAAATAATAATACGCGGACTTCAGCAGAAAAAATACAGAAGCAAAAGACGTAGTTGATATCATGCTGAATTCGAGCTAAATATCTCGAAACACGAACAGCATTTTGAGGAATTGATACTTTTTAGTATTAAATACATATTTGAATTACACAAAATTAGTAACGATTAATTTCCAGCAAAAATTTTTTCTCCATCGAGGTTCAGATGATCCGAGGAGGTTTGTGAAAGGCAATATAAAAGTAATTTTTAAGGACGTAGTCTCTAAAAGCTTTAATTGGCTTGGGATTAATAATAAAAATGTGCCAGAAAAACGCATATAATGGCTGCAATCAAAAGTATTATATACATAAAATTTTCTTTAAATTTTTAAATACTTGGATATTTTTCCAGATGCTTTCCACCGAAAATTTCCCAACATTACTGAGGAGACTTTCGACAAATATGCAATGAAACATTTTCAGTATGCCAAGGATCGCTTCAACAAAAAAATAAAATAATAAATAAATAAAATAAAGGACTGGCAAGAATGATGCATGTTTACTCTTTATAATTTTCGTAGTATTCTAAAATTATTAAAAAAAGGACACAAAACTAAAAAATCAAAGCTATACCTACAAAGCTACCTATAAATTGATTGTTAAATATTCAGATTTGATCTAGTGTATTATGGAAACAATTTAAATATAATTAAATATGTTTAATTTTATAAACCAATGTCATTTCTCTTTGCAGACGGAGAAACTCACAAAAAATCGAATCAATAATAATTTTTTTTTATTTTACCGAAATTTTGTATTTTGTTTTTTATTTTGTACTTTTTCCTAAATTAAAGATATATTCAATAATTTCTTTTTATTAATTATATTACAGTTATTTCCGTTTTTCCCCATTCTATTTTAAAACGACTCGAAATCGCATTATTTCCGTTTTGTTTAAGCAATACGAAAGTGACTCGATATCGCATTATTTCTATTTAGCTCATACGATTTGTAAACGACTCGATATCGCATTATTTCCGTTTTGCCCCTGTGATTCGTAAACGACTCGATATCGTATTATTTCTGTTTTGCCCATGTGTAGCTTTAGCAAAATATTTCTATGTAAATGCACTGCAATTTAGTTAACCTAGAAACTTATCGACGCACAATGTTATAATGTTGAATCAGCTGTGGTGCGTTTTATGTTATATTATATCAAAGTCTTGCGAAAATACTTGTTGAAGCTAATTGCGAAGTGTTAAAAATGGATATCCTTTGTAAAAGACCACGGTTAGAAAGAACAATGTAAGTTAAATTTATATTGTAATTATAATCAAGCATACAAAAATAGTGTAATCTAATTTTAAAGTTACTGAAATGCATTCGTAAATGAGGACGAAATTAGATCCATTATTTTTCGATAAAGGCGCATTCACAACAGAACGTTATTTTTGCGCCAATCATATCCAAAATTTCAAATTTTATCAAATGAAAAAGAAGGAAAAAGAAAAAAGCTAAAAAAGTTTTGTGTTACAAGGTGGGTGGAACGTCAGGGGTCCGTGGCAGCTTACGTCCATTTACAGCCAGCAACTACGTCAACTGCTCCTTTTCAATTGCTTTCGGCACCCAAAACAGTGAATTTCGATTCTGGTCCTTTATTCACGACGCTGTTTGGCCTTATCATAGAGTTTAGTTTTGCAAAGAAAAAATAAAGAAAGCTATCGCACTGGCAGATGTTGCAAAGAACGACCTTGAGTATAGAGGAAAAATAACGACAGAGAATTTCAAGATGGTTTTTAAAAAAATTAAAACTATCTGCTAACCAAAGGCTTGCATCTCATCAACCAAACGGTGCAATGCAATGACTAACACAATTAATGGTTATTATCGTGTTGCCAAGATGGTTTTCAAAAGATACCCACTTTATACATTGTATGCCGATTCCCGATTGCAAACAATTTGGTGTAATTTAATTTTTATTTGAATAGAAGTTTTTTTTTATTTTAATTGAAGTTCTTTGTATTTTAATAGAATATTGCCACTTTTCAAATTAGGCACGTTTTTTTAAAATTAACAGTTGATTTCTTTTTTATACCTTCAGCTCACAATGCAAATCTAGACTGACATATCAAAAATATAAAAAAAAAAAATATGAAAACCTACTCTGAAAACTATTCCGAATACGTAACACAGTGTTAATGAAAGAATTTTAACGAAATAATTTATACCTTGGAGTCGTGCCAGAAGAATTGGAGTAGTAATTAAAGCAAAGTACTTACAGCTGGAGATATAATCCGCCACAGATCTTCCAACCATATCTTGATCTGATCTACAGGACCATTGAAACCTTGCACCTTTTTGTCAAGCAACTCATGTCTTTTTCCGGAGCAAATGAAAACTTTAGATGAAGCAGCGTGTGAACAATTCTTCGAAACTTACGCTTAAATTTTACACAACAATTCATCTGAAGTATGGATCAATGAAGTCAAAATTTAGCGTCGCGGAATTGCAGATAACATAATTCATAATTCCCTCTATGCTCTTGGATATCTGCAGCAAGTATTAATTCTCAAATGTCCATAAACTTTAGAAAATTATGGTGTTATTAGCTGTGACGACAACTCGGAATGACCGTACATTTTCCATTTTGCGTCATCTTAAAACCTATTTAAGGTCGGTTTTAGCTACACTGAACATACATCGGGATGAGTGTGGTTTTTTTTCTGTATTATCAGTTTTTTGAAACAATGAAGAAAAGAACTTGTATGTGTATTGAACATATTCTTGGTACAAATTTGTCAAAAAGCGGTGCAATCATATTAATTAAAGTAGTATTTAACTACCTACAAATACAACAAGCTGGTTCGTAGTTTTCTATCTCAACCCTCCCTCCCGCCAATTGCAAAATCCTGTGCACGGCCATGGCCATGTGCAATACTCGCACTGCAAACCGAGCACATCCTTTTATCCTTCAAATTACCTTCGGCCATACAGTAAAATTCCGTCATACAATCTGCCAAAGTTTAAGCGTGATATACATCAACACATTCCGCCACTCTTATCACCTTCCTAATTCCTTTCCTATTCGCTTTACATCATAAGGTCTATCCTGAGTTTCCTGAGTTTGGCTTAATAATATAAAAAAAAAAATCAAACTTTCTTCATTTTTCCATGAAGTTATATTCGTACAAGCTATGTATTGCATCTTCCTGTGACTGGTATTGTAAATAGAAGCGCCTTAATTCTTGTATTTTGCATAATTTCAATTTATGATGAATTCGTGAATTTGAGCAAAATTTATTCTCCTATTTTTAGTAACTAAAATCGATCATTTTGAAGTCTTACGCTTCCACCAATTACAAAATAAAACAAAATAGATAATTAAACACCTCGTTTGACTCGAGTGGTAAAAGTTTGAATGTTAAGCAACTTTCTTCGTTGGGTCTAGTAGCCACTCGTTTATCTGTTTGATCCATATTTTTAAATAATAAATTTATTTTAATTAATTAATTATAATCTGTTTACAGCTTATACCGTTTTTTAACCATAGTCGCCCCCCCCTCCACACTGTATCCGCTCAAGGCAGAAACAAAAATTATTTTATGATAACACTACAAGAAATATTGAAATTTTACCTGCTTATGAGCTTAGATCTACAATTGTTAAACTGTGTACCAAACTTTAGCTCTCTCAGTCAACGTGTTTTTTTACTATCGTGCGAAAAAATAGGGGATGGACAAACGCACAGTAAATAATCATAGTGCCTTTTAATATTATCCATTTGTCCCAATCCAGTCAATCATTATAGGTCTGTATGTTTACTTTTGAGTAAAAAAGCCTGTGTAAAAATCAAGTAAAAACTTTCTTGTGGTAGAAGGAATAATACTAGATAAGAATGAAAAAAGTTAACAGACAACTTATGAGTAAAGCCTGGGTAAATCGAATTAAATTTGTCAACTGTCAAAAATCAAGATTAATTTTTTTTATTAATTTATAACTTTTTTAATAAAATCGGACTTAATTTATTTTATTTATTTATTTATTTTAATAAAATCGGACTTATTTCATTTTACTTATTTTATTTTTTAAAAAATCGCCCTGACAACTGAAAAAATTATTTCAAATGACAATTGGAAGAAAAGAATGGATTTAATCATCTACTTTAGCCTGTGTAAAAATGTTAACTTTTGTTGAGGAGGGGAAATCCATTCAACTGTCAAATTTTTCTAGTCCGAGAAGTTAACATACACATTATGGGTAAAAAACTTTCGAGTCTGTGTAAAAACTTTGAAGCCTGGGTAAAAACTTTCGAATAAACATACAGACCTAATATCTGTGCGTTAGAAGTGGAATATCAAACTTAGTATACATTATAGTTTCATCTAGGACATTCACACCAACAAGTATAATATTTTCGGTTTAAAAAAGCAAAGAAATAAATAGTAGCGATTGATCCTTTCTTACCCTAATCATGATTTATCTTATCACATATTGGAAATACACTTCCGAGTTCTCAAGGACAAGCAGAGAAAGTATTTTCTGATTTCATTTTTGCTTTATTTATTTTTTACGTAATTTTGTTTAAATTTTGTTTTATATGCTTAATTTTTTAGTGCATAAAGTTATTCATCCTAAGCACTTGCCTATACCGAAATCTCATTTGGTTAATACCACATACAGTGCAAGAAAAGAAAAGAAAAGAAAATCCCCCATATTATTCGACTGGATTAATTAAGAGTATCTGGAATACAGATTTTCTTATGACGCCATTGTTTTGTGAAATTGAAAATCAATTTTAATATTAAAACAGAATTTTTTGATTTCACTTCATGTTTACTTATGTAGGTATGTATTAGAACTGAATTCCTTCAATGCTGGTATCCCTCTGTAATATATTTGGATTGACAGTGCAAGTTGATAGTGTCAAGCTAGAGATTACTCATAATTGGAAAAGTCAGGAAAATGTGAAATTTCGTTTTTATCAGTAAAGGACAGAAGTCGAAAAGATTTCTTTGGCGACTAAGCAGTCTGGCTTCCAGCTTGTTCGGTAAAACTAGCCAGCTTATAATACTCCTTACTTGGTGAGTGCCAAAGCAGGAACTAAGGCAGGCACCGACTATTAATTTAGGAGTGCTTGTCCCTGCTGGAGTCACATTTCAATTATGCTTTGTTGGGGGCTTGGAGGCTTATAAAGTTATAATACCGGTAGTTTGTTAATTCAAAGAAAGGCAGTCCGGGGTGTAGATAAGCTGTTAACAACAATTTGCAGCATATGCATGTGCCCCATTGTTTGTGCGCTTAAATCTGTACAGAATTGGCAAGGAAGCACTTAAGTGTGAATTCGAAACATTTTCGATCGAATGAGCTTAGTCTTACCAGGCGAATGTTTAGGAAACGAGTCAGGGTCAACAAACTAAAATTTCTGTAAGGTTCATTTTATATTTGTACGTATGTACATTATGCACATATATACATCTATGTTGTATGATGATTGCAGGTATTTAAGTCTTTTAGATCCATTGCAAAATAACTTCAAACAGATATTTCTTAATTTTCGGGTCCTTGTTATCGAAGTTGAGATGTGCAAAATTTAATTTTAATCACACAAATTTGCTTAACCCATTTAAACAATTTAAACAGAGTAATTGCACAGAAAATTAGTTTTCCGCTGGTCCCGTCAATCTGCACTGTACTTAACATTTTTATATCCTAGAGGATGAAATCATAGGGTTTGTCATTCCGTTTGTAATGCACACAAATAATACTAGTGGAGCAAAATGGGGTGGACACCCACGCAGAATACTGAAAATTATCTTGATTTTTGCCTGTCCGTCTGCCTGTCCGTCTGCCTATCCATCCATCCATTCTCTCAATTACTTTAAAACGCAGAAATTTTGCAAGATGTATTCTTGCCAAAATGGTAGATTTCAGTTCAAAAATATCACAAATCGAGTTACTCGTTTCTAGGGTTACCATGCAAAAATTTAATTTTTTACTATTATTTGGATACTGCCTGATAAACAGTTGACGTAGAAAGCTGAAATTTTGGAAACGACGTATTCATAAAAAAAAAATACATAATATTTCAAAAATGAACTAAATGTAGCATCCTGTTCTTGGTCTAGCCATACAAAAGCTTTGGTTTTTTAAGTATACTATGAAAGCGACCAGTCCATACCCTAGTAACCAAGTCCTAGGACGTTCAACATATGTTCATAGGAAATTTTCCTGTCCGAAGAATCAGTTCCATGGAATATTCCCAAGAATGTCAAAAGAATTTTATGGGTTTGTGAAAGGGCAAAAGTTACGCTGTCCGAGGAAAGTATGCCGTCATTATTCCAAGGAATTTCTTCAGAAATAATAAGGACAATGTCTTTGGAAACTTAGCGGATATTTTCCGCGGATACTTATGGAGAGTTTGTTTGGATATGCTGCAGAATTATTCTACAGAAATTCTTCAGAAATCATAAGAATAATATCTTTGGAAATTTAGCGGATACATTCCACGGATGCTCTATGGAAGGTTTTTCCGGATATTCTGCAGAATTATTCTACAGGAATTCTTTAGAATTTCTCCCTGCTACAATAAATAAAAAGCATTTCAAAGATATAAGTGTTAACAAAATAATATTTATTTTTTAGAAATTAAAACAAAACAAAGCAATTCAGTTGTAAAAAGATACAAAAAAAAATCTTCAATTTATTCAGTGCTGCGTGTTTTTCTTCCAGTTTCCTGTGAACGCAAAAGTTATTAGTCTTAAAAGTAATAAAATAACTAAATTTGTATCTTACTTTATTCTTTTCCTGTTTATTTCTTTACTTGTGGAGTCTTTTAGCCTACACAACACTAAATGCAAATGATTTCACGTCTCACGACACCATTCAGTTCCATACCAAAATCATAACTAATTTATCTTAGAAACAATAAAACATTGGAATTTCATTGATAATGCCTGGATATAGTGCAGACTCATTCTGAAGAATATCCATAGCATTTCCATAGCATGTGCAGAATTTTCAATTCTACTGTTAATCCACACTTTTCCATCAAATAAAAAAAAAAAAGTTGATAAAGTTTATAAAATAAAAAGAACGGCAAATTCTTCAAAAATTTTGTCCAGTAGTTGTCCGCTGTTTTTTCAATGAAGGAAAGAGTATGGAGATTTCTTTGGACAAAGTGAAGATTTCAATTTCTACTTTTTCTGCAGTATGTCCAAACTTTCTCCATATATTTTCATATGCGGAATTTTTCAGAAAAATAATGAACAAATCAAAGAACAGTTTGAAATATTGTCCACAATTGCCCACTGTATTTCCAGTTCTTATCTCATATAAAATTTCTACGGAAATTCGCTAGATTTTCCTAGGAATGGCCAAATAGAGCATGGTATAACATCGGAACACGTAAAGAAATCGTTCTGTGTTGGAATTTTTTCGATAAATATTGGAATTCTGTCCAATATTTTTGTAGTATAGTTTGGAAAATGTGAGGACATCGGAATTGTGGTTACTACGGATAGATGTTTTTATTGTACTGAATATTTCGTTGGAAGACAAAATCAGATTAAAGTTTTTTTTCTTTACTGTCCGAGGTACCGTTGTAGAAATATATGTAAAAAATCACTTTAACAATCAAATTGGTACAGGGGGGTAACCATACGAAAATACATACGAAGATTCATCTAGGGTATCATAAGAATTGGTTTTAGGTCAAGCCGCAATCTTTCAAACTCTTAAATACTTTCCTATAAAAATAGTCGTGTACATTTCCAAGTTCTTACTATACGAACATTTTCCTGATTGCAAACATGTCGCAGCTGCAGGCCTTTGAGAAAATTGTGAAATTATTTAAGAGGGGTTACTACCAAACAAAAGTTCACTGTTTTCAAACGTTGAGTGGAACATAAAATGCTAGAAATTATGTTATTTGTTATGTGCTCATTATTCTAGTCGCGGATGCTTCGGTAATTTGAAAAAAAAAGTGCGTATTAATCAAAAGAAGAATTAAATTAAATTAATAAAGATCAAATAGAAATTAAGGTGAAAAAAAGCTTATCTGTCAGTAGGAGCGCTATGGGGATAGGAGATCACTTTTTCCATACAAAAAGTGTCCCATCGTTTTCAAGTGGAGGGTTCTCGGCTACTGAGGGTTCTGGGACACTGAGGGATTTTTAGGTCTCTTTTGTACTGAATATTTGAGGATTCCGAACCACTTTGACGTCATCTTGGCTTGAAGTTTTCTTACTGCACAGTTGTAAATATCGGAGAATTTCATGACTGAATTAAAAGCAAAAATACTGAAGCCAACAGCAACAACAACTAACGTAGGTAAATCTGTTGACTTAGATAAGTAATGGAGTAATGGAAATTAGTAAAAGCCTAATTTTTGAACTAAACACAGCCGATAAACAAATTCGTATAGAGCCGAGTAATGTAAACAAATTCGCACAGCCGAATAATGTAAACAAATTCGAATAATGTAAGGAAATTGCCACAGCAGCCAATTATAGTAAACAATTTGAGGGATTTATATTTCTGTGTAAATATGAATGTTCCCCAAATCTTTTAGCTTAAAAAAAAAAACAAAAAAAAAACAAAACAAAAAAAAAACTGTTATTAATCTGTAGGATATGTTGTCTTAGATGAGTAGTGGAAGTTATAATTGAACATTTCTTTTGCTTGAAAACAACAACATCGTAAGTTGTGGATTAATGCATTTATAAACCAGAAAAAACAAAAGCTAGTTTTTTTTGTAATTATATTCATCTTCAAGGTTGATAATGATTTCATCCTTTCCAAGTAGCTTCTGCATTAATTGTACTTTTTCAGCACCTTTTACCCCAACGAACATTTCAACTTTTGTAAGAGTTTCAAGAGTATTCTCACAGCTTTTAATAAAACTTTACGTTTTATAACGTTAGTATTGAGAACATTCTCGCAGTTTCCATAAATCCTCTATAAAGCCGATTTGGGCGCACTGTATAAAAGCAACGGGAACTACTTTATAGAACCTTAATACGATACTTAAGTTCTTCCGGGGAACGCTCTAGGAGCACATATAAAACATCTTATAAAATGAGTTTTTTGTAAAAGTGTGTTGCGTAAACATTCCAGCAACGTTTATAAAACTGATTTATTATTGCTGTGAAGACGTTCTCCGAATTTACATATACATATATTTCAGAGGTTTAGATGTATCTGTTAGATGTGGCTATTGTACTTTTTTCAATATATGTGATTCTCTTCTCCTCTTCTAAAATAAGTATGTCGTCCTACAAATGAACAGGTATTTATTTTTACAAGTTTAAACATATATGGCAAAAATATTAGAATGTATTGAAATTGCCGAAAATAAAATTTACGCCAAATATATGCAGTCAAATTTATTGCCAATCAAGTTTTTCCGTAAAAGTTTTAAATATAGCTCGAAATCGTACAACGCGCCTGTGAATTTGTGAAAATTTATAACATTGCTGTAAGGTCCGGTATAATTTGGATTATTAGATAATTTGATATTTTACTCTAAAAGTATATTTAAAATTGTCAGAATAGAATTTTAATCTCTTTTTTTTAACATAAAATTCATATATGCGCCAAATATATAGATTAAGAAAATATTAAATTTATGCTTACGCAAAATGGTGGCACTCGCAGCTTTATAATTTTTAAAATAAATGGCCGATCTTAAAACTACAATTTACCTCTTTCCAGAGCTCTAAAAAAATAAAATAGTTTTTTTTCTAAAACTTCAAAAAGACATTAAATCAGATTTTCGCGCTTGAGAACTATATAAAACTATTTAGTTACTCTGAAAACTTTAATAAAGCCATGCTACTCTTTTGTTTTTTTTTTTTTTTAAACCCCTTATAAAATACTTCAGTTTCCTTCATAACCTGTATAAAACGATACAGCTATTTGGTTCCTTACAGAAATATTATAGAACTTCTAAAAAACATACTAATCTCGACCAGTAATATTCAACTTTTACGTTTGTCTTAGATAAAATACAACGATCGGATTGAAGAAAGTTGTCGCTTAACTTTGTGCTTTTTTGAGACAACAAATAGAACGAATGAATAAGTTTAATAATGTTTTAGAAGCGGTAGGTATAACTGCAATAATTTTGGGACAAATAACTAATTAATTTCTTATACAGCAACAGTATCAACAGCAGGCCGCAGGTAGTACCGTCAGTACATATACTGGTCTCCGTTAAGTATTGTATCGCACATATTATTCGAAACTGTGTGATGTGCATATTGATTTAAATTTATATTTAAATTTATATCTATATTCCATTGATATCGATACTATTTTCCATAAATTCCTTCAATTCATCAACAAATGGAGACAGAAATGCTTTTAAATCGCCAGGCTTGCTCTTTTGACTGTAAAAAGTAATTACTCTAAGATAAAAAAGGGATATTTTTATTGATATTAAAAAGAATAGGCCAAAATTCTTCCTTAGAGCTCTTGTATACTGGCAATGTAATCCGACAATGCTGATATTTAAAGAAATTATTTTTTGATTCATTAATATCCCGAAAGAAACTCTTTAAGCGAGATTCCATTTCAAGTTGAACGTTTTCATTTTTTATATCATCATGCCACAATTATCGCTTGAATTATTTTCGTTAATGCAGAATGTACTGTCTATAATGTCTTCCAATTTTACAGACCAGTTATCTCTTATTTCTAAAGCTTCATCATCACCAAAAATGTCGAAATCACTTCTTGGTTTACAATCATATAATTGGGAGAGTTGTGTGATGTAGTTAAAACTCCGAGAGAAAATGGAACATGAGGCAACATTTTGTGTAGCGATATCCGAAGTAATTGGCTCTCTCTAAATATTTCGCAAATTACTTTCCACATTTCTACCAAATTCTCCAATTGGAATGATATGACGCGAAATGTTTTTATAGATATTGGTATGGTTTTTCAGAAACTTTTTAAAACGAAATAGCTCCCAAGTTTTAAAATGGTTTCAATTGTGATTCAGGATACCGAAATTGTTTTATAACTGGTGCTTTTGTTACTAATTTGCTGTAGACAATAAACTATTTTATAATGGCTCTCAACGCAGTTTTCCGAGGCTTTATGAAAGCTTTATACAACTCAGTAACATCCAGAGCGAAAGTGCTATAATAGGGTTCATAAGTGGCATTACAAACCACTATAAAACCACTATATAACAAGCAGTTTTATACCCAGTTCGGAAAGTATTCCTAACACTGCATTATAAAACATTTTGGTATCAAAAACCAAAAAGCAAATCTTGTAAATTTTATAAAACTAATTTGCCAAGTGAATCCATTATATAGTGCTTAAATTGTTCCTTTGGATATATGGTCTTGTTTCGCAGCAGTAGTTGAACTATAGTGTATAGTTTGTGATATGGTATATAACCATCATCCAAGTCGAATCCATGATAATTTCGCTGAAGCCATTTCACTTTTCTCTTTTTTGCAGAGGTCAAATCTTTGTAGCTGAACGGAGGTTGAAACATAAGGTACTGTATCTGGTTTTCAACAATAAAATTGCCAATTCCTTAAAGCTGAATTCAGTAAGGTTTGTTTTTTAATCTTGTACCAAAGGTTGGTGGAGCACTTACGTTTCTCATCCCGCTGTATGGTGGGCTTACAGCATTACGGGCACTATCGGGAGGTGCAGTAGGCATAGCTGGAAGAAAGCAAACGTCCTAACCAAGCAATGGAAACTATACTGGTTGGTAAAATGGAAACTATAGTGGTTGGTTAAGATGGAAACAAAAAACTACTAAAGTCACTACCTAAAAGACGACTAAATGAATTAGATCTTCACAAGTTTACCACACAATAGCCACATTTCAGAGGAGTATTTATGCGTAAAAATCTACCTAAAAAACCATGAAAGCAAGAAAGCGGTATTCCTAACTTGGATATTTCAACTGGAGGAGGTAAACACTGGGTAGCGTACTACACGAAAGGTGATAACATCGCATCAGGAACTTGTGCTTATCCAGTACTACCACCGTCTACCCATCAAATCTGGTCAGTTAAAACTTCCACTCAACCGGAGAAACCTCGATTTATCATCTTAGCATTACAAACGGATCGAACGAACGATAGAACCAAGGATGCTAGCAAGTTTGATCACTGCCACTTTACCGATGTTACAGTTCATTTGAACTCAGCATCATATGCCCAAAATAGATATGCGTTGCTGTACGATACGTTTTTAAAGTTTACACAATCATACTATGACCCATGCTCCAACCTGTCATTGATTGCTCACATCGAAATGAGAAAATAAAAACCGGATCTGTCGACATAAGGCTAGAATTCAAGACATCCATACCAGCTAATACAACAGCACATTGCCTACTTCTACATGACAGATTAGTGGAATATAGCCCGCTGACAAGTTAAGTGAGAAAATTAAGTTAAGAAAATGGCCACCATCGTAGACGTACAACGATTCAAAGCAAACCTCAATGAATTCATCACTAAGGAATTGGCACTTTTAACTGATGAAAACTAGACACAGCATCTTATATTTCAACCTCCGTTCAGATACAAAAATTTAACCTCAGCAAAAAAGAGACAAGTGAAATGGCATCAGCGAAATTTTCATAGATTCCACTGGAATGATGGTTATATACCGTATCACAAACTATACACTATAGTTGAACCACTGTTGCGAAACGAGACCATATATGTAAAAGGTGCTGAAAATGTACAATGGATGCAGAAGCTACTTGGAGAGGAAAATCATTATCAAGATTGAAGACGAATACAATTGCGGAAAACTAACAGCGACTAACACAAATGAACCATCTGTCTAAGCTCATATCGGACAATGTGCTATAAGAAATATTTTTGTAATAAGAAATTTGGTTGAAAATAAAAACCAATTTTTGTAAAAAGAAACCTTATTGAAAATAAAAAACCATTTTTCATAAAACGTAATACTTTTCAATACACACACCCCTCCACCGAAAATTTGATAAAACTTTAATTTCCATTACTTCATGTTTGTTACCATCGCAAGAAGTCGGAATTTATTTCTAGATATCAAATATCTTAACATGGTCACTCTTGTTTATAAAGGGTTTTTAATCCACAACTTACGTTTTTTTTTTTTTTTCAACCAAAGAAATTTTCAATTATAACTTCTCATCTAAAACAACATATCCTACAGATTAACAACAGTTTTTTTTTCTTTCTTTTAGCTAAAGAACTTGGGGAACATTCATTTACACAGAATCATAAATTTGTTTACATTATTCGGCTGGGCGAATTTGTTTACATTATTTACTCGGCTCTGTACGAATTTGTTTAACCGTTGTGTTAAGTTGTTACACCTGAAGACCAAAAATTAGACTATTACTAATTGCCATTACTGATCTAAGTCCACATATCTACCTACGTTAGTTGTTGTTGTTGGTATCATTACTTTTTCTTTTCATTGCATCATGAAATTTTCCGATATTTACAACTGTGCAATAAGAAAACTTCAAGCCAAGATGACATCAAAGTGGTTCAGAATCCTCAAATTTTCAGTACAAAGGTGACCTCAGAACAGAACCCCCCAGTGGCCCAGAGACCCCAATATCCCAGAACTCTCAACTCGTCCAGAAACACAGTGATCCAGAATCCCAAAAAGTTGGAAAAAATGCGATACTTTCTGTATGGAAAAAGTGATCGCGTATCCCCTAGCACAACAGCTTCTGTCCATGAATGATATTCAGCGGAGAAATTCCCCCTTTCAGACCCGTATGGCACCTAGGCAGCTATAGAATGTGGGGCATAGAAATAAATCGAAAAAAATTCACAATATAACCCTAGGGCCGTCGTATGAAAATATCATCATAATGTAGCCTATAAAAATAAGATGAGTTGTTTTAATCTAGCAGCAAAGAATTAGATATGTTGAATTGCTTAACTTGCTGATTGTAGAGAATCTAAATTATCGTATTTTGAATTGCATGACCTAAATTGTTATTTGTGTGTAATTAGAAAAGTACTAGTTTTGCTTGAATTGCTTATTCTTAAAATTAGAAAAAAAATTGTTTTGCTTGATCTGTAGATAATGTATATAGAAAATAAGACAAGATTTAGTATTGCTTGAATTGTTAATTATTAATATTATAGATAAATTTTGAATATTGCTTACTATTTGAATTGATTGGTACAGTTCGTATACATTAAATTTTCAAAATTTGTTTGAATAAGGAACAAAGCATTATTTTGAAAACGTCCTATTATAGCTTTTAAAATTTATATATTAGAATATACTGCTAACAGAAATCACAGTAAAGGAAAACTTACCATATTAGCACAACGCGACAAGCAAATGCACTAGCACACCTAAAATTACAAGCTTAATTATCTTCTGTTTAATCTCAACATCAATAGCCATAGATAGATAGAAGTTTTCACAATTAGAAACATTTACAGTAGCCAAACATAAGTAAGTCACACAAGATTATAAAATTCTGCTGAAACTTTGTTTTTCCATAGATCTAATTACGAGCGCACAATTTTTACCTGCAAAGGCGGTTTTCTCCTGATCAGATGAAGGAATCTTTACCTGCTAATATCCTGATTGCAGGTCGAGTGTTGCAAACCAGGTAGATTCACTAAAAGCTTCTAAGGTTAGGTCAATTCTTGGCAGGGGATAGGAGTCTTTTCGGGTTACTTCGTTGAGGTGCCTATAGTCCACACAGAATCTCAGTGGTCCATCTTTTTTTCGAACAAGCACTACAGGAGAGCTCCATGGACTTTTAGATGGTTGCACAATTCCTTGGTTAATCATCTGCTGGAGAATTACTTCAGTTTCGGCTCTTCTTGACAAGGGGATTTCACTAGTATCGCATTTCCCGTGTTAATTCGATGTTGTAGAAGGCAGGTACGACCCAAATCATCTGGTGATGATAAGAAGACTCCACAGTTACTGGTCAATAGCATCCACAATTGCGTATTGGCGGGACCGGATAAATCTGCGGAGCTTCTTTCGAAGTGATCTAAGAATTCTGGTGAGTGTTCTTGACTAGTGACTCGCTCGCAGGATATCACCTTCGGTTTGCTTTCCACATATGCTATGCTAGTCGAAGCAGGGATGTTGAAGGTATGTGTAGTATTATTAGACACCCGGGCGAAGATACTTCCGTTCTCAGTTTTTCCCAATGTGCAAACAACATCAAGTCGTGCAGGTACAGAGTCAGACGGCGTGAGGGGGATGTTTCCATCTTTCAACAGTGCAGTAGTTAGCCTTATTAAGTAATCTGAGCTATGCGGCAGCTGTATGTCGCTGGTAGTATATGATGTAATAGGTTGTTTAATGTGCTGCTCCAGCTCAATCAACTCTTCAGCTATCGATATCTGGCCTTCGTATTTTACGAGAAAGTCCATACCTAGAATGCCGTCGTCAAAAATGTCTGCCACAAAAAACGAGTGCCGAGTGAAGAAATTTTCAATTCCGAGGTGAATTTCAGCGAGGCCAATTACGGGTATGGTTTCACCACTTGCACTTTTAATTAAAGTATTAGTCACGAGTAAGCGTGGCTTGCTTTCAGAAGTCTGTAAAATTCGGGGATTCAGGATACTTTGTGTAGCACCTGTACCTATAATTAATCGAGACTGTACACCATTGACGTCGCCAGTGAGCCATAAATGGTGACTGTCATTGGCTACGTTTACCAAAATTGTATTTGAACTTGGGGCTTCTAGAGCCACTGACCTTCGCCCCTCTAAGTCAGCGGATTCTAGTTTAAATCACGACGATTATTAATGGCAGTAGGGCGGTTGTCAATTTGCGAGTCTCTTCTTACATTATTGCAATCAGGATCCTGCTTTTGATGGCTGCAATATTGTGGTGTTCCTCTGTTGTACGTCTTGCCTGGCTGAGTATGTACCTTCTGTGAAACATACTTGGCCCGCGTAGTGTGGTGGTTAGTATCAGACGGTTGATTACTTATTTGCTCTATAGATGAGTTTTCGTGAGCAATAAGTGTGGAGTTCTTAGGAGCTTTGCGTTGAAAAACTGTTGCTGGAGGTCTATGTACTGTCCGTTAGTAGAACGTACACGCAAATTTGAATTTAGTGAAACTGAAATGGATGCACTGGTAAATTTGGATCAAGGTCAGTGGTCGAATCTCTTATCAAAACAAACACTATTCACTTCGTTTTAACTTCCAATAAACTTTTACACCTGTTTTTTAAGATTACCCAATAATTATATTAAGATCAGATTATATAATAAGGTATTAGGTCAGAGATCAACACACACTATAAAACACTTATTACCACAGACTTAGAATATACCATTATCAAGAAAAGTTGTATTGCGATAAAACTCAATATATAAGTTTTGGGTCAGAGAATTTTGTATCACACTGAAAAACACTTATTGGCAAAAATTGCAATATAAGATCGTCAATATATATATGTATATGTAAAATTAATAGAATAAAGTCAAATTATGATATTAAATAAATATGCACCAAAAGAGTATAAAATGTAAATATATATATGAGTAAATGTATAATAAAATAAATATATGATAAATATTATATTGTTACAAGTGACTGGTACTCAGCGATCTATAACTTGACGCTTGAGGGTTGGCTTTAAGCTAATGTTAAGACCCTTTGTTCTAACCATGGGTTAAAACAATTCTTTATTCCCGTCGAGACCAGAAATAAAGTGTTAATGTTAGTAAGATACTATCTCAGTCGAGACCCGAGATAATATTCTTTAAGTCAGTCGAGACCCGGCTTAAAGTGTTATCTTATCTTCAGTCGAGACCCGAAATAAGATGCGTTTATTTCCGTCGAGACCAGAAATGATTGTTAGTAAGTATCTTATCTTCAGTCGAGACCCGAGATAATATTCTTTAAGTCAGTCGAGACCCGGCTTAAAGTGTTATCTTATCTTCAGTCGAGACCCGAAATAAGATGCGTTTATTTCCGTCGAGACCAGAAATGATTGTTAGTAAAAGATTATCTCAGTCGAGACCCGAGATAATATTCTTTAAGTCAGTCGAGACCCGGCTTAAAGTGTTATCTTATCTTCAGTCGAGACCCGAAATAAGATGCGTTTATTTCCGTCGAGACCAGAAATGATTGTTAGTAAGTATCTTATCTTCAGTCGAGACCCGAAATAAGATGCGTTTATTTCCGTCGAGACCAGAAATGATTGTTAATTGTTAAAAGTGAAATATCAGTCGATACCCGATATTAATGTTAGTCCCTAACAGCCAACTTACCCCAAGCGATGCCAAGTACAAAAAGAGATCGAGATCAGTCAGCTTGTCGTTTATATAGCCCTTGCTTGCACACGACACCACTGATAGAGTAACAGCGGCGCATGACTACAAGAATTGGCAGTGCAGCTGTGATCTTACGGTACTAGCGATAAAATTTGCCTAGCAACGAACAAAAATGCATAGCAACAAGAAATTTAGAGCAACACATGCTGCTATGTTAAATTGAATTAAATTTGCAAAAAATTATTCTGTCTATCACGCAGCGAAGAAATTCCCGTTGGATATTACTTGTAATGATGATAACGATGCAAATTGATCGGCTTGACTGATTATATACATGCTTTTGTTAGATGTTTTACCTATTGTAATTAGATTGAATTTATTGTCTTTTTAGAATTCAAATTTAGCATGGTATATTTTAATATGTTCCCTTTTCAGGAATTGTTTTTTATCACGAATCTAACAAATGGAAATAATTTTTATTTGATCTGCTCGTTGAGGTTATAATTTTATGTTGTATTTGTGCAATATCTTATGAAGATGACAAATACATGGCTATGCTGGGCGGTGTACATGTTTTTTGCTTAATAGTAATCAAATTAGAGATATGTTTACTAAAAATTTTATGCTTTGTTTTCAGCATGTCTTCTTTTAGAAATTTTCTGTTTATGAAAATATATTCGAATCAATTTGGTTCGAACATACTGCCCCCCGTTGAAAGACTGGAAAGGTCTTTCAAGTGATTAATTTTAAAACGGATCTGCAAAACAATGAGAGAAAATTTTGAGCCCAATTATTGAGGGAGAAACTGATTGCCATATTATTTATATTCAGAGCTTTAACTTTATTGTATCGGCAAGATACATATTTTGGATATTGGTCGTTTTACAAGACCATTTTTCGTTTTTATACTGACTACACGAACGTAGTTGTCAGCACCTGGATGAACTTCAATTATTCGTCCTAATAACCAACGGCTCGCTATCAGATTCGGTTCTTTAATAATAACTAAATCTCCTATTTTAGGATTTGATATTGGAGTCTGCCATTTAGGTCTATTTTGTAGGGAATTTAGATAATCGTGAGACCATTTATGCCAAAACTGTTGTTTCAACAGTTGGAGATGTTTCCATCTGGTGAGGGATAAAACCTTATTTTCCAATACAGGTTCTGGTGGAAGTAATAAGGAAGTGCCAATTAAAAAATGTCCCGGAGTTAGAACATTGAGATCGTCTAGATCTTCTGTGATAGGACATAGAGGCCTAGAATTTAAACACGCTTCAATTTGTGTCAATACAGTTGCGAATTCTTCAAATGTCAATGAAGAATTCCCTAAAACTCGCTTTAAATGGAATTTTATGGATTTAACTCCGGCTTCCCACAATCCCCCAAAATGAGGTGCTGAAGGCGGGTTAAAGTGCCAACATATCCCGTCTTGGGCGAGTGTTTCTGCCATCTGCTTGTTAGCTTGCAGTATGGCTGTTTTGAATTCTGTTTGTAGGACTTTGTCAGCTCCAACGAAATTAGAGCCACAGTCTGAAAATATATCTGTGCAGAGTCCCCTTCGGCTGGAGAACCGGCGAAAAGCTGCTATAAAAGCCGCTGTTGATAGATCTGACACGGCTTCTATATGAATGGCTTTGGTGGCCATGCAAATGAAAATGCATATATACCCTTTATATACACGATTGTTTCGAAATTTAGATACCTTTAAATTAAAAGGACCAGCATAGACGAGACCAGTTTGTTGAAACGGTCTAGTCACATTAACCCGTGATGAAGGTAAATGTCCCATAATCTGATTTTTGCTAGTTGCGGATTGCTTAAAGCAAGTTATACATTTATGTAACACTTGTTTTACGGTTTTACGTCCTTGCGGAATCCAATATTCGTTTCGAATGATGGATAATACCAGTTGCGGACCTCCATGCAGCGTTTTTGTATGAAAGTGTTCAATGATTAAAATGGTTAGTTTGCTGTCCTTTGGCAGGAGTATTGGGTGTTTTTGATTATAAGGAATGTTAGCATTTCTCAATCGACCACCTACCCGAATTAATCCATTGTTATCTAAGAAGGGGCTGAGTGATAAGATCTTGCTTCTAACTGGAAGCGGATTCTGTTCTTGTAAACATTTAATTTCAGTACCGAAAGCGGCATTCTGTGCTGCTTTAATGAGCCGAATTTTTGCTTGAGCGATTTCTATTGGATGAAGTATCTTTGGGTCCATTGGTTGTTCTTGGATGGATTTCACCGATGCTCCTTTGCATTTATTTATGAACCTAATGCAATAGGCAATTATGCGTTGTAATTTTGAAAAGCTGGAGAATTTTCCAAACAAATCATCGATGTTTGAATGAGCTATTGTGAAAGGAGTTACTCGTCTTTGTTCAGTTTCATGCTCATTACCTGGAATGGTTTTAGATTTCGGCCAATTATTTTCACTGTCCTGCAACCAATGAGCTCCATGCCACCATAACTTATGATCAATCAATAATGAAGACTTAATTCCTCTAGAATTGCAGTCGGCTGGATTGTCAGCAGACTTTACATGATGCCATGCCTTAATGTCGATCAAGTTCTGAATTTCCGCCACCCTATTAGCCACATATGTCTTATACTTATTAGGGTGACTACGAATTCAAGCTAATACAATAGATGAGTCTGTCCATGCAAACGTAGGAACTTGATCAAATTTTAAATCGATTTTAACACGATTTATGAGTCGTGCTATCAATACCGCCCCGCACAATTCAAGACGTGGAAGAGATACGGATTTGACAGGCGCTGCCTTTGAATTTGCCATGAGTAAATTGACTTGAACAAATCCTTCTTTATCAACAACTCTAATATAAACAGCGGCAGAATACGCTTGATTAGAAGCATCTGAAAATCCATGTATTTGACAGGTGGATAGGTAACTTGTTGTATGTAACCAACGTGGTATGTTGATACTACTAATATGATGTAATTCTGCTTTGAATTCGCGCCACTGCTTATCAATGGATGCCGGTATTGGTTCATCCCATGAACAACCTGCAAGCCATAAAGCTTGCATCAATATTTTGGCAGTGATTATAATTGGTGATATCCAGCCAAGTGGATCGAAAAGCGTTGCAATTTCTGAAAGAATAGAACGCTTTGTAGAGAGGCAATCTGATTTCCTTTTATATTGTAGCGTGAAGCAATCAGATCCTGGAAACCAATGAATGCCTAAAGTTTTTACGGACTCGTCGCTTGCGAATCGCAAAGGAAGTTCAACTTCTCTGTATGGTTCGGGGATCCTAGATAGTAAATCTGAAGAATTGCTAACCCATTTCCTCAAATTAAATCCGCCGGAAGATAACACATTAATAAGTTGATCTTGTATTTTGAAGGCTTCTTCCTTTGTATCTGAGCCTGTAAGAAGGTCATCAACATAGAAGTCACGAGACACTATCTTCGCAGCTTCGGGGAATTTGTCAGCTTCATCAATGGCTAGTTGATTGAGCGTTTTTATTGCGAGATAGGGCCCTGGCGTGGTGCCAAAAGTTACCGTGGTCAATTGGTAATCTTGAATAGGTTCATTTTGATTATTCCTCCAAACTATTCTTTGATAATTTTGATGTGGAGGTTGTACTTTTATCATCCTGTACATTTTCTCTATGTCAGCCGACATAGCGAATTTGTACTTTCGCCATCTGAGGATGATTGAGAAGAGTTCAGACTGCAGTACTGGACCCGTATGCAGCTGTTCGTTCAGACTTTTTCCATTAGTCGTTTTTGCTGAAGCATCAAAGACGACGCGAACCTTTGTAGTGGTGCTATCTTTGATAACAGCATGGTGAGGAAGATAGTAGCTTTGTTCATTGCTTACTATCTTATTAGCCACTGTCATGTGACCTAGTGTCTTGTATTCATTAATACAAGCTTTGTATTCCTGATAGAGTTCAGGATTACGTTCTAGCTGCCGTTCTAGGCTGTAGAACCTACGTAATGCCATACCACGAGAATCGCCTAGGCTTGGACTTTCTGTGGTGAAGGGCAGACGCACTTCGTAACGGCCATGTGCGTTGCGAACATGAGTTTTTTGATAAAACTCTTCACATTCTTGATCTGCTCTAGACAGCTTTCTTCCTGGATTAACTTCTTCAGTTTCCCAAAACTGACGTAAAAGTTTATCCAGTGAAGTGTCGTCGTCGTAATGAGCCTTTGCTGTTAACGCAGATGCTGTGAAGAATGTGGATGTATTTTTTAGCTTCCCGAAAATATCCATCCGAGGGTACTGTTTTGGGCAGTTGGTGTTCCTGGAGGACCTTTCCGTAAACCTTCCAAGAGAATTTCGCTGTACACATCTGCTCCTAAAAGCAGGTCGATTTTTCCTGGTTTAAAGAAAAACGGATCGGCAAGTGGTAGCTCATGTATATGACTCCATTCTTTGTTTGGAATGGTTGAAGGAGGTAAAATGTCCGTAATTGTATCCACTATAAGGGCTGTAACTGTGGTTGCCTTAGTTGTGGTTGAATAAGGATAAATGTTCAATGTAGTTTGTTTTTGAATATTTGTAGTTTCAGTTTTTCCCAGGCCAGTAATTTGAATTTCCACGTTTGTAGTGGATGATTGCAGCTTACGTGCGGCGGCTTGGGTTACAAATGAAACTTGAGAGCCTGAATCTATCAGTGCCCTTAATACCAACATGTTTCCCTTTTTTGTAGGAACGTTTAGCAGCGCTGTTGCAAGCAGTGCTTGTTTGGTATGATGATTTTTTGCGTGAAGGGTGTGAAGAGATTTATTGGATGTGGAAGGTGAATTACAAGGTTGACCTTCTGATTGCTGCTGCCTTGGCTTGAATTGGGTCGAGACCCTTGGAGTGGCATTATTCCTGTGAAGTAAAGAATGATGCCTCCTTCCACATCGCTGACATGAAAACTTACTCGTACAAGTTTTCGTGCTATGGCCTTTTGATAGGCAATTATTACACAATTGATTTGATGTGACAATTTGGAATTTATTGTCTACATCGAGTTTTATGAATTTCGGACATTTAAATAGACGGTGCTGCTCTTTGCACAAAGGACATGCTTGGGTGTATGAAGTAAAATGGGTAGATGCTCTCGGGACTTGAGCATTTTTGTTGGCTGGGGATGGTTTGGTATCGACTATGGCTTCTAAAATTCTAAATCTAGATTGTAAAAATATTTTTAAGGATTCGAAAGTGGGAAGTCCTTTTGCTGTATTGATCTCTTGTTCCCATGCACGGTGCGTTTCTGGTGGTAAACATTGTACCACCATATAGATGAGAATTGCATCCCATTGCTTAGTGGAAACTTGCAATGCCTCGAGTTCGAAGATACATTCCGAAGACTTATCTAGCAAGGTTTTGATAGCCTTGGCTGATTCGTGGGCTGCTTTAGGTAGATTAAAGAGTGCTTTCAATTGGGCATTTACCAAGACTCGTTTATTATCATACCTTTCAAGCAATATCTTCCATGCGCTGTCATAGCTCAAGTTGGTCATAGGAAATTGACGCAATAAGTGCTCTGCTTCTCCAGATACACTTGACTTTAAATAATGCAATTTCTGCACCGATGATAACGCAGAATTTGAATGCACCAGGGACTTGAAAAGATCGTGAAAAGGTCTCCAAGAATCATAAGATCCTGAGAATTTTGGGATTGTGATGCTAGGTAGTCTCAGAGACGATGAAGTTTCCTGTTCTGATTTTGGACTTGGTTCAACCTTTGTTTCGAATGCATCTAATGCATCCCTAAGAATACCTCGAAAAGTAAAGTATTGATTTTCCACCTTTGAAAATTGATCCTTTGCGAAATAATCGTACTTTTGAAGTTCACTATCTTCCAAAGCCTGCGTGGCTTGAATAAGTGTATAGTGATCTTTCTTGTACTCTGACCAAATTTCACTTAGCGCGGTTAATCGCTCAGAAATAAGACCTTTCGTTCGTTTTTCTACATCAGTTTTGTTGTAGTTATTGAACGATTTTTCAAAGATTATTGCGGAAGTGGCTTGGTTGCCCAAAAGTTTTTGAAGAGCAGCCATAATGAAACAATTGATAAGATAAAACACTAGACCTTAAATCCGGCTCGAAGGACCATAAAATGTACTGTCCGTTAGTAGAACGTACACGCAAATTTGAATTTAGTGAAACTGAAATGGATGCACTGGTAAATTTGGATCAAGGTCAGTGGTCGAATCTCTTATCAAAACAAACACTATTCACTTCGTTTTAACTTCCAATAAACTTTTACACCTGTTTTTTAAGATTACCCAATAATTATATTAAGATCAGATTATATAATAAGGTATTAGGTCAGAGATCAACACACACTATAAAACACTTATTACCACAGACTTAGAATATACGATTATCAAGAAAAGTTGTATTGCGATAAAACTCAATATATAAGTTTTGGGTCAGAGAATTTTGTATCACACTGAAAAACACTTATTGGCAAAAATTGCAATATAAGATCGTCAATATATATATATGTAAAATTAATAGAATAAAGTCAAATTACGATATTAAATAAATATGCACCAAAAGAGTATAAAATGTAAATATATATATGAGTAAATGTATAATAAAATAAATATATGATAAATATTATATTGTTACAAGTGACTGGTACTCACCGATCTATAACTTGACGCTTGAGGGTTGGCTTTAAGTTAATGTTAAGACCCTTTGTTCTAACCATGGGTTAAAACAATTCTTTATTCCCGTCGAGACCAGAAATAAAGTGTTAATGTTAGTAAGATACTATCTCAGTCGAGACCCGAGATAATATTCTTTAAGTCAGTCGAGACCCGGCTTAAAGTGTTATCTTATCTTCAGTCGAGACCCGAAATAAGATGCGTTTATTTCCGTCGAGACCAGAAATGATTGTTAGTAAAAGATTATCTCAGTCGAGACCCGAGATAATATTCTTTAAGTCAGTCGAGACCCGGCTTAAAGTGTTATCTTATCTTCAGTCGAGACCCGAAATAAGATGCGTTTGTTTCCGTCGAGACCAGAAATGATTGTTAGTAAAAGATTATCTCAGTCGAGACCCGAGATAATATTCTTTAAGTCAGTCGAGACCCGGCTTAAAGTGTTATCTTATCTTCAGTCGAGACCCGAAATAAGATGCGTTTATTTCCGTCGAGACCAGAAATGATTGTTAGTAAGTATCTTATCTTCAGTCGAGACCCGAAATAAGATGCGTTTATTTCCGTCGAGACCAGAAATGATTGTTAATTGTTAAAAGTGAAATATCAGTCGATACCCGATATTAATGTTAGTCCCTAACAGCCAACTTACCCCAAGCGATGCCAAGTACAAAAAGAGATCGAGATCAGTCAGCTTGTCGTTTATATAGCCCTTGCTTGCACACGACACCACTGATAGAGTAACAGCGGCGCATGACTACAAGAATTGGCAGTGCAGCTGTGATCTTACGGTACTAGCGATAAAATTTGCCTAGCAACGAACAAAAATGCATAGCAACAAGAAATTTAGAGCAACACATGCTGCTATGTTAAATTGAATTAAATTTGCAAAAAATATTCTGTCTATCACGCAGCGAAGAAATTCCCGTTGGATATTACTTGTAATGATGATAACGATGCAAATTGATCGGCTTGACTGATTATATACATGCTTTTGTTAGATGTTTTACCTATTGTAATTAGATTGAATTTATTGTCTTTTTAGAATTCAAATTTAGCATGGTATATTTTAATATGTTCCCTTTTCAGGAATTGTTTTTTATCACGAATCTAACAAATGGAAATAATTTTTATTTGATCTGCTCGTTGAGGTTATAATTTTATGTTGTATTTGTGCAATATCTTATGAAGATGACAAATACATGGCTATGCTGGGCGGTGTACATGTTTTTTGCTTAATAGTAATCAAATTAGAGATATGTTTACTAAAAATTTTATGCTTTGTTTTCAGCATGTCTTCTTTTAGAAATTTTCTGTTTATGAAAATATATTCGAATCAATTTGGTTCGAACAGTCTATGTGGTGATCTTGGAATCGATGCTGAAGAAGCAATTTGAGGGCGTTTAACATTAATCGCTATGGATGTTTTCTGAGTAGGTACTACATCGAATTCCACTTCCTCATCTTTAAAGTGTATAGGTCTGAATTTCAAGATATTACTGGCGTGGACAAAAACTGCTTCTCCCGTGCCTTTTCGTTTGATAAATCCATAACCCTTATCGTAGCTGTACCATTCGACGCAGCCAGCTATCTTCTTCTCTACATGCTTAAGGGGTATATTTATATCCTTGGCATATCTAGTCGGTGGAGTATTATTATGTGAGTCAGCATGTCAAGCTGTTATAAATCGATTGTCTGAAGAGAAGTACTTGGAGCTCTTTTCTTGGCCTATTCGGTGCTCCTTCAGAACAGGCGACGTTCGTTTCCCGACTGCTGGGATTTAGTTTGTCCCCCTGGTCTTAAATCTTGATGCCTTGGAGGGTTTGTGATCGCTGCTTTGGCAGCCCTAATATATCGACGGCTCAGATTGGAAGCATCTCTGTTCGCTTCAATTTTTATTGCCTGGGATAAGGCAGCTTCGAGTGTATCTGGATCGGCATCACGTACGCGTCGCTGTGTGTCCAGATCTGCGATTCCATCAAGAAATTGGTTCAGAGCTATACGATTTCTGGCCCTTTCCGGGCAATCACCAAATGCAAGGTAGACTAGTCGTTGCACATCAGTAGCAAATTCATTCAGACTATCATCATTTCTTTGAATACGTCCTTTTAATTGATTATGGGCCACAGACAGCTGACGTTCGTCACTAAACCGCTCATTCATAGCCGTATCGAGCTGGTCAAAGTTATCCTGTATATGCTGTGGTAGTGTACCAAAGAAACACTGCGCTGTACCACGAAGGTAAGGTTCTATATAGAGAGCCTTGAGCTCAGACGACCATCCATTTGCTCAAGAAACAGCTTCAAAATGTCTCCTATAAATAGTCCATGGTCCTTTTCCATCATAGTCTCTCGAAAAAAAAACGGATGCGAGCAGGTCCTATATGTTATGTACAGTTACAGGGCACTATGGTGGCAGGAAGATAATTATCCTGGTTAATCACTGGTGGATTTACTTCATTGCAGGGCACTTGATTGGGTGCCGGCATATTAGCAGGACCTCTTGTTGATCTCTGTGACTGAGTGGATTCTGAAGTGATTCTCTCAGGAGCCGAAGTGCCGACAGCAGGGGAATTACATGCGCTAGATGAAGATCTTTGGAAATGATTCGAAGTAGGCTGGTGGAAAGGCGAATAGTTTCGTGCTTGCGAGCTTTGAGCAAGTCCCGTGAGGGTAGATGAGATTGGTCCTTGTAAAGGCAAATTATCGATATGATCATTGACTACAGGTGAAGCGATAGCTTCCTCATATCTAGTTTGATTTTCGTTTGAATTAGCATCTTGTATGGCACTAGACTGATTTGGGATATCTGGAGTTACAGGAGTAGGCTGATTAGCTAAATCACTGATGGCATGCCTAACAGCTCCTTCGTGCGAAATTTCTACTTTGCGTAGCCTATCAGATAGATCTTGCATGAGACTAGTCATCTGTTGCATTTGCTGGCCCAAAGCAACAAGTAAAGACTCACTTCGTGTCGAAATGCTCATCGCTAGGTCTGTACTGCCGTTCGGGTCTCCAGAATTGACCACTTTGTCTGGTTTGTTTACCTCAGCGAGTTCAAACAATGACCTTTCCAATGCTGAGTATTGGTTCCACATGATTTAATAAAAAAATAACAATTTTAAAGCATATAACGGGTGGGCCAAAAGTCACCATGGGGTTTAAAAATAACTAACTTTTTCGTTTGTACATTGCTCCACACCCTGTTGACCGTTTCTCTTCAGTCCTTTTTTACATGATAGCCAACTGTCTGTTCTTCATAGGTAAGCATGTTTCCCCACCCCACCTTACCCCTCCTTTTTTTCGTCCTACCATATGTTACCAATTTAATTTTTAAACCCCATGGTGACTTTTGGCCCACCCTGTATGTCTTAATTTCAAATAATAATAGCCGAGCGGAGCTAAAAATAGTAGATGGGGATCTTTATTGAAAGAATTGAAGAACCCCACACTTGACACCAATGTTAATTTTCTGGACGTTACAATTTCGTAAAATTGTTCAGCAAGAACGGAATTGAGTGGAATGGTCAATTTCTTTAAAAGCTGTTTGTTGCTGCTAGTTGTAGGTGACTGCATTTGACCTCAAAACAGTCGAGCTCGAATTTTTGTGTGGGTGCCCCGTGCCTACTACACCATACCTGTAATGTGCCAACGATATAAGAGTGTGGCCCAGTCCCTTAATATGTGGCTGTCAGCTTGTTGTTTACTTTCTAAAGTAAGCTAAGTGAGAATGCCGGTCGCATAGTGGTCGAAGCTGGCAATTTAATCGTCGCGTAGTGCAGTGCGTGAATTTATTGAAAGAATTAAAGAAAATTCTGTTATCTGCAGTTTAGTGTAGTGCGTGCGGGAATTTATTAAAGAATTAACAGAATTAAATTAAATTCTGTTATCGTTTAGTGCGTGAAACAAACGCAATATTTCGGGAAGCCGTGAGGCACTTGTTGTATTTGTGTGTTTGTGAAGGACAGCGCTAGGGCTCCTAGATATTTAAACTGGAACGTTCAGCGAGGGATTTCGACATATATCGGATGACGATCAGCCAACAATTCAGGTAAACTCAAGCCTGATAATTATGGTGAGTACCTACAGTTTCCATTTATTAACATAAATTGTTCTGATTATGGGTATATTAATTAGGTTATGTTTTGTTTTACTTTATTGTGCGTTGAAGCGAACCAAATGAGGTATTACGATCTTGTTATAATTGTGTCATGCAACATCAACGGCATGAGAGTAGGTTCTAGCGAGCTAGTTTTATAGCTTTCGCTTAGATTTCTGTCAGTGCTAACTCGCACCGATTCTGTCGCATGCGATAATGTGGCTGCGATATTAGTTGGTAACTGGCCAGCTGATATATTTCTTTCTCGGCCATTTTCAAACAAAAAGGAATACCTTAACTTAATCTAGTTTTTACTTCAATTAAATAATAAATTATAAACTAGTATCTTGGTAAAACAAATTTTTTGATGCTGCAAGTAACTCCTTATGAATAGCCCCAATTGACAAGAGGCGAGTTTTAAATAATAAATTCTCTGGCAATTTTTTAAATTCATGCAAGAAAAATGCAATAAAAAAAACTTACGAAACTTAAATTCAGCAGCCAATTTATTTTAGTCCTTATTACATTGCGTTTTCCAAAAATGTTGCTCTAAGTGATTGATACCTTAGTTTTTTGTTAAACTTCTTCACTGCGAAAACTCAGACTTCTTTTTTAACAAAACCACTAATTAAAACAATTCATTTCAAGCTATCGCAGTAACTAAAATTTATTTTACAATTTTTTGTTGCAAAAATTTACGTTAACAATTTTTTCTTACAATATTTTAACTTCTCGTTTAACTTTTTAGATGTGGTGCACATGAAGGTTAGACTAGTAGAGAGAGGTCACCGACTATGTAATGACCTTTGCAATGCTCGACAAGGTCATAGAGAGGAAGTTCAATTCGCCGTAGGAAATTTTTTGGTTGATGCGTTCGGCATTTCAGAGATAAGTGTCTTTGCTTTTTAATGCTGTTTCCCATTTGTAGCTTTTCCCTTTTTCCGGTTTTCCGTAGGAAAAATTATGCAACAATATATATATTACTTTTATTGTTGCCTATACGGTAAATTTACAACAGAGAGACTTAGAAATAATAATAATAAAATAATTTTCAATCTAATTAATTTTTCTGAAAATGTGCGTATATAACAATTACACAATTTAATATCCAAATTCCTTTGCTTTACAAAATTATATTGTGATCCCCTCTTCCTAGAAGCGACCTCTGCGGCAAGACTTCGTGAGCTTACTGGTCAGAGGATTTCGACAGAAATCAAATATCGACCCCCTGCAATAGAACTCCATAAGCCTATCGACTAGGAGAATGATGCTGATTGGAAGGACCCATCTCAAATATTAACCCAAATATTTTTCCTTACATACAATTTTTCGGGATTATTTCTTAATTTCTTTATAATCCCGTACATTCTTTATCTTTCCCTCGTTCCCAATTTCAATCAACCGCGATATAACACATGACATCAAATAACATAATAATTACATACGTATGTATATACCTACGTAAAAACATTTGAAAACTCTACTTTCTATCAGAAATTACTTTACATTGGAAAAGAAAATGGATACCACTTCATCAATTTTATATCTCCCGGTAAAAATTTGTTTTTTTTTGTCTACTCCTACTAAATTACACTATTGACAACTGCTATTATAATTATCTTATGCACTTATCGTTTAACATATAAAATTAAACCAGATATACATGACATTTGAAAATTATATTTTATGGCAAAATATTCATTTTTTGCTCCCCCTTTAAAACGATTACGAATGTCATTGCATAACAACAATTTTCCTTTTCTCTCTCTTCTTTATCCCACTGAAGTATTTATATTCTTATTACCGCTAATAATTATAACTATTTGTCTTCTACTTTGCTGCAGTCAACATGCCCCATACAATTTTGTCACACCTCCAACAGATCCCTAAATTCAATTAAATCCAAGACAAAACACCATATAATACATACGGCCACTCTCAATCTTATAACATTTTTATACCTAATCCGCCGTCTGTTAATAGACAATCAATCATGACTGAGGAAACCAACTCATTCGATGAGCTTAGCTCATCTCAAATAGCGAAAACCAGTGCAATTAGGCAAATACTAGGGGCTTATCACCAAGCCGGTAAAGCGAAGCGCACCCTAACCTTTATAAACAACAAATTACAACAACTCGAAGAAATATGGAGCACCTTCAAGGTAACAGAAGAACAAATAATAAAGCATAAAGACTTTACGGAGGATCACGATTATTTCAAAGAATCGTGTTCAGACAAAACTGAAGATTGGTACAAGTTGAAAAAAGCATCACTTTCCGAAAGATTGAAATCATTCTCAGTAAGTACCACGAACCAGGATAACCTCTTTCACATTCCATCGCCTAGACCTTCGTAGAGAATTCAAGTCAACACACAAAATACAGAAACCAATAAGAAACAGACAGACCACAAAATGAAAATACATACAGAGTTCTAAATACAAAAAAGAAATCAGTTACACGAGTGATACTGTCATTAAACCCAGACAGCTTACCTACAGCAAGTAGAACGTATTTAGAAAAAAAAACTAAATAAACACTGGGTAGAATTCGAGGAACTCAATAACATATTCCAAATGGAATCTACGTCGCAAGACTTAGAAAGATGTCTTCGGTAAAACAGAAGCAGAATATAAACAAGCTGTAATTGCAATCCAAGAACAGCTAAACACCCGTTTCCCTACTCACCAACACGTAACTGGAAATAACTCACCACACTTTTACAAAGAAAGCACCGAAACTAAATCCCATTCACATATCTCCCTATCAGAAATTAAATCATTAATACCAAATTTCAACGGAGATCCAAAGAATCTTCACAGGTTCGTGTTGCGATGACATCAATAGACTTCACCCCATTACTGATCCTACAACCTTATTTTCAATAATAAAAAGTAAACTATTTGGTGATGCTTACAACATACTTAAAACAAATATTACTCTAAACTTTCGAGGAAAAACTAGAGAATTCAGTACTATAATCAAAATTTGCTAACTCAAAACAGAGAAAGGGAGAGCCGGTCAAAGAATTTCTACAGCCAATAAACATGACATACGCCCAATTAAACGAAGCCACTCACTCGTATACAACAGTCAATCTTATACTATCTATGGATACAATCTTAAGGACCATAATACTCGCAAATGTATTTAACCGCCTTCAGGATTTCAATTCACAGAGAATAGAGACAATATAATCTATTATGTTGGAGTAGTAATTCTTCAATAACGAGAAAATTTTGAAATTTGTGTAATTCTATTACATATTTAATAAAGTAAGCTATTTTTTAATAAATGCTATTAAAATTATAATAACTGTTATCATCAATAAATTTTATTATCTGCAATAAGTTAATTTATTACAGCTACTACAATAGATTATATTGTCATATAATGAAATACAATACATAAAGTATTTGTTGTAATAAATTCTATTGCAGCCCAATAAAATCTATTGCGGAGATGTAATACAATTTACTATGAAATAATAAAATGTATTAAGCTTGATGATTTTTATTGCAATCTACAATAAAATTTACAGATTCGAAATGTTGTGTGAAATTGGTATTTGTTATTCTCATCACATAACCGTGTGCGTCCTTTCAGATCTATAGTTAGTATAGTTTTTGAGAATTTGTGCAGTGGAAAATTATAGCGATTAAAAAAACAAGCAATGTATTACAAAGAGGTAATCCAGGTTTTGATATTCTAAGGGCAATTGTTATAAATTTATCGGAAATCAAGCTTTTAATTCGTGCGCTTTAGAAAATAATATATTTGTTTGAAAAATGGAAAGCGATTGTGATGCAGAAAATATGAACATAACTGATTTTCTTCAAAATGTAGAAGCAAATTATTTTGTTTTGGCAAATGATTGTGTTGAATAATTAGTAATTCCTTTTGAAAACCAAAATACTTCTGTGGTAGAAGCTTGCCAGTTATTGGACAAGTGGAATCTGCCGCAACTAAAGAATATATTTTCAGGTGTTCTTTTAAGTTAACTAAAGAAATTATTTCAATGAATATATTCCCTGAATTAATGTGGAAGTTTATTTTCACGGAAGTTTCGAGTATATTGAAATCGGGTTAATCAGGATATTTATTGAGATATTGTATATGGAATCTTTTTGAAAATATACAAAATTTCATTTAATTTACTTGGTGAATTCTTTAGACAATTAGATCGATATTTAATGTTTGAAGTATATGACAGGAATTGATATTGATAGTTTACTGCCCACGTCGAATATAGCTGAAAAAATCAAATTTAGAGGAAGGTTGGCGAAATGGATGGTTGAACAGGTTTATAACATATTTGAAGAGTAAAAATTTTCTTTCATTACTTGCTACGTCCTATAGGGTTTTTCTGTAGTTCCTGCTGCTGAAACTATTTCAGCAACAACCTCATTCAAACTTTTCATTTCTTTTTTCTATTTTTCATTTTTTCATTTGTTTTTCAAATCACCCAATTTCGCTATTTGGGACCTGTTGATGAGTCAAACCAAGACTTGAAACTTGTCACCAAAAATTAATGGGTTGTGTGATGAAATAACAAATTAGAACATTTTTTAACTTTTGCTATATACCAGAGAATGCCAAAAAATTCTTTCTTGAACAAAACAAATTAATAAGTAACAATTATGAATATAAATATCCCAAATATTAGAGACAAATAAATAAATAATATAAGCTAGTTAACTCCAAATTTGCAGGCTACAATTACGTTATTAACGTCAGTTATCCATGCTTAACCTTAGTGCATACCAATATGTATATAAATAAAGGAGTACCTCTGTCAATTTTTATAGGAATATTTTTTTTTCTCTCCTTTTGTCTTCCTTTCTCTTCGTAAAAACATCAACTATTCAAATTATTATAAAGAGAAAAGCTTTAAAACAAAGAGACAAAAGTAGAACAACGCAGCCAAACACAAAAAAAAAAAAAAAAAAAATAGAACCCCAAAAAATGCAATAAGAAAAAAGAAAATAATAATAAATAACAAAACCAATCCACATCTAAAATCATTTATTATAAAAAATATATATAGGAAAAATAAGAAAAATCTAAAATTAAAAAAAGAAAAGAAAAGAAGAATGAATGAAAAATTGAAAAAAAACTACAAACTAATACAAAAACCTTAACCTGCTTAAAAAAAAAGTACATTAAAAAAAAAACAAAATAGAAAAACGGCTCGAAGAATCAACTGCTGCCTTCGGCATCTCAATCCTCCTCAATTGTCACAAAACCATGTCTCCACGGAAGGATAGGAAGCGAAAAAGATTCTGCGATAAGTACCTAATACTCCCATCCCATAATCAGGGGACAGCACGAAACTGCACCCATAATAGGTATCTGCGACGGGTGGGGCACCCCAGAGCATCAAGCTTCGTCACCCAGCGGACTGCCAGACTATACGTAAGGGCCCATACCATCCAGGGAAAACGAACAAAATATAAATACCAGGGACCCGAACACAATAACATTCCGGGGCTCGGTATAAATCACGGCCGACTTCCTGCACGAATATCATCTTTACAAATAAGGTCCACAAACAACCAAAAGACCTCAGTAGCCAAAAGCAAAATTAACTAAACAAAAATTAAAAAAAAAAATCGCTATCACCATTATCGTAACTCCTTACGTCAGCACAAACCGAAACCAAAACATTGCACCTTTCCCAAGCAAGCCGAATTACGCCAACGTCATGTTAACGCCAAGTCTACAAGCACTTAAACAAAAAAAAAAGTGCCAGAACAAATGACTAGAAAAAAGGGCTAAGGAGAATCTCATACGAATGCTTATCAGCTGACGGTTTAGTAACTGCTCTGCAAAAACAAAATAAAAATTACAAAACTATTTTTTATTCTCCTTCTCTCATGACTGGAGATGAATGTCTTTTATATCAATCCTTTTGTTTTTTTTCCTTTTCTCCATTATAATCATAAAAATAATACAAGAAATATACATATATATGTACATACATCCAGTAAATAGGTGGTTATTATAATATAGAATTGAAAACTTTTATGTATCATTAATTAACGTAATAATATGTAAATAAGATTATTATAGCATAGATTCTTTAATAATACCCAATAGAGAGAATATTACTATTGTAAAATTACATTATTCATATATGATCGTAATATTCATCAAGAACAAAGGTTGAGTTAATTATGAAGAAAGTTCTCTTCTCGAAAGAATACAACTTTCTTCTCCACAGGGGGGAGGTATGTTATAATCCGGGTGCCTATGACCAGGATCACAGCCATAATGCCAATACACCAATGTATTGCCCTATGCAATACATTGGCACATTACCGAAATGATCGTAAAATTGAAAATCTTTTTGATTTAAAAGAAAACTTTATTTATAATTTAAAACGCATTTAAAAATCCATTTTCATGCTGAAACAAAATGCAATTTAGCATAAATTGCATTTCGTTATCAGTCATATATTCTGTTCTCACGGTATTTTTACTTACTTGCATGCAGTACAAAGCACATACATACATACTGTTTTCTCTAAAATTCCGCTGAACTTAATGCCATGTATGTAATACATACTGTCTTTTAAATTTATGAAATCTAATAGTATGTACATGCATACACATAATTATTCTTATCGTCTAAAAGTATTACCTTTTCAAGACACAAGTGCACAAGTGCTTTTTGTACTTTTCCATACATGATTTTTCACATCGTGGGAAAGTAATAAGAAGAAGAGCAAAGTTTTCATGGGCACCTGGGGTCGGCGAGCCCGATCCTCATGTATTTCTTGTGCAACCGCCAAACCGGGAGTGGATTTGGATCATTTCCTTCCATATAAAGCTATTTTTCGTAAATCTACTAATTGCGATACTAATTTTGGTACAAAAGTGTAAAATCTAATTATCTTGAATTATAAAGTTATTTTCCATAAATCTACTAATTGCGATACCGGTTTCTGTATAAATGCGTAAAACTTAATTATTTTTGGATTCGATAAAATTTTGTAAATCAATATTGATTCTGATAAAGAATAAAATTTTATAAAACAACTCTTTTCAATAAAGAATAAAGTGGACGTTGATTTCTGTCTAAAAGTGTAAAACCTAATTATTTCTAAATTTCTTATGATTTTATAAATCACTACTGGTTTCGATAAAGGATATCTGCTGAATACAATCTTTAAAGTGAACACAAGAAGAAAATTTAAGCTGGTGGTGATAATGTTAATAAAATTTACGAGTTTCACTGTTTTGAAATGAGTCTGAACTAGGGTTGCTCCTCCATTGGAGCACGGAGCGAAATACCATTACAAAGCAAGCACCCAGTCTACTCGTTCAATTCGAAGCTGTGTGTAATATGCTTCTTCCAGTGGAGAATCATAGGCGGGATTTCTGCTCATCGTATCTACGTGCTGCAGTTTTTTCCTTGGTCGGTGCTCAACTGTGAAACGAAATTCTTGCAGCGAAAGCCACCAACGTACGATTCGTGGAACTAGATCTCGTTTGTTCGCTGCCGCTTTTATCACGTTGTAATCAGTGACTACTTTAAAAGCAGAATCTAAAAGATAAATACAGATATCCCTGAGAGACTCCACCACAGCCAGACACTCCAGTCCATATTCCAGCCAAACCGATAAGGCTTGCATCGGTGTGTATTTCAGTCAGCGCATTCGGATTAAAACTTGCAAGTACGGGTCTTTCAGTTAATAGTTGCTTCAGTAATTCGAAGGCTCGCGTTTTCTTTTCACCCCAAGATCACTTTGAATCTTTCCTGGTCAGATTTGTAAGAGGTTTTATCAGCGTAGCATAATCCTTTATAAAATATCGGAAAAAATTCCACTTAAAACAGTGAATTGACGAATTTGACGGACATTCTTCGGTGCTAGAAACTGTGTCACACTTTTAATTTTTACTAATCCGAGTTGTATTCCATTCATCGTTATCTCAAAACTCATATAATTGATTCTAGTCCCGAAAACATGACATTTGCTAGGGTTAAGTTTTAAATTAGCTTTACTGACAACGTTGAGGACCTTGCATAGATGTCGCAAACTATTCTTGAAATCAATCCAAAGAATGAAAATATCATCCAAAGACGCCAAACCGGCATTTTATTTACCATTCTATGGAAAGATCCAGGTGCGGTGCTTATTCCGAACGATTAACTTCGTATTGGCCGTCGGGGGTTATGAATGAGATCTTGGCTCTCGATTCTTCTTTGACTGGAATCTGATAGTAGCCTGATGCTCTAAGGCTGTGAAGTATTTATAACCCTGCAACTGATCTAGTTGGTCGTCCATCCGCGGGAGAGGAAATTGGTCCTGTTGAATATTAGTGTACAAGTTTCAATAGTCGATACATAATCGCTCCTCACCATTCTTCTTCTTAACAAGTAGAGCTGGTGAAACGAATGGAGAAATAGGATCCCTAATAATTTCATTTTCAAGTTAATCATGCTTGGTGTTTCCACTCTTCCATGACATTGATGAGGTTTCATTCCATTCATTGGTATTAGAGCTGTGTTATTCTTTCTAGGACACGAAAATGACATATGTGCGCGTTCTCCACAATTATAGGATTTTCGTGAGCTGTTGCTAGCATTTGACATTCTCGTTGAGTGTTTAGTAGGCGATGTATGCGAACGTCGAATGAATTTGCACACTGGTTCTTTGAACAGCGTTTTAGCTCTCTTCTCACGTTGGTTGTCATTTGAAGATTTCAAAAATCGTAACAAATTGTCGGTGACGTCATAATTGCTACCTTCGCCGCAACCTGATTACTTGAGGCTTTTCGTCCATAAATTTCACATGAATTCAGCAAAGATAATTTGTCGTAAAAATATTTCAGGATGGATTCATTTTCAGGTTTGTTTCGCTAATCATTCCTGAAGCAGCTTGTCAAAATCGCGTTCAACCGGAAATGCTTTGAGGAGTTTTTCTCTCCACTCAGTCCATGTAAATTTTACATTTGGCAACCTTTTGTACCATGTAAGGGCGTAGCCCGAAAGCCGACTTGGTGCATTCCTTTGATGACGGGCGGTGCCCATCGCATGTACGTTCGTAGCTAATTTATTCATTAATTCTGCCATGTTAGACAGCGTATAGCGCACGGTTAAATCAGTTGGAGGAATCGTATACATGTCGAAGAATTATTCTGTTGGATCAATGATTACTCATGCCCTCCTAGCCACAGGTCGAACTGATTCAACAAGCCACTTTTTAGGGGCTTACTTCGCTGAGACAATTGAACTGAATGTCACTAACATTATATTGATGAGACGAATAAGTATTTGTTCGCGATGCACAATCCGCGTACTATGTTCTAGTAATAAATTCTGTTTGCTGAAGGACAAAAAAGACAACGCACGGCTGGCCAGAGTGAAATCCCACTTCTGAAGTTTTTATCATGGGCTTCTTTTCAATGTGAAAGACAAAAACTTTGATAACTTTTAATTAAATTTATTTACAGCCAAGATTATAGTAGGTGTCCTCTGGGGCCGTCGACTATCTCTCTTTCTCTGTCCCTCCCGAAATTAAATAGAGGAGTGAGTACGGGAAATGGCATGGACATGGAGAACGAACTCAATTCCGAGGTGGTCGGTGAAATATGCAGGCATGCTCACTGTGGCGAACGAGTAGCCAGGCGCCCGTATGGTAAACAAACATGTACGAACATGAACGCCATGGGTACGGAACGAACGCTCACCATATCCCGCACCTCACTCAAAATTCACCAGACTGCCCTCATCCTTCCCAGCGCCTTCCCTTCCAAGCAAATACAGCAATTACAAGCAAAAACTAACTACAAGCTAATATAACAAGCAACGTCAAACCTTACCTAATTTTCCAGCACAGGCCCCATTATCCTGTCACTTCCGTTCTCCTAGAATTCTCAAAGACTACTGCCGTACTGTCACCGGCCTTGAGATTTTGATAGATTTTGACCCCATAACTCCGCTTTCTACTCCGCTCGATCAGAAATGTATAACTAATTTATTTGTAACTAGCCTAGCCTAGGATTCGATTTCATTTAAGATTTCAACAAAATCTCTGTGACCTTTGGTTCGGTAATTATAAGGCGCTCCCCCGCTGAGAGCTCTCTTCGTCCTTCTGTAAAAGGAATTCAATAATAGATGTGCTACTTCGAGACGAACACTTCTATACTTAATTTATTTTTCTTATTTTATTCAGGCCACCGCAGGCTTATACAGATATAATTAATTTTTAATTAATCTTATTTTTTTTTATAGTTCCAAAAAAATTCTAGATTTTACAAAAAAAAAATCATTTTTCTTTTTCTTCTACATATTTTTCCATATTTCTGGTCTCATTTGTTTTTCATATCACTCAATATTATTGTTATGGAGCCGTTGATAAGTCCAACCAAGTTATGAAACTTTGCTACCTAAAACCAAAGGTTGTCTGATAAAATAAGATATAATTTTTGCATTTCTGTTGTATCGGAAAATGCCAAGAAGTAGACTGCTTTACAAAATATAGAAATTTTCCCGGTGATAAATTATATTCAATCGATGACTTAATGCCAGAAGGGTGTAACTACAGTTCTGACCATTTTTATTTAAGAGTAGAACTGCCTTAGTTTTCAAGTCCTTTTAACAACATATTTATACATAATACTGATTTGATTTGTGTAACTATATGAAGAACCTGTCGTGTAAATATAATAAGGAGGTAATAGTTGAAACACCCTTCTGATACCATTTTTGCATTTTTGTAGATACCTTTTGATATTAAGCCATAGCATAATGTATAGTATAGGAGAAATTTCATCTCTTCCATACAACCTACAAAAAGTTATGCCAGCTGGCCAACATAGGAGCCGAAACTTCCTTTATCGGACCAGAACCATTTTGTAGCTCTTTTAAATGTTATCTCAGAGCTGCCATAAATACTTGAAGGAATAAACAGAAATCCTTTTATTGGGAACGGCTACAAGGTCGTTAGACAAAAAAGTTTATTGACACCTCTGGCGTAAAAATAAAAGAGTTCCTACTCCTAAGCAAAACATTATTTAAAATAATCACATTGTTCTTTTAGACCACTGATCTAGACGGTATCACCTAGCCAAGAATGGCTTGCCTCAAACTTCATCCTGCCACTTTTTCTAGGATGTATCTCATGGAACTTTAGAGCACTTACTCTGTAACTGCTAGCACCTGTACACCCGTCCAAAAAACTAAATCTTAATCTACGCATAAATTCAGCCAGATGCTGCTGTATAAATTTATTCCACAATAATTGGAATTTTCGAGCGAACATCCCAATTAAAAGCTGTCAAAGTTCGTAACATGTCTTGCAAAATTTGTCGGAGCTCTCGGGGTTGCAGATTTAAGCTAGACCTAAAAGCCAATCGACGCAATAAGCTTCTTCACAACAAGTATCATTCAGGTTGTAGAGTTATAGCGCATTGCATCGAAATTTAAAAGTTTCCAAATTGAGTAGCAAGAATCTTTTCAGCAAATCTCACTCCAAAAAAATTAGGAGTACATTTCAGTTGCCCTAAATTAAGTTACTTTGTTGTGCGGTAAGAAAATTTTACAACCTACAAAGATACAAAAGTTAACAATAGGTATGAAAAGATTGGCTACGCACGATCTAGCGTATTAAAACCTGAGTTCCATGGGTTGCTCGCAGTATCCAACCACTACTAATCTTTTCAAATACATGGAGTCAACTTACTGGTTTCGACCTATTCTTGTAATGATATAATTTCACAGTTTTGGGAATAAGAGAAACAAAGTAGGTATATTAAAAGAAAACTTTTTAAAAAAGATTGTTTCAAAATCTGCGCTAAAAAGTAGAAAACCTTTCAGAGATGAAATATCCAATGATATTGACTTTTTATTTATTTAATATGATTATTGTTTCGTAATCCCAAAAATCGATCGATAGTGGTTATTTGCCTCAGCTATGGAAAAATTCTTTTATCATACCTGTCTACAAAAAAGGCAGTAAAAAAGATATCTCTAACTATAGGCCTATTGCAAAGTTATCTTGCATGCCCAAGTTATTCGACTCTACTCTCCGTTATCAATTTCCTGCAAGAATTTGCTCTCTTTAAACCAACATGGGTTTATTTCGGGCAGATCTACAACCACTAACTTATTGGAATTTGTCTCTGATACCATTCACGGCTTTGAAAAAGGCTACCAGACAGATTGTATTTATACAGACTTTATTAAAGCTTTCGACAAACTAACTCTCTCCGTGATACTGTTTAAAATGGAAAAGTATGGGTTTCCAACGACGTTCCTAAAATGGACGGAGTCATATCTAGATAACAGAACATACCAAATCTATTTCCGCCACTCCATCTCTAGAGTCTTGAAAGCTTCGTCTGGCGTACCGCAAGGGATTCATTTGGGCCCGTTGCTATTTATTCTATCTATTGACGACATTGTCTCTGTAGTGAAGCACCGCAAAGTCTTAATTTATGCTGATGACATTAAACTTTTCGCTCAGATTATATCAATTAATGATTGTCAACTTATACAGGGTGACCTCCACAAATTTTACGATTGGTGCAAAAGCAATAATTTGGTACTCAATATCGACAAATGTGAGGTGATGACTTTCCACAGGAACCTTAATCCTATCTCTTATGTCTATGGGTTCTCGGATTCCTCGATTCGCCGCGTTAGTTCTGTCTGTGACTTGGGTGTCAAATGTGACCATAGATTGAATTTTAACTCCCACATAAACCACAAGGTATCTGAGACTAGTTCTATGCTAGGCTTTACAAAACGTTGGTCCCGAGAGTTCTCGAATCCCGCCATAACATTACGTTTATATACTTGATTTTTGAGACCACTTCTTGAATACGCTAGCCAGGTATGGTCTCCTTTTTACCGTACACACATCGTCCGTATCGAGTCTCTTCAGCGAAATTGCCTGCGCTTTGTTCTTAGGGACCTACACTGGAATAACTCATTGAACCTTCCACCCTATGAGGATCGCTTGCAGCTTTTAAATACGCATTCGCTTGAGAAACGTCGCATGGTTGCCGATGTAACTTTTGTTCACCAACTCTTAAACGCGAATATTGATTCTTCGTTGTTACTTGACAAAATCTCTTTCCGTGATAATAGACACAATTTGAGAAGTCTACCTCTGTTGCATGTCAACTACTCATGGTCTAATTTTGGCATGTATGAACCTATTAATCGCATGTGCATTACTGTTAATAATTTGGCTGATTCTTTTGTTGTTGAGGACTCTAAGCATGTCTTAAAGAAACGTCTATATAATATTTAATCTTCTGTTAGATTTAATTTGGTTTTTTATCTTTTTGTTCTATGTCGCATTGCATGACATTTTTTCTGATGTTTGGTCTATGTTTAGTGTAACATACTAATATTAACACCGCCTAAGTGATGAAACCCATGTATTGTTGACCGTTTATTTATTAAACTTGTCCATGCAGCGAGCTTGTGTTAAGCTGGTTCTGATAGTCATTATTAATATGATTAAATAAGTTCCCAAGATTATTTCAAGTTATTTGTATTTATTGCACTACACTAAAGATCTTAAATTTCTTTTTTATTAAACTTCAAAATAAGTTCTCTGAGAACCTACTTAATTATATAAAAATATTCAAATATCCACATCGATTAAAAATCTCGAACATATAAAAGTTTTATTTTCACTTATTTCCAAAACCGGTCCTGAATTTTTCATAAATTTTCCAGCTACATAATATCTTAATATCATCTCAATGCTACGATGAGTGCCACATAAGAGAGAATGTCCTCGTAAAAACACAACCCCCCTCAAGTGCGCCTGATTCTGGCATGTAAGTTATGAGAAAAATTTACCGGAGGGCCATAATTTATTCATGACGGATGATCGTTCAGCTGGAGTAGCATAGACGGCTGGTGAAAGGGAAATCCAGGGGTTAAGGATACTACATAGAGTACTCATACCAACCCGGGAAGTGATTGATTGATTGGCCCTTGGCCTCCTGATGATAGAGGTCAGTTGGGTTTCCTCACGTTAGTTAACTCTGGATTTGTAAAAAAAGTTTTGTTGTAAAAGAGTGCTTCATCCGCGATGACAATCTATGAAGCGCACTTTTAATCTAATTTGAGCACTTCAATTATGTAAGTTTATTCTGCATCTATATTATGATTAATTATATGAAAGTACAATGTGGTTTATCTCGTTGAGTTCGAAGGAATTGGAAATTTTACAAGGTTTATGGTAGAAACTTCCTAGGTACCATTGCACTTGATCAGTCAACAAGACAGATCGGCAGAGTTAAACTGAATTTAAGTTTTGACTAATAAATAAAGGAAATGAATCCAATTAATCTTACTAAACTTTTTGTTACATTTTATTTTCAGCTTTCCTTACTACGTAGAATTGAACTTAGCGTAATTTCCGTCTGAGCAGATAAGTTATGCTCACTCCATTCCATTTTCATAGTAATTATTAGAGCGCATAGTAATTGCGATTTTTTACATTTCCAGGGTAAATGGAAATAGAATTTTTTTCGACGTATAAAATTGTTTTGAATTATTTAAATAAACTTCCATTAATAGTATGTAGCATAAGACTTGAATTGTTTAGTATTGAATTTTCGTAGATTTTTTTCATAAATACAACTTAAGTAATAACATTTTTCATTAAAATCCATGCTTACCTTCTCTACCGGTAACTTCTATAAGTCCAATTGACTTAGCTTTTAGTCCTTTTTGCATGCATCCCACTAAGGTATCTGTAAAAAAAATAGATAAAAAATACTACCTTGTGTAACTACATGAATAGTGTGTTTTGTAAATATCATAGGAAGGTAAGAGTCATAAAGATGTACTATTAGCTAATACACACTTCTCCATATAAGGAAATCTGCACACAATGCGGTGGTTGTAGCTTATCTTAAGTTAATTTATTTCATATCGGTATTTGCGCTAACTGTGCTTTAATATTTTGTGGCTTCCTCTTGTGATGATGGTGATTGTCTAATCAATGCATTTTTGTGCGCGAAAAAGACTGGTGTAAAGTTGTCTAATTCTGGTGAATTTTTGCTTATAAATATCATAATATATAAACATTACGTGTCACTGTGATCATAAACGTTATTCTCCGAAATAGCCCAACCGGTTTTAAAAACATTTTACAAATCTCTTTGGGTGATTCCAGCTTGAAAGATAGGATAGCTTTGGACACGATGGCGCTATTTTTTTTTTTTATTTCGTTTTTTTTTTGTTTTTATTTATTCATGAAGTTTAGACATACTATCGTCGCAGATTAGTCGGACTAAATGCTACCGTATATAAACAGATTCATATTGAAAATGTGCAAAATTCAAAGAAGAAGATTTTTTTTTTAAAGAGTTAATGCTAAGGCATGTATTAAATTGAATGAAATTGCGTGTAAGTATTATATATTGTATAAGGTTAGTAATAACTAAAATCTAATATAGGAAAATATGAAAAGGAAAAAAGATTAAAATTAATAATTATACGAGAATATATGTATATGAAGTTCAGTACAAATTTAAAGAAGTAACTAGTACAAAATATTAAAGATAACTATAGCTAATTAATTTTAATGGCAATGAATAATTGGAGAAAAAGTAAAAGATTACAAAGTAAATATAATTATAATTAATTGAATATGTGGCTAAGTGGTTGATCGGATTTCATCGGAAAGAAGTCTTTTAAATATCAAAAAGCTGGGATTTAATATGACAATGTTGTTATGTCTTGTATTGTATACTTTGTGAATTCTGAAAGTAGGGCATTTTTGTCTGAGATTGGTTCTGCAAGGGGGTAAGTTAAATGTTTGGCACTGTCTAGAGGAACGAGCAGGTAGGTACATGAAAGTTTACCATAGAGAGAATAAAGGGACAGTTTACATTACCGTTAACTATTTTGTAAAGGAAGACAGCATCCAGGATTTGGCGACGACTAGATAGACTGGGAAGGTTAAGTACCCGCAACCTATCTATATATGGGTTACCATTTTTATACATTAAAAGTCTCGTGAATTTTCTCTGGATTGATTCAATATGTTCCGAATATGTTATGTAAAAAGGGTTCCATACTTGACTTGCATACTCTAGAATACTTCTAACTAATGACATAAAGAGTACATTAACCGAATTAATAGACTTAAAGGCTTTAGTTGCACGAAAGATAAAACCCACCAGACTAGAAGCTTTGGATGCAATGTAGTTAATATGGGCAGAGAATATAACACCCAAATCTTTAATCTCATGGCATCGTGAGATGGAAATGTTATCAATCTTATAAATGTACAGAAAGGGCTCGTGTTTCCTAGTGTATGTTAAGGCCTTGCATTTATTTATATTCAGTTCTAAGTAATTAACTCTACACCAAGTCGTAAGCGTGTCTAGGTCGCGTTGCAAAATGTGACTGAAATTAATATCTTTAATGATACGAAATATTGTAGCGTCATCAGCATAGAGTAGACACTTAGAGACTAATTGAGATGGAAGACCATTAATATAGATCGAGAAAATGAAGGGTCCAAGAACAGTTTCTTGAGGGACTCCAGATGTTTGCACATATTAAAGAGACTGAGAGCCATTGAAGACAACATTGTTTTTCTTGTCCGATAAGTAGGAAGAGAACCATGCAACAGTATCAATATGCAGACCATTTTGTTCCATTTTTAACAAGATATGCTTGTGATTAAGTTTATTCTTTTGTAAAATCAGTATAAATGGTGTCAACTTGCTGGCTGTCATTAAGAGCTACTGCAACAATGTCAGTAAATGAGACCAAGTTTGTAATAGCGGACCTACCAGAGAAAAATCTATGCTGCATATTCCAGATAAAATTCTTAGCTTGATAAAAGCGTTGTTTATATGCAATTTTTTTCCAAAAATTAAAGCAATACTATTGGAAACAGAAATTGGGCGGTAGTTCACCATAAAACTCGGATTACCTGATTTATATACCGGCGTGACATGGAATAGTTTAAGGATCTCGGGAAAAGTCTTACAGGTAATTGGCAAATTATGTAATTGACTTATTGGATTAGCTAATGTAAGACAACAACGTCTGTATAGTATATTTGGGATGTTATCAGGACCTGCTTTTTTATCACAATTGAAAGTACTTAATATCACAGATACATCTAATACAGATACAGAAGATAATCTAATGTTAACGGGGTTGTTGATAGCTGAAGGTACAACAGAGATAGTACAAGTGTTGCTATTAGAGTAGACAGATGCGCAGTGTGAAGCAAACAATTTACAAGATTCTTTCGGTGAGGAAGATACTTCATCGTTGTACTCCATTTCCTTCGGGTAAGTATTTGATTTGCTGAAGTCCTTGCAAACGGACCAAAATGATTTAGGTTGTTCTCTTAAAGAACATTCAGTCCTATTGATATACTCATTGTAACAATTTTTAATTAATACCTTACAGGCCTTTCTAAGATAAGAGAATGTTTTGTATATTTCCGGATGTTGAGAAGGTCTAAATTTACGCCTGAATTTTTCTTTAAGTTGAAGAACAGCGATCAGATGAGAATTGTACCATTTAGGAAATTATTTACAAGTCTTGCTTGTTGTTGGTATGAAAGACGTTACACCTTCGTTAAGAACTTCATAAAATTTAACACAGGGAATTTCAACATTAGATGAGAGTAGATTTTAATAGTCGATTGAGTTAAAGTATTCATTTAACCTGTCATAGTTACCCAAATTGAAGTTTCTACTCTTAATGATACCATCACGAACTGTTTTAGTAATTGAATGTGTAAGAATAATATCGATAGGCGGATGATGTGAGTCGATGCGAGAGTGAGCACATAGTGACAATGAAACTTTGATGTTGTAATAAGGAATATTAGTCCATACCAATTCTAAAAGCCTATTATTTACATTGAGAACATGATTATATTGCCTACATAGAGAGCATGCAGCAGAACTATAAGCTTCAGAAGCTAGAAAACAATTCTCTTCCTTATCGAAATTCCAGTTTAAGTAGCGTAAATTAAAGTCCCCAATAATAAGAATACTGGCATTGTCTGGACATTCAAGAGATTTTTCACTAATATTAGATAAGATGTCATCGTAAGTTACCGCGGAGGACTGTGGAGGTTTATAAACACAGCATATGTACAACATAAAATTATCATTTTTAATGGCAACCCATATACCTTCGTTAGACGTTTCAAACGAAGCAACGCGTGAAGAGTCATAACTATTATCCACTGCAATAAGGCATCCACCACCAACTTTGGCCCCCTCAATCATAAGTTCCTATCTTTTCTATACACAGAGTACCTACTATCAAATATTTCAATACTAAAAACCCACTCTTGCAGAAAGGTTTCAGTCAAACAAATAATGTTGTAAACATTGGAGAGAATAGCTTATTTTGTGCTCTCGGTTTTAGATCGAAGCCCTCTCACATTTTGATAATAAATCTTATTTAATGACATTGAAAAATATTTGCATTAAGCTGATGAATGTAAGTTCGAGATGAGATTCAGACTTGTTACCGAATTGATAAGCTTTGGGGCGCTATTCTCTTCCTAATTCAAGTATATCTTTCCTTTATTAACCCAGAGATATTTAAATCCACATTGATTTTTAACTTGCTTGGTTTTATAGAACAAATTAGGTCCATTCCACCATAGGTGATGGTGATGCAATGGGGCAGGTGTTAAGCCTCTACTGGCGCAATCAGCGGGATTGTCATTTATGGGAATATAACGGCAAGAGGATTCCGGTACAGTTGTTTATATGTCAGACGTACGATTAGAGATGAACGTGTTCCTTTTCGAAAGATGCGACTTTATCCATGTAAGAACAATTGTGGAGTCTGTCCAAGCGTATGTGGGAACTGAATGTAGCTCCATCACTTCCTGCACTGAGTGCATTACTTTAGCTAAGAGTTTAGCTCCGCACAGCTCTAAGGGCGATATTGAAACAGTTTTAATAGCAGCAACTTTAGTTTTGGATGTTATCAGACTGACTTCAGCATCATTTATTTCATTAAGAATTCGCAGATAGATAGCCGCCGAGTATGCTCAGGTAGAAGTATCGCAGAAGCCGTGGAGTTCGAGCGTAATCTCTTTGTTAATTGTTCCAAGCCAGAGATTAATTTTAATTTTCTCGATGTATTTTAAATTTTCACGGTAATCATGCTACTCACTAGCCATATGAGGCTGGAGCTCTTCATCACAGTCTAGTTTAGCTAGACACAACTTTTGTAGAAATATTTTTGCCACAATTATAACAGGCGCGAGCCATCCAAGTGGATCGAAAAGTGGCCTAATACCCGACAAAACATTTCTTTTAGTATTAGTCACAGGTTGGGTTGCAAGCTGGAGTACAAAATAGAACTGATCAGAGCGGGATGCCACAGGATTCGTTTTGATCTGAGTGTCAGAAAATACCAGAAAGGATGTAGAAAGCTCCTTATCAGCTTCACAAAGATCGTCTAATAGTTCAGAATTATTAGATGCGCATTTCCGCAGAGTAAATCCTGCACTATTCAATATTCTATAAAGCTCGCTCTTTGCTTTTACCGCAGATGCAGTATTATAAGCACCAAAGAGCACATCATCAACATAAAAGTTTTTAAGCAAAAGCTCTGCCCCAAGCGGGTTATCACTTTTATGGTCATAAGCAAGGTTCTGCACGCCAAAAATGGAGCGGATGCAGTCCCGCAAGTGATTATGAGGAGCTTGCTGCCTTACGCCAAACAATACGATGTAGATTGTTATCGTCAGGGTGTATCAGGATCTGACGATACATCTTCTCAATGTCCGCCGTATATACAATAAGATAAAAGCGCCATCTCATGATGATTTCTGATAGATCTTGTTGCGTTTTGGGTCCAATGTGAATGCTATAATTCAAAGAAATTCAAGTTGAAGACTTGTGAGAAGCATTGAAGACTATGCGAAGCTTTGTGCTTGTGCAACTTGGTTTAAGGACAGCATGATGTGGAAGATAATAGATATCTTTTGAAACTAATTTAGACTCACTGTCTGATAACTGTTATACTAACCCTGCAACTCTGTTTTTCTAGCAAATCGTTGCGTGTCACACTTAAATTAACAGCAGTACTTTTCCTCGGCAAGCGAACGATATATCGACCATTAGAGTCACGTTGCGTAGTACGCTGAAAGAAATCTTGTGTAGTACTGTTAGGATGGGTTTATTAATTGAATAAAAGACATTGATTTATCCTAACGTATATATATAAACTTTGTTTTTTTAACTTGTTTGTTATTTGCTCATGCGACAAGCTTCACCAACCGAAGTTACAAGCACGCGAACCAGTGACACAAAAAATCTAGAACTATCCTTAATGATTAAAACTTGTGTTAAACTACAATCCGGCCACCTGGACGTGATGCGTTTGACATTTAATAATTATTGTGGCTGAGTTCACATTGTTGCATATCTATTTCGATTGTGTCTTTACATATTTGATTCATTTTAATTTATTTTAATTAATTTTAGTTTATTTTAATTTATTTAAATTCATTTTAATTCGTTTTAATTATTTTAATTCTAATTACGTTGTGTAGGCTTAATACGTCACATCACTCCCCCTTTTGGAAAAAGAATATATGTATATATATTGTTAATGTTACTATTATATTATTCATATGTGGAATCTTACTTTCTCTTTTGTGTGTGATCTCATTTGGTTTGAAATTTGAAAGATGTCTCTATTTAATATATATGCTGGTTTTAGTCTATCGATTGAAATTACAGACTCTCTTCCCTCCATTGCTTTTGTGAAAAACTAAGGAGTTCTTTTTATAACTTGGTAAAGTCCTTTGTACGGATCCGATAGAGACTTTTTTTGTGCTTCTTGGCGAACGAAAATGTGAGTGTAGCTTTTAAGGTCCTGAGGAACGAATATGCCTTTCTGTTTTCTTATGTTTGTGGGATTTGGTTTAATTTGCTGAAATGTTGTATAGATATCTTTAGCTATGTCGGAGGTGATCGTTGTTTGTGATCGATCATTAGCTATCAATTCGCTTGGTAGACGTAAGGATTCTCCGTACAGGAGCTGTGCGGATGAAAACCAAATATCTTCTTTTATTGCTGATCGAATACCCAGTAAGACCCATGGCAAATTTTTGTACCAATTTTTCGGTTGTTCACAATTGCGTAATGCTGTTTTAAATGCCTGTGAAACCTTTCAACTAGACCATTAGATTGGGGATAGTAAGTAGTGGTACGAATAGCATTAGAGCCTAAGGTTTTCGAAAGTTCTTGAAATAACTTTGACAGAGATTGGGTGCCTTGATCCGTCGTGATTGTTCTAGGGATGCCACATCTGGATACCCAGTGGTGAATGAATGCTTTCCCTACAGTTGAAGCTTCTATATTTCGCAGAGGAATGGCTTCCGACCAGAAAGAAAAACTATCTTTAATTGTAAAAATGTAAGTGTAGCCATTTGATTGCGGTAATGGGCCTACAATATCCATGTGTATATGTTCAAAACGACTAGTTGGCGTTGCGAAAATTCCATGTGGAGGCTTTGTGTGTCTGGTTACCTTGGCTTTTTTGGACCAATTAGTTATTGCTCGATTCATTATAGGCCAGCAATATTTGACTGTCATAAGTTTTTTTGTAGTTCTTGCACTTCGATGCGATGGACCATGCATCGTGTTGAAATTCGTTCGTCGGAATATCGATGGTACGTAAGGACGATTTACCGATGTTGTAGTTTTACACCAAATTTCCGTATCCTCCACTGGTATGTAGATTTTTTTTAATTTGAAGGAAAATTTGTTCTGATTGTTTTGTAAATCTTCTAGCTCTTAATTTTTATTTTGTTCTGAGCTGAGAGCTTTAATATCAAGTTTTTCTATGTCAACTAAATCGACGTGTGCTCTAGATAAACTGTCGGCCACAATGTTTTTGGAACCGTTTATGTAGCGTATATCGGTGGTGAATTGAGCTATAAAGTCTAAGTGCCTAGCTTGTCTCGGTGATATTTCGGTCTTTGAGCAAATGACCCTGCCATCCAGAGCATATCGAAAGTGTCTGATTGCTTGGTATATTGCAAGCAGTTCTCTGTCAAATGTAGAGTATTTTACTTCAGAGGGAGAAAGTTTTTTTGAGTAAAAGCTTGGGGATCCCATTTGTTATTACCATATTGCTGAATGACAGCTCCTATGGCAGAGTTGGAAGCATCAACCAGTAGGCTCAACTTTGCGTCTGGATTTGAATGAATTAAGAGTGTACACTTTTGTAAATCCGCTTTCAGTTTCTTTAATGCTTCATCACATTCTGCTGACCACGAAAAAGTTTTCTTTTTTATCGATTGGGGAAGATTCTTGAGTAACTGATATAGAGGAATTGACGTATGACCGATATTGAGAATGAACCGCTGGTAAAAGTTTGCCATTCCTAGAAAACGCTGCAATTGTTTAATTGACGTAGGTGTAGGGTATTCTATAATCGCCTTAACTCTTGTGGTCGAAGGGGTAATCCCTTCTCTAGTTATCTTATAGCCAAGAAAATCTAATTCCGAAACGCCTAAAACACAAATTCATTTAATTTGTTAAATAATGTCTTGAGATGTACCTTGTGTTCATCTACTGATTTGCTCCCAACTAGAATGTCATCAACGTAGATGAAAATGAAATCTAAAGCAGATAGTATTTCGTTTATAAAGCGTTGGAATCTTTGAGCACCGTTCTTGATGCCGAAAGGCATGCAAAGGAATTCGTATAACCCAAAAGGTGCTGTCACCGCTATCTTGAAAATGTCCTCAGGAGCAAGCGGGATCTGATGATAATCTCGGACTAAGTCTATCTTCGAGAAAATATTACATCCGTGTAACTTTATAGAACAATCCTGCATGTTGGGCAGTGGATACTTGTCAAACTGTGTGACTGCGTTTAATTGTCTATAGTCTCTACACGTGAAGTGGAGAAGCCACAGAGGAAAAAGATCGTATTATACCTAATTTAAGCATTTGCTGGAATTCATCCCGGGCTATCTGAAATTATTTAGGATGTAGTCTTCGAGGTCGGCAAGATGGCAATTGTCCATGGGTTACTATATTATGAACAACGTTCTGTTTTATAGGCATATTAAAATTGGATGGAGACTTTAGGTCTGGAAATTAGTCAAGTATTGATCGCCTTTAATAGAGAGTATATTCGGCGAAATTGAATTCACGAATCGTGTCTGTGCAGAGAGATTGGTTTCTTGATCTCTAATTTTTCTGTTTCGAATATCGACTGCTAGCTAGTGCCTATATAAAACATTCGCTCCGATAATTGCGTGATTGATTGCAGCTATGACGAGGGTATGTTGGAAATCGCGTTTTAGATCGAGATTAAGTGTAAGCATTTTATATCCGTAGGTGCTTATGTGTGAGTCATTTACTGCAGATAAAAGGAAATCGGATTTTGTGTGATGTTTTGGGAACATTTTTTTAGGAAGTACGGAGACTTCTGCCCCTGTATCGATAAAAAAACTGATTTTTGTGCGTTTGTCAAAAATAAAGAGGCGGCGCGGAAGTTTACTGAGCCCCGATGCCGCTGACCAGGCCGAATTGATTAGATTTTTGGCTCCTGGGTATCTCTGGAAGTGAACGCGCAAGGTGAAATACATTTTTGTGCTTTCGATTTAAATCGTCTATGGTAATAGCAAAATTTAGGAACAGATTTGTCGCGGTTATATTTAAACTTGGTTTGTGATCTTGATCTGCTTCTATTAAAATTGAAAAGACTACTAATACTTTGTTTTCGTTCTAAGCTGTGTATTCGCTGTGACAAATTTTTTATGGCAGTAGTAATGGGATCAGATGGGGCAGAGCGTTCGCTGTGATATACAGTAGCTGTATTGGTTCACGACATTGAATCGTAAATTTATATCTGCAATCGCGAATATTTGATCTTTTGAATGTGAGCCTTCAATAGCAATTAAGCAAGCTTGGAGAGATTGTGGTAGCTTATTTAACCAAAGTTTATCGAGTAGCGATCTATTCACTAAACTATTAGTACCAGCTAAAGATTCCATCTGACGGAACAATTCACATGTTCTAGCGTCACCTAATTCTACTTTGTGCAGAAGAGCATCTAACCTTCCTTCCTCAGTGTCCTGACTACGTGAAAGCAGTGCTGCCTTCAAAGTCTCATATTTATTCTGAGCAGGCAGTATTCAAAGTACGTCTGCAACTAGTTGTAGTGCTTCTGCGGTTAAAGACGAGACTAAATAATCGTATTTGGTATTAGATGCCGTGATAATTTTAAGCCTGAACTGTGTTTCCACTTGCAAGAACCATAGTTCAGATCTGTTGCCCCAGAAGGGAGGAATTTTTAAAGAAACGAATGAGGTTTCTGCAATACTATTGCTATTTAATCGTCCCGAGTTTGTCGTTCTATTTTCTTCGTTATTATGTGGAACCGGATTGTTTTTAGATACTTGACCGTTACTTTCGCCTTCGGTATTCATTTTTAGTATAAAATGTGTATAACCAATTTTCCCAAAAAACAAGCTGTTGGTTTAAATAACTCAAAACTACGTGCAATGAGTGTTAGTAATAATAATTATTATAAGCCGTTACAAACGGAAGACGAGTGTGTCGATATAACCGCTAGTGATTCTGTTAAAACAAAACCTGATATACCACAAAGGCAATTCATGAAGTCTTGAATAACGCAAAAGTTGAAGACTACAATGTAAAAATTCTATCTATTGGCATAAAATTTTTTTGCTTATCTAGTGAATCATATGCCAAAGCATGCAAGGTATTGTCAGACAAAAAGATAGAATATTTTACTCATGCGAAGAAACAAGATATACCGTTCAAAGCAGTGCTTAGTGGTTTGGACAAAATGGATTTTGATGTAGTTAAAAATGATTTAGTAAGAAGGGGATATAAATGTTTAGACGTGAGACGTGTCGATAGGAAAACTAAATATAATCATGCTGTAACTATCTATATTGTATACTTTGAAAAACATTCTACTAAATTGAAGGATTTGCGTGACAACTGTAAATACATGTTTCGCACAGTAATTCAGTGGGATTATCACAGAAAAATCCCGAGCAAACCAACACAATGCCACAACTGCCAAATGTACGGTCATGGCTCAAAACACTGCGCACTGAAAACATAATGCCCGCACTGCGCTGGCAGCCATACAGCTGATAAATGTGAGTCCAATCCTACGGATAAGCCTAAATGTGCTGGATGCAATGGTGATCATGAAGCAACATCTCGTGAATGCCCCAATAATAATAATAAGAACACCGGAGATAAGCGACAACAAAATAACAAATACTCTCCCGCAGGTAAAAACAATGGATTTATAGTTAATGACGCAAACTTTCCTTCTCTACCAAAAATAAATGCTGCACAGCCATCCCAACCAACTACTAGTTACACATGGGCAGCTGCTGTGAACAATGATAAAAACATCAATGCGAATGGAAATGTAAGTGATGAATTCTTTACTATTGAAGAAATTAAATCCCTGATGACTGAAATGATAACTAGGCTTAGTCAGTGCAAAAATAAGCATGAATAATTTAGTATTATCACCGAATTAACTGTTAGATACCTTTATGATTACAAATAATAACTTAAACGCTGTAAATTGTCTAGACAATATAACAGTTTGTACCTGGAATGCCAGGGGAATTAGAAATAAGTACTTGGAATTTTTTAATTTTATAGGGTCATATGATATTGACATTTGTTTAGTTACCGAAACTTGGCTTAACAATAACGTACAATTCCGTCATTCAAACTACCATTGTTACAGAAATGATAGAGAGACCAGGGGGGGGGGAGGTGTAGCAATTGTTATTAAGAAAAATATCAAACACATTCTTTTACCTCTACCAAAAACTAATCTCATTGAAGCAATTGGGATTGAGATATATACAAACAGTGGCCCCTCAATACAAATATTCTCAACATACTTTCCTGGTGGAAACTCAAGTCAGGGCAGTAGAAACCACTTACGCAATGACATATTAAGAATTATGAGGGGCTCACCCAACGTTTTGTTAGGGGGGAACTAAATTGTCGACATAGCGCATGGGGATGTATCAGGGCAAATGCTTGGGGTAATATCTTACACTGCATTGCCTTATCTTCTCCTATCATAATTCTATATACCTATGAACATACCTACATACCCACGTCACTAAATAGTAATCCGTCAACATTAGATTTATTCTTAACAAATTGCCCAAGCTTAATTTCCCAACCTAGGGTCGTAAATGAACTTTCATCTGATCATCTTCCAATTGTCACTCAGGTCGCTATATCTGGAACAATGCAACCCACAATCTACAACTTTAACCGCGCCAACTGGGCTGCTTATAAAAGATATATTTCTAACAATTTATCGATAGTAAATGTGGAAGCCGACATTATAAATGAAAGCACTAAAATTGATGATATGATCACTAACATGAACAATGTGATTAATGAAGCGATTAATCACTCTGTCCCTAAAATTTCAGTAAATACTACAATAAATCGACCTCTTCCAAGCCATGTACTGAGTCTAATTCACTTAAGAAATACGGCTAGGCAAAAACTAAAGAGATATCGAACAAATGCCCACGCTAACGAGGTTAAGGAATTAACAAAAACCATAAAACGCGAAATATCTAATTTTAGAAATACAAGTTGGAATAACAAATTGGCAAGCTTAACCAAAACTGATAGGCCTTTCTGGAAGATAACAAAACTCATTAAAAACAAAAATAGAGGCATCCCTACCCTTAAATATCAAGGCAACAAAATTATCACTAATTTGGAAAAGGCTGAAGTTTTAGCAAACTGTTTTTCAAATAACCACCGTATAGCACATGACTTAAGTGATAGTAACACAAAAATGTTAGTACAGCAAAGGATTAACGAATTTGCTGTAAATACAGCATCTTCGGATCAGGAAATCCACATAGAACTCAGTCATGTAAGGGAACTAATCAAAAAGCTTCGACCCAGAAAAGCAAGCGGGATTGATAACACTAAAGGAAATTGTATCAAGGCCCTACCGAAGGTTGCATTACTCCATCTTACATTGATCTTTAATTGTTGCTTCAAAATAAAATATTTTCCTTCCCACTGGAAAAAAGCTAAGGTAATTGCAGTCCCAAAACCTAACAAACCAGCGGATGATATTAACTCTTATCGCCCAATCAGCCTTTTACCAATTTTCGGTAAATTATTTGAAAAGCTGATTAAAATCCAACTAGCAAACTACCTGGACGCAAATGATATTCTACCAAAGGAGCAATTCGGTTTCAGGAATAATCATAGCATCACACATCCGCTTGTTAGAATTACGAGACATATTAAAAATAAATTTAGCCACCAGGAATCTACTGGTCTGGTTTTGCTAGACATTCAAGCTGCATTTAATACGGTTTGGCATGACGCACTCATTTACAAATTGATTACATTCGGTTTTCCTTCCAATTTAATAGCACTTGTGAATAGCTTTCTGAGAGATAGAACATTTTCAGTTTTTGTGCAAAATTCTTCCTCTGTAGCCAAACTAGTGCCCGCTGGAGTACCACAAGGCTCAGTGCTTGGTCTAACCCTATACACAATTTTTACGGCTGATATTCCAGCCTTAAACAATTGTAATATTACTATCTTCGCCGATGATACGGGGATATATTCATCATCTGCTATACCAACAGTAATAACTAGCAATCTTCAGATTGCTTCAGATACTATTTATCGCTATTTTTACAAATGGAAAATAAAAATAAACCCTATTAAAACGCAAGCGATGTTCTTTACCCGGAAACGTAAAAGCACAAATCTTCCTGCAAACAACTTGAATATAAACGGACATGATATACCTTAGGCAGAGAATGTAAAATACCTTGGAATTACACTAGATAAAACCCTAACGTACCAAAGACATATTTCAATTACTATACATAAAATTAATATCCTGACTCGAGTTCTCTATCCTTTGATAAATCGAAAATCTGCTTTGAATATCAAAAACAAGCTTACTATTTTTAAAGTTATCTTCCAAGCAACACTACTTTACGGGGCCCCTGTTTGGGGTAAGTGTGCAATGAGTCATTTAAAAAAACTTCAAATTTCCCAAAATAAAATATTAAAAACAGTGCTAAACCTGCCTTGGCGTTTCTCTACCGTATCGCTACACAACTTAGCAAATGTAAAGCTAGTTACTGATAAAGTAAATACAATTTCTGACCAGTTCTTTGACAAATGTAGTTATTCAGAGAACCTATTAATAAATGAACTTAGACCAATTTAGCACCCTAATTAAGTGAATTGTAGTAAATTAAGATATGTAGGATAAGTTTTGTTCAAGAAAGAATTTTTTGGGATTCTCCGGTATATAGCAAAAGCTGAGAAATGTTCTAATTTGTTATTTCATCACACAACCCATTAATTTTTGGTGACAAGTTTCAAGCCTTGGTTCGACTCATCAACAGGTCACAAATAGCGAAATTGTGTGATTTGAAAAACAAATGAAAAAATGATAAAAGAAGAAAGAAATGAAAAATTTGAGAAAATAGAAAAAACAATTTTTTTATTTATTAAAAAAAATTTAAAAAATATTAAAGAAACAGATTCATTCGAAGCGAATCGAACCTGTATACGCCACGCAGTGGGCTGAAAAATAAAAAAGAAAAGGAAGAAGAAGAAGCGTTTCGTGTCAGCAGAAAACCTTACACTCATCGGTGCAGCTTGGTTTTCTGCCTGCTGCAGACGATTGAAAATAGATCAAACTGATCTCCTCTCATATAAACTCAGAAATAAATTCTGGGTGTGAATTATATGAGGAAAAAACACTCCTATACAAGCCCAAATTAGAACATTTCTCAGCTTTTGCTATATACCGGAGAATCCCAAAAAATTCTTTCTTGAACAAAATTAAGTTTAACCCGGTAAAAAGTCCAAACGTAATCTGTTTATGTAGGATAAGATCTCAAATAAGGTGTTTTTATGACTTTTTTTACCTTAAGCGAAATGTTTCTGAGATTTAATATATGCCTAATTTAATTACAATATTAAAGCTGTAAAGAACAATCGTTCTAATTCTCTAAAGCTAAATGCCTCTTTATAAAATAGCATGTATGATATGTCTACAAATAAATTTGAATTAAAAAATATTTTTCAACTCTGTTATTGCTTCTCTATGGTTTCACTTAAGATGAAGACGACCGATTTAAATACCCTAAGCCATTGTTGCTTCGTAAGCCACGAACGCTGCAAAAATCTTAGCAGTTACCCGATCTGTCCAATTCTTGACCTTATATTTAACTTTTTTTTAAACGGCAGTGCGCCAAAAATTTAGATCTCGAAGTGAACTCTTTCTCGAGTTTGACGAACAGATACACACATTATCATGCGAGAATCAAAAATCACTTTCAATATTATGGCTGGCTGTCCAGTCTATTTTGCTCTACCATCATTATTTCTAGATGTTACAAAAGAAATAACAAACTTCGTATACCGTATGATTTCATCATCTAGAGTATAAAAATAAAAGCTTTCTCGATAGAGAAAACCAGAATAATATTTTTAAAATTTGTACACTTCACCGTTTAAAAGTCTAAGTTAAATTAAATTGAAATATTCAAGGAAATATTCATCTTGGATGCCTGTTTTATTTGACGTTTCAACCCTCCTAACACCCTTTTTATTTGTAGCACATATGTATGTGTATGTATCTATTCTTTTCAGCAATTCTATAACTACAACTCAGAACATACAAAATATATAAAAATATAAATATTAATCTTGGTTAATTATGGCAAGAATTTGGAAAAAAATGATAACAAGTTGAAGATTAAATTTATTTACAAGGATATTATATTGTCTCCATTTTCAATAAACACCTTCATTAATTAACGACATCGCAATCCGCAGGAAGTCATCTATAAATGTTTTTTGACTATCTGTTGAGATGAAGGAGGCTCTTAGCTGTATGTTGGTTAAAGTTAGCTCTTGAGTATTTGTTGGATTTCATTTCAATCTGTTTTTGCAATTCAGCGGTGCAATTCACATAAAGATAGAAATTCAATCAGAAATTCACTACATTCGCTTTGGTTCTATTATCATCGATAACGTGTTACATTAAGCTTCCCATATTCAGCGGCTGGCCACTTGTAATCTTAATTTCTGTAATTTGATACTTTAATTCGTAACAACTAACAATTTTCCAACTTTCTTTTGAATTATGTACGAAATATCGTGCACAGTTAACTAGAAATATGTCGAACTTATCTTATAAGTGGTACAGGGTAGGAGTAAAAGTAAGTTATAGTGTATTAAAGGCAGTTATAATATTTCCTTGTACTCGTAAGACATATTCTTTTCAGTTAGAAATATTTTTGGCACTCTTAAGCTAAATGTGCTGGCGAGAAAGAGATTTTTTACATAAATCTTCATCCGATCATCATTCTTACATATTTCAGCTCATAAAAAAATTACCGCCACGTGAACCATAAATACGGACCTATGCATATAAGTATGTACAATGTATGTACATACATTTAATTTGCTGCATTCAGGTGCAATTTTCATAAATTCTTTTTTGTGGCATAAATCCCTTTAACTTTCATTACTTATGTAACTTGAAGCAATTTACCGACACGCTGCGCTGTTGTGAAATTCGCCCTTAGACATCTCAATAAAAATGTTCGGGAATTTATGAGAAAATCGATTTGCCCTTTTTTGTTTTTACAAATTATAAGGGAAAATGTAACGCAGCAGCTGTTACATGATATCATTTCATATTTTCGGATATCTTATGCTTAGAGTTGGAGTATGGATTTCCCTTTGTACTATAAAAAAGTGATACACATAATTTAAAAACAGTTTTCCTAAACGTGCTCCAGCTTTTAACATTTAGGGCAGCATGATAAATGTTTTCCCCCTGAAGTGTGCCGATTGGTTAATTTGTTTTCAATGAGAGTGAAAAATGGCAAAGTAATGTGCACAAGTGTTCGCTTTGAAAGTGAAAAACTCGCAGTTTGTTTAAGATGTTTTGATAGGTATTATCCATACAGACAAGTTAGTTGCGTATGTAAGCACAAATGGCCGCCTTGGCCTTTGAACTTAAGAATATATCTTTCAAGTCCTGAAGGCTTCTACGTATACACACACTTTCGCGGTGCTTTATGCAAAATATTATAATATTTTGAAATTCATTTTTTGTTCGAAACTATATTGAATATTTGTGGGTGTGTGTGTGTGTTTTAAGTGAATAAATTAGTGTTTGCAGGTGACTTAGTAGTTATATTTATAAAAATGTTAACATGGAGGCAGTATTTATTTCAGTATTCATTGAAATATACAAAACGCGTGAATGACTAAGGAAAGATTAGTTACTCAATTACACTGAAACGTTAAAAACGATAAAATACAAAAACTGCTTGAGTAGCAATCAAAAGATTCGCATAGGACCCATGATTATGGTATATTTAGCAGAGATCAGTAAGTTATACGCAACAGGAGTGATTTGAAAGGAATTTCAAAGAATTTTGTCATTGAATAACCATAGACTTAGATTGTTTTTAATACACAACTTTAACTTTTCTCATTCTTAAATTTTATGATAAATTTAATTACCCCTTGGTTTTGGTAGCAGGTGAGTGAGCGGCTTGGACGTTAAGTGCAGACCATCACTCTGTGATCAGCGATGGATGCAGGTCGTTACGTTAGTACTCCTCAGCTATTGGCGGAGAGTGTGGGGTGGGTAACACGAAGGAACTTGCCGCTGTCATACACCATTTCTCAATAAAAAATTGTGCTTGATCAAAAGGAACGTCCCAAACATCCAGTCCTGAAGGGATATTTTATAATACTTGATGAAGTGTACTCATTTGCATTCCCCGACCACCCGCCGGCACTTACGATATGAAATGTCCCTAAAAACCTGAAAAATATAGTGGATGAGTGCACCTTAGACAACCATTATTCCAAAAGAGGGCTCCGGGAGTGTGAGAGGAGAAAGCAACAAAGAATTAGCCACCCATTACGTTATATAATAAAGCCTGTATAGAGACCTGCTTGATTTCCTATCGTGAAAAATTTCTTATTTCTTTTCTTTTGTATATGTATATCTACGAAAATCAGAAGCCTGATCAACAGACTAACGCAATTTCACTCCATAAAATATCTTTGACTAATTATTATAGTAAAACAATTTTAAAGTCATATAGGTCTAATGACACTCTTCATCAAAGGTTCTCAATTAATTACTACTCTTCCAACTAAGCTAATAATTAGTATTAATGGAATAACGTACCTCAAAATACAAAAAAAAAACGTGTTATGAACCACTTAAACAAGTATTTTCGACTAATTAATAAATTAAAACAATTTACCCACGGTGTTATGACACTCTTCATAATATATTATAAACTAATTAATTAATATCCTCAGGCAATAATTCCAACTAGGCAACGGGTTAATGCACTTCATAATTCAAGAACACAGGTTGTATGAAACACTTCATGAAATATTTTCGAATAATTAATAAAATAAGACAATTTAATCAAAATAAACGGTATTCTGCCACACTCTCTGTGAAGCATTTCAAATCAAACAGAGTTAGTGGTCTTCTGAATTCTCTTTTTCACTATTTTGTTTTTTCTTTCAATTAGTTTAACTAAGTATATAGGTATGCAAAACAATGTACAGCAGGGCCTCGATAGTCCGAACCCCAGTTAATCCGAAAGTCCCTATAATCCGAACGACCCCTGCGCAAACGCAGTTTCCTACTAACTCGCAGTGCCTTCTTAGGTGATACACGTAAAAATGTTCGTCTCCCACGCGACGTTCCGCCATTTTGTTTTATGTACTACAGGCATCTTGTTAACAATTCTGGCACAACAGTACATATAATGTTGGAAAGTTCGGCATTTTTGATATTAAAAGTAAGCAGGCTAAAATAGGATCATTTGTAATAAATACAGAAGAGGATCCAGGCGCCATAAAAATCTTGAAAAATCCATAAAATCCAAAGATTAAAGATGCTTTAAGTGGGTGTCACACCGGGAGCGGCGCGGCGCGGCGCGGCATTTTTCAGTTGCCGCTGCGCGATTGTTCTTGCAAAATTAAATCTATAAGTCACACCGGGAGCGGCACCGCCCGGCGCGGCGCGGCACGACCAAATAGTTGCCGCGCGGCGATTTTGGAGATTACTCAAAAACACAATTTTGCCGCTGCCGCTGGCGGCAAAATTTCATTTTCGTTAGAAATAAGTCCCCACAATTCGTTAAATGAGGCTTTTTGCATTCTTAAGTATTTGTAATCGAACTTCATCACTTTTCTTTGCTTTTCTTCAAGCAGAGCTACTAATAATAGAATTTCTTCCTCGGAATTAGAGTATATTTGGATAAAATCTGCTGCGTGCCACCGGGCAGTGCAACACCATGCCGTGCCGGGTCGCGCCGCTCCAGGTGTGACCAGGGCTTTATTTAAGTAGCTTTTAGAGCAACGAAGAAGGAACATCTCTTTGTCCGAAGAAATACTTTTTTTCTTTTTTTTTATGATGTTACCAAAGCTTATAACGTAGCACAGTCTTGGCAGAAGAGGAAGAAGGGTTAAGAAATTGAGGAATAGCCAAAGAGGAGACGATGTTCATTACGCTGTTCATAGCTGAGAAGGAAAACAGAGATTGACAAACACAAACATTCGCAGAACTTCACGGTACGGCCGAATTTGACTACAAGGTGTGTTCATGAGCTTGGGTTACAGCTCTTGTAGTGCGCATTTGAAGAATTCTATAAAGGATAGAAAAGGCCAAATATTTCCATGAATGGCTTAGAAGAGGAGATTTTCTAGCTCGTAGAGGATTTTTAGGCAATTTTAAGAAAAGACATGGTAACCTAAACTAAACGGTCAGAAACGGTCGAGTGATGAAGCAGTCGTAATGACATTCCAGGCTAAATTAATGCACGTTATTAGGGCAAAAAATCTAACTGCAGCTTAAATTTATAATGCTGATGAATCCATAATGAAAGATGTAGTGTTTGCACGGGCCCAAATTTGGCAGCAATTGTCTGCAAATCTGACTATAAAGTCTTGGATCTGGAATCAGAGGAAATTTCTGGCCAAGATGTGGAAGATGACAAGAATTTTTCGGAACAGGTGCTTTTCAGAAGTGGAGATTTACAATTTCTTGGGAAGCAATGATGATATTCAGTGTAATAAATGAGTTGACAGTGAAAATGATCTAAAATTGGAGGCATCGGAAGGATCGGAACCACTTACAAGGATTTCACATACTCAAGCTGTATCCGCTTTAAATACTCACTTGGAATGAGCAGATGAAGTCGATATTTCGATTCCAGAAAAAATGTTTTTGCATAAATTAAGGGATAAAGCGTTTTCTATGTCGCTACTCATCGAAGCAATATATTGGAATTCTTTAAAAATTTAAAATTTAATAGCAATATACTTTAATTATATAAAATTTTTGCATAATTAAGACATTACTTCCAATTAAAAAAAAACTTTGTTTTATTTTGCAAAATGCTTCGTACATTCGAATAGGGTATAAATTTTGCGTGCTCGGACTATCAAGAGCCCATTGTAGTGCTAAATATACTGTAACAAGGCAAGAACTTACATCTACTTTGTTGTTTTGAGTTCACCGTAGAGGCGTCTCCGAGATGTCCGACAATGTCATTCGCCGTAAGCAACATAATGCAAATAATTTCATAATATATAATATATGATAACTTTATGCATTGGCCGAGCGTGCATATCCCTGGCTTCATGTGTAAACCTTTTCCACAAAAAAACTTCATATTTTAAAATTGCATAGATAATTTTCTTGAGCAGCGATCACAGTTGAAAATCTTGTCAACGGGACACGGCTGTGGAGACGTGGAATGCGTCGATTGTTTAGGTACTATCTAGGCCTTACTTGATCGTAGCAATAGCATGCATTGAATTGCAACCGTGACGATGACTCCCAAGTGGCTGCAAGCTGGAAGAAATCTCAGGACTCGGGAGACTTTTTCTTTTTCCGGTTGGCGATTGATAAGTTTTCCCAAAAAAATATATTTAAATTATTTTTAATACCTATAATAAAGATAAATAATACACGAGCTTTTCTCTACATTTCCTTCTCGTCCGCGTGGTTTCTCTTTTCTTGCGATAATTTCTTAGCACGTAATTTAATTTCTCTTTTGCTAAATCGATTGTTGATTCCTCAAGCAATGGGTTCTCTTTGTTAAATTCACCGTGCTTCCGTTTTTCTGAATCGAATCTTTCGATGATTTTTTTTGGTTTATTTTGTTCAGCACCCGTTAACTAGTTTTCCTTTTTCGTGAAAAAACTCGTACTCTTCTTTAAAATACTTGTTCTTGTAGTTTACACCTTCGTTTCTCGTTTTTTCACAGCCAATCCTCTCTCTTGAATCAGACTTGACAGATCAAATCAAATTCGTAGCTAGAAACCTTTACTTTTTCTCTCATCAAACCCGCTTTTCCCAGATGAAACCTGACAGCATACTGCACTGTGTACGCTGCGACCATAATATCATTTTTTGTTACATAAAATTAAAGTAATTTTTTCCGCCATTTCAACGATATCATTATCTAAATTTACAAAAACAAAAAGTAAAAACAAGTGAAATGGCTGAAATTGGTCTAAGACCTATTCTTATGATACTCACCCATTTCAGCAATTTTGATTTTTGCAGTGATTTTTCGCATATATTTCTAGAACGGTTCGTTGGACAAAAAAAATTGTTATAACCAATCTTATACGATTTGATATTCTGAAGAAATTTTTAGTACAATAGGAATGTCTAGGTGATCAGTTTCACACTATCCGAAAAAGAAACTTAAATTTGTATATGGCAACACCAAGAAGTTGTTGTTATGAAAATACTGTACCAAATTTGAGATCTATATGTCAAGCCGCTCTCACGCAGTGTCCAAATATATAGTGGAAAACGAAATTTTTGTATGGAAATCTTACGAAGGAGTTGCCCGATTTGTCTCATTTTCGAACTTAATTTAATTTTTTTTTAAGTCAACGTACATAATTTGAACTCTATAAGTATACGCGTTCTCGTTATCGTGCGCACGGACGTACGGACAGACGGACATACGAAAATCAAAATAAGTTTTAGTATTATGCGTGGGTGTCCAATCCATCTCACTCTACCATCATTGTTTCTAGGTGTTAAAAACGGAATGACAAACTTAGCATACTCTATGATTTCATCTAGGGTATAAAATGCATCGAAGAGGTAAGATGCAAAAAGTTATTGTAATATAAAGTGTATAATTCTTATAGTTTTATATGAAGTGAGGCGAATTCCTTTTTTATGATAAAAACTAAGCGGTATGTAATAATAACGTATTTGGATCAATAAATCGATTTCATAAATGTGTGTACGTATTTGCGTACAATCGGTCCTAACATGTATATTTCTCCTTTCATATTAAAGCGATTTTTTTTTTTACAATGGCATTTACGAATAAAGAAACCACGGAGGACACCATATTTAGCATGCTTGATGATTCGGACTATGGAATTGATTCGGAAATTGAAGCAGTGCTGATAACAGATTTTAATGGAGATCAAATAGAATACCAGGTAGTGTCGAAAAAAATTAGAGTTGGTAATCCTATACTTTCATTGCGTAAATAGGAGCAGGTGGAGGATGATGCTATGGATGATGAGTATTCAGTTCCAGAAAACAATATTGCAAGTGCAGCGATTCTGGAGATTCAAAGTGAAAAGAATCTCTCATATACAAAAAAAAAATATTGAATGGCGACGGTAGGTATTTAGTATTCCAATTAATTTTGAAGCTGAAACTGAAGAAACAACAAGTATGAAAAATTGCTATCCCCTTCAGAATATTTTCATCGATATTTGTGGAAGGCAATATTTCACAAAATGGTGGAATGCACTAATGCATATTCGCAAAAAGCAAGATGCTGCAATTTTCAAAGAAACAAACTTTATAGAAATGAAAGCGTTGATTGGCTTGCATATAGTAATTGGATGCTTAAATATTTCCACGCAAGTTAAACTTATCGGAATATCCTAAGAAATAACTACTGATGAATATGATACGAGAAAGATGCTTGAATTTGATGAAAAAATGGTCCCATTGGAAATCACTTGACAATTTTGCAATATGTAAAGTGAAAACTCAATCCAAGGGGTGTCAAAATACTTGTACTAAATATGTAGGAAAAGTGGGATTGCTGACTACTTTATTGCGTATCAAGGAAGTGAGACGGAGCTTTGTTAAGAAGGCCATAAAGTATAATATGATATCTATTGCAAAGCCTTCCAAATATATCAAATTTTAAAAAATAAAGAAATTCACGTAGCTGGAAGTATTCATGTGAATCGATTTTCTAATCCTGCCCTGTTATGGACAAAGAAAGAAAAAAAACAAAGGATCTTCGGATGAGAATTTTGGTGGAGATGATCATATTTTATTTGTCAAATAGCAGGACAATAGATCGGTGGTGTTGACTTAATATAGAATTGGGATTTGAATCCAGGATGAAGTTAAAAGATACAAGAAAGAAAGTAATAGAACTGATTCAGTTAAACGACCTAGATCAACTGATAAGTTATTATTGGATTTACATTAAGTCTAGAAAATTGAGAAACGTAAACGTAAACTTTGTGAACAGCTTCAACATTATAATTACAGCGAAAAAGTACACCTCTGGATTTATTGACCTGTGTCCTGTATGTCATAGAACCTGACAGCTGTTTTGGTTATATTGTGTGTTTATTTGATATTCTTAGATTCTCAGGTATACTTACATTAGTAAGATTTGTTCTGTGCCATGAGTTTTGATAAAAAAATATACCGCGAAATAAGAAACGAAGTAAAAAATGTTTGTGTGTTATGGCATACACATTCAGAAGAAAATGAAATCTGATATGCAATTGTGCGCCCGGCTTAAAATATTAATTTAAAGAGGGCGAGAATAATTTGTAATAATTGCATGTATGTTTGTACATACAATTAGATGGGAAGAATTAAGTACAGTACGTATGTACAGCGTACATACAGAAAAGAAGAAGACACTGTATGTAGGTAAGTATGCATGCCGTGTGAACGGAATGTGTGACTAATAATAAAATGCAATTTATGCTAAATTCCATTTTGTTGCAGTATAAAAATGCATTTTAAATTTTAAAGGAATTGGTGAAGGAATGAATTTAAATTAATTTTCAGGGTTAGGGCAATATATTGGTGCATGGACTTTTATGGTTGTGATTTAAGCACCTGGTCACAAAATGTGCAGCCGCAAGTAGTTCAGCTAAAAGTCGAAGGAAAAACAATCATTTAAAGTAGTGGGCTGTGAAAATTTATACGACGAAGACAAAATCGTAAGTGAATATTCCTGCTTTGAAATAAGTGTTGATTTCAGCGGTGAAATAAGTGATGAGTTTAGAAGTCACAAATGTGAGTGAACAGATAATGGAGCTCGAGAATAAAAACATTTCAAGTAATTTAGCTCACTGGGCTGTGAAATATAATATTTCCAATTAATGTGGAAATTGCTTATTGACTATATTAAAAAAATATCATCCTGACATTCCCAAGGATGTAAGATCGTTGAAGAAATTACCAAAATCAAGTCCTGTGAAATGGGCCCAGGGTGATACACAAACATTAGGTTGAGAAATTATTTGAATCGTTTTGCGAAGAACAACTTTTCTTGATTGGTATTTTTTACAAAAAAACCGGCCAGGTGCGAGTGGGGTTCCGTACAATCGTACAAAATTTAACACTACCTATGTACTTTTTATTTATTTTTTCAAATTAGAGTAGGCGTTATGTGACAAAATAATGTTGTCATTCGAAAAAAAAAATAATAATGCTGTCATTTGAAGAAAAAATTGCCTACTAATGATAATAATAATGAATGTGAATAAAACGAGGAAAAAAACCCCGAAAAAATCAAGTTTTTTGTATGGGGGCCCCCTTGAATTTTTAATTTTATTTTATTTTTATTATTTTTTGTTATAGCGGCAATAGAAATAGACATTCTGTGAAAATTTCGACTGTTTACCTGTTACGGTTAATGAGATACAGCCGGGTGACGGACGAACGGACAGCGAAGTCTTAGTAATTGGGTACCGAACTCTAAAAATGGAATAAAAATTGGTAATAAGAGTATTAAAGTTAACTTGAGGTCCTTCATTTATGACGCTCTAGTACGTTCATTTGTTTCAGATAAGACAAACGTAAATTAAATATGTTTTCTTGGAACAAAACATGTGCCTAGAACAGATAAAGACTTTCGGCTTAAGAGACAAGCTGAACACCATGTAAGACATATAGTATTAAATTGGAAATGTTGGATATTGGGTGTGTTACTAAATTCCCCATCGACTACATGTATTGTGTGTTATTAGGTGTAATATGACAAATCTTGCAATTATTGGTTAAAAACAGGAAAAATTCATTTTCATTAAAAATAAATGCGACAATTGCAGTTAATGAGAAGAAATATATGCCAAAAGAATTTTTAAGGAAACAAAGAACTTTGGACCACATGGAGAACTGAAAAGCAACGGAGCACAGAACAATTTTATTATATACTGGAATAATTGCTTTTGAGGGCCTCGTAGAGGAAAAGTTTTACCGACACTTCCTATTACTCGTATGTGGTATTCGAATTCTAACCAGCTAAGATGACTTCTCGAAACACTGATTGCGCTGCAGAGCTTCGCAAGGAGTTTGTGGAAAAATTTTCTACATTGATCTGGACAACGTTTACTTTCAACAAGACGGCGCTACGTGCCATACAAGTAACGAAACCATTGATCTTTTACGGGAAAAGTTTCCGGACCGTGTTATCTCTCGAAGAGGTGATCACAATTGGTTACCGAGATCTTGTGACTTAACACCTTGCGACTTCTTCCTTTGGTGCCACATGAAAGAGAAGGTCTACGCCAACAGCTCAGCGTCGATTCAAGACATCAAAGATGGAATTCGTGAGGCTATCGAGGACATAGGGCAGCCACTTTGCGATTTGCTTATTGAAAATTTCATGAAAAGGATATGGTCCTGTAGGCGTGGTCGTGGTGGTCATTTGGCTAATGTTATTTTCTATTATTAACGGCATACCTTCCTCTTTATAATGAAATAAAGATCCGATCATTCATCTCAAAACATGGCATTTTTCTTTGAATATCAAAATAACACCTCATATTGGAGAACCCTTTTATATATATAACATTTTAAGCTGAAATTAACTTGCAATTCATATAAGGAAAACGTTTGAATTTTGAGTTCATTGGTGAGTACATAGGCAAATAAATTTTAGGGCACATTGAGATCATTGATATAAAATATATTAAAATAGCGAAAACTATCCTGTAATTAACTAAATAGAAACTTTTGATTTTTTTTTCCCATTAATACTTGCTAATACAGAGCGATTTTAGTGGATATCAGTATCCATGACCCAATTATGAAAATATCCAAAATTTTAAATCCTCTTACAATTGCACTGCAGACTGAACTTATCCGACAAATAAAATAAATAGACATTTTGATTCTTTCTGCTTTTACAAGTAAATGCATATATAAAACGACTCAGTGGACATATAAATCCTGGATTAAAATACCCAGATAGAAAGTAGATTAAAAACATCACCGCAGGCCGCATATAACCTGCCTTAGGATAAGTAAATAATTATACTTTTTTGAAGTTTTGCTTTATGATCCAGAATTGAAATTTATATTAGAATATTACTAGAGGTTGTACTCGCAATATAATTAAAATGAATAGATTTCTATTTCCGCTTCTCGTTAGTCCATACTCCTGCAAATGGAGTTCATTTGACAGTGAGATCCATTTTTTGGATAAATACACGATACCTGCTATTAGGATAAATAAAATCATATTTCTTTTATTTTTGCTGCAGTGATAAGAGCCTGTACGAATAGATTGTAGAGGATACAGCTATCCATGATTAAAATATGCTGAAATATCCAAAAATTTAAAGGAATATTAGCATAACACGGCAAGCCTAACTTAACCCTAATCCCACCACGTGTTTTTATAACGAATCATACCACGATGTGACTCTCAGTGACTTATTAGGATCATGGGAATAATCAAAATTTTATTTTATGTTTTTAGTTTAAATTCATTTATTTATCCAAACAAGCTATATACATAAGTACATAAAATATTATACACACGTCATATATTTTTTGATTTGAAGTAATAGTAAAAAAAAATACATTTAGAAGATAAGGAAAAATTTATTTGTTGATGCAAGCTCTGCATATGATTTATCGAGTGTTCGGTGCATATATGTATTTTTTTTTGCATAAGCTGCAACACTGCTTCGACACCCTGCTTTTTTTGGGTGGGCACATATGACAGCGACGTCGAATATTGCCCTTAGATTATGTATCATCTGGCTGGGACAGCCTTATGTTTTTGCTACATAGCTTACTAACGCAATATTTTTTCTGAAGCCAAATATGTTGCTTTCCACTTCTCGCTGTCAGTGCGGTAAAAATGCGGGCGGAATGCATCTTTTATTTTTCCGTATAGTTCCAACGGACGTTAGCACCACTTTCAATAAACCTTGGGCCATTTCATAACTCGTAAAGAAATTATTAAACATGATACTTCAGTTACTGTTTTGAAATAGTACGTTCAGTTCCTCAACGTACCTATGTCCCAAATTTTATCTTCGATTAGGTCCTTCCTGTCCAAGATACGGGATTTCTTTCAATGGATAGCTGTTGTTGCTATCGCATATCCAAAGAAATTTATTGCCATACTTGTCCGGTTTTGATGTTATGTATCGTAAAAATGATACTCTTCCGCGATAAGGAACTAGCTGTTCATCAATCATCAAAGTTGGTCCAGGGATGTAGTGTTTCAATAAAATTTTGTTTGTTATTTCCCAAAAATCTCGAAATGGCGCAAACTTATCACGTTCTCGTGTTGTATTTTGCGCACTCCGTGCTCCTGGGGGAGAGAGTGGGCATAGGTTTTAATTAAATAATTTCACACAATATCCCTTTTTCTGGCAAAATTTTCTTTTATATTTATGTTCCAACTAGACTTTCTTTTATAAATTTCAGCTAAAACTTATTCTTTTATTTTCCAAATATTAAAACCTTTTTTTTTCAATTTTCCAACTTAAACTTCTTTTTTAAATATTTCAAATACTAAAACTTCTTTTTTCAAATTTCAACTTAAACTTCTCAGTGTAATGTCGACGGGATGGAAAAAACCGACTCCCCGGGTTTTTTAAAAAAGACTGCCTCGAGGATTGGGCTTGCTGCCCCCAGGTACCCACATATTTTTTGCAAAAAACTTTCGTGCTCTTCTTTTTGCTTTCTCACGACGATCCAAGATCGTACGTGAGAGAATGCAATTTATTCTATGTGCATTATCATATGCACGAAGAAAATGAAATATGATTTGCACTGTATGTAGGTAAGTATACCGTGCAGATGGATGTGTGTCTGATAACAAAATGCAATTTATGCTAAATTGCATTTTGTTACAACACGCAGGTGCATTTTAAGTGCACTTGGAATGTTTAATTTAAATCAAATAAATTTTGTTCTTATTATTTTTTTTTTCAGGGTCAACTAGCAATACATCAATATATTGTATAGGACGATATATTGATGTGTTGACCTTATGGTTGTGATTCGGGCACCTGAGTCACAACATCCCTCCCCCCTGGGAAAAAGAAAGTTTTATTCTTTTTGAAAAGAAAACTTTCTCCCATTTTTTAGTAGACCATTATATGTAGCTACAGTATGTATAAAAAAAAAATTTTGTTTATTTTCGCATACTTAATGGAAATTCTAAATTACGGATTTTCTATATAATATTTAAAGTAAGGATGTATGAGGAAGTTAATGGAGATAATTAAACTAAGAAAGAGATGTTAGAGTGTACATAGTTTTAAAGGATTTATAATTTTGGAGCATAGTTGGTATATACATATACTCCCTTCTGTTCGTTCCTTCTTCTTCTTAATGATCCTAGTGTTGCTAAAATTTATCAAAATGGTCATTTATAATTAATTTATTATATTCATATTAAAGAGCGATCGGCAAATTTCTTTTTATCAACGAATCCACCTCACCGCTCCGCACGCAATCCATTTCCTTGTACATCTCTATTATATGTTTTCGATTGGGTGCACTGTTTATAATTTCTCATGCCCTTTGGATGCTATGCGCTGATTGAATAGATAGAACAATATCGGAAAGAGTTTTTATAAGAGAGTGCAAGAGAGAGAGAAAGAAAAAAAAATAAATTTCAAGATAAAATATGTTGAATACTGACTGATTGTTGGCTGTGGCTTTAAGATTTAGATTAGAAAAAGCTGTGCATGCATTTTTACTCGTCACAGATGCTCCCCAATATTACGCTGTTTTTATTAGTGGGGTATACGTTGAATCTATATGGCCGCGCTGGACAGGACCTATTTTTTTACGTTTTCTTTGTCCTGGTAGGGAATCAGTAACTGTTTGGGGCAGTGAGCCACAGGCTGCTCGGTACCATCTGTTCTCGTTCTCATTGTGGCCCCAATATGAGATGGGGCTCAGAGCACTGGGTAAGTTCAATTGTTCATTAAAAAAAATTTCGCTATTAATTATTTATTTGTTTAGGAGCCAACTTGGTGCTAATTGGATGGTCCGTTTACCTATCTGATGATGATCCGGCGCCGTCCGCCCTACATCGTCCTCTTTCACCCGTTTGGGAATAGATTCGAATTAAATGTTGTTTGAAAAAAAAAAATTTCATAATAATCTAATGTATTAATCAAGCTTAATAAAGTTTAAACGGTCGCAACAATGTGAGTTTTTGATGTTATTATTTATTCTCTACCTGTCTGTTTTTATGTTTGCGTTTGCGGAGTGGTGGTTGTCGCTGTTTTGCTCTTTTGCATTTATTTTCTATATAAATATTTATTTACTTACATAACATTAGAGAATATAAATTGCCAAAGGCGGTGTTATAAAGGATATTTGATTATATCTAAATGCTAGAGGTAGTGTCTCAATTACCTCATTATTTTGAGTAATTGTAAATATATATAGATATGTATATAATTACCATTTGCCCATCTTATTCTTACTTCTCTCTTTTTCTTTTTTTTTTTATATTTATATTGAAATTAATACTCATTTTAAAAAAGTGAATTATTCTCTGGCATTATTTGTTTTACTTTTATTTTGTAGTTTTTCTTTGTTTTCTTATAATATCTTTTTATTTGTTATATTTAAAGTTTCTAAGATAGTATAAAAGAAAATGAATAATATTAAAATTGTAATTATACCTAAATGTTTGGTAGTTTTACAGCTACTCACATTTACCTTATTTACTTATTTATTTTACTTACACTTATAGATCTTTATTTTTTCCTATTATTAGTTGTTTATTTTTCTTTATATAGAACTACACATATATATATACAAATATTCATCGAAAGAACGTGAGATATTATTTTGCTCCTAAATTGTTTACAAAAAAAAAAATGTTTAGGATGAAGATGATTTTTATTGAGGACGATAAAAACTGGAAGGAGAGCTTACTGTGTCCGTTTTTCTGTTTGATTTGTAATTATTGCAGCTACCTTGCTGGATGTACGCATATATAGAGTATATATATAAAATATATTATAACATCAATTGGAGAAACCCTCTGCAGTTTTCCTGTTGGGAGCAGGAGTTATATTAAACCTTATTTCCCTTGGTGCAGGAGTAGGCATATCTTCCAGTTCTTGTTCTGGAAGTATATTTTTAGATTCACGGGTTGTTTTAGTGTATTTGATATACAGATAGGCACCGATAATAGCTATGATTAAAGTGATTGTCAGGTATGATAGTGCATAGTGGTGTATATGATGATTGTTTATTGGATTGAGCGGAATCAATTCCTGCTCTTTTTGGGAATGGATGGATTCTAGAAGTTTTTCTAGATCTATGTTATTCATAATGTTTAAGGTATTTCTTTCTATATGCGTTTCCATAGCGGAAAATGTCATATTCCACAGTATAGTGGAAATGTTAATTGATGGGATGAATTTTGAATTAAATTTGGATATTTTTACATTATGTCCGTGCAAGATGAATTCTTTGCTTCGTACGTAACAATCGGGATAGATATACATTGTTCCTGTTCCGTGCAGGGTTTGTGAGCTAATGGAATTATCACAAATTATATCTATATGGAGCGGATCTTTTAGGGAGAAAAGCCAAGCGTTCTGCTGCGACAACTGCATCCAATAGTAATTCTGTTCTAATGTAAGGATTTCACATTTTGATAGGATCGGTTCCTTTTTTATCAGATTTACCTCACATTGGTTTATTTTTGAATTTGAATTCAGGATGGGGGATGAAATTTTGCAATAAAAATGCATTTGGTCCAACGTTGTGCAATTATGAATATCATGTTGTGTTAATTCGACATAATGTTCACGATTGTAGTCTATAAGGATATATTCCTTTAATGGGTTAATGTACACGAAAGATCCGTTGAGGGGTGTAGGTAATGGCATTGCTTTAAAAATTTGATATGGTTCCTTGAAAGGAAGGGGAATTCTGAGCTCTATAATTATTTTATTGTTGAAGGTATTTGCGGCTATTGTACTTAATTTGTATATCTGTGTAATAATATTTTCTCTGGAGTTGATAGGAAACATTATTGAATTTGGTAATTCCTGCCTGATGTTCAATAAAAGTGCTTCAATTTGTCTAGGTGATATAAGTGTAGGATGAAATTTTCCGTGTCTTGAATCTGTTAGGATGTCTATTAACTCTGTCTGAGTGTTCTGGTATCTGAATGCCATTAACGAAACAAGGGAAATAAGTGATTCGAGTTCGATCGATAGCTTGTTATCAAGTGTTCTATTTTCCAATGATGAAGCGGCTATCTGTATCGATATCAATTTTTTATGCATGACTAGGAATTCCTTTTCAATTGCGGTTTTAGTTTTGTTGAAAATACTTGCAGTTGCTTCGACTATCGCAGTTTGGCTTTTCATAAGTGATAGAAGGGAATTTTGGTTAAGGGTGAGGTTACGAATTTGTTCATCATAAACTTTGGCATCATCTTCGTCCAATGTGCCAAAAAGAGCTTTAGAGATTGAGCCTATTGCATTAAATAGTGCTCTTTGTTTCCTATTTTTAGTTATAAGTAACATATTCCCATACTCTATATTTGCCATAATAAGATTGATTTGTAGCAACGTACCATTACAGGTGTGGGCCATCGCTGAATTTTTACCAAGCCTCTGACAAGTTGTTGTTATTTATTGTGCGATGAACTGTATATTCCTGAATTCGGATTTAAAATTTTCCAAGTCGTAGTAAGTGACGATTTTCCATTCGTTGGTATACAGATTGGCTCTGCCAATTTCCTCGAAATAAATGCCTGCAGTAGCATTTAGCTGATTGACTTCTATTCCTGAGCCGTAGACGAAAGGGATGAAAATCAAAATGAATGCTGTATGCATCATTTTGGAAACCTGGAAGATGATACTGTATTAATCATTTGGAATGATTTTTGGGGAAGACGAAGTTACTGGTATTAATCTTTGAAAAGTTTCAAGTCATTATTATGGACTCTTTTATTTTTATTGTTGATTTTTATGGTGGAATTTTCGGGGGAATTAATCTCCAATATCTCATACGGACCTGACCATAGTGGTGAGAATTTGTTCTCTCGAACTCTGCTCTTGAGTAGGACTTTATCGCCTATTATAAAGGATTTTTGGACGGAGCTTTTGTCGTATTGCACTTTTGATTTTTCTTTGTTTGCCATGGCTATGTCCTTAGCTATTTTGAAGCTATGCTGTAGACGCGCTTTTAACTCGTTTGCATAATTGTCATAATTATAGCAAACGGTTGGAGACGATTTTAAATTATTTGGGATTTCGGCTGGGAATCCGTATAGGAGTTCGCGTGGAGTATAGTTAGTACTCGAATGAGGGGTGGTGTTGTATACAAACATGGGATAAGGAATCCATGTATCCCAGTCTTGTGGATCTTTTGCTACATAAGATCGGAGATATTCTGCTAAGGTTCTGTGACTTCTTTCCAATGCACCATTTGTCTGAGGGTGATATGGAGTAGTTTTGAGCCTTTTAATTCTCAGCAACTTAGATACCTCGGCGAACATGCCACTTATGAGGTTAGAACCCTGATCTGTGAGGATACTTTCTGGAATACCATGTCGACAAACTATTGTTGTCGTGAAGGTTTCCGCTAATGTCTTAGACTCGGTGTCGACTATGGGAATAGCCTCAGAAAATTTTGAAAGGTCGTCTTGAAATGTAAGGAGATATTTATTTCCAGAATGTGATATTGGGAGAGGTCCTACAACATCTAGGTACACTCTTTCGAAAGGCTTGGAGCTAATGCTCGAGATTTTCATTGGAATTTTTGGATTTCTGGACACTTTGTTTACCTGACAAAGTTTACATTTCCTTACATATTTGACCACGTCGTCTGACATGCCAGGCCAGTAGAATTGTTTTTTGATTCTTTTTATTGTGCGGGAAACGCCTTGGTGGCCTCCCGTCGGTAGTGAATGAAAATCCTTTAAGACTTGTTCAATGTCGTTAATGTCGGATAAATATCTAATCGAATCTTGATGGAGTTTGATGTCTATTTGTTTATTAGCGAAGATCTGGGTAAAAGCGTTTTTAATAATTATTAGAGTCTGTGGATCTAATATAGGGAAGGAGATATTTATTTGTTTTAACTGATTTGCTTCTGTGTATGAGCAGATTTCAGTTAAAACCTTTTCGATGTCTGATCTATCTCTTTGGGATCGACAAGGTAAATTAATTTTATATGATTACAGTTGAGTCTTTTTTCTTGAAGAAGTTCAGTTCCTTTCCTAGAGATGAAGATTTATCAGAAAATTTGAGTTTCGAATCCAAAACTCTTTCAAGTTCTGTATCTTGCATTGGCAAGATGAAAAATTTAGGGTTCGCATACTTAGTTAGTAGGAGAGGAAAATTTGTCTCGGTTATTATGACTGAGGAATTGTTTACAGGTGATGGGGTTGGGTTTGGAGTAGTTACACTTGCGTTGGGAGTATTTATATTCGCCTGAGTTCTGGCTTGATTTCTAGTTACCACATTTACGAAGGTTGTTGGTTCTGCAGAATGTTCAGATTTTTCCGGAATTGCTCTACTGAGAGCATCTGCATTTGTGTTGAGCTTACCTGATTTGTGGACTATCTTGTAGTCATATTCCTCAAGGCGTATTCTCCATCTCATCAGTCTTGAGGAGTGGTCTTTTAGATTCATGAACCATACTAATGGTTTATGGTCAGTTATAATTGTAAACTGTCTGCCATAAACGTATGGTCTGAATTGCTCAACTGCGAACACGATAGCTAAGAGCTCCTTTTCAATTGTGGAGTAACGAGTTTCCGCACCATTGAGAACTCGGCTCACGTAGGCGATTGGATGATCTCCTTGATCATCAACTTGTGAAAGTACTGCTCCGATGGCGTAGTCACTGGCATCGGAGGTGACAAAAAATTCTTTGTCAAAATTGGGATATGATAAAATTGGTGCTGAAATTAATTTATTTCGCAATTCGCAAAATGCCTCGTCGCAGATTGCGTCGAACTTGAAAGGCGTATCTTTTTTTAAAAGATTCGTAAGTGGCTTCGCAATCTTTGAAAAGTTGGGTATAAATCGGCGATAATAGCCGACGAAACCAAGGAAGGCTTTGATATCTTTTTCCTTCTTGGGTCTGGGATACGACTGAACTGATTTTATTTTTATAGGGTCTGGTTTGACTCCGTTTTCTGTAATTATGTGCCCTAAATACATAATTTCCTTTCTTAGGAAATGGCACTTGTCGGGTTGGAGTTTCAAATTAAAATTTCGGAGACGGCTGAATACTGCTGTGAGTCTGGAATTGTGGCCTTTGAGATTGTATCCATGGACTACAATATCGTCCATGTATACGAAGCAATATATGCCTTGAAGGCCAGATAAGACATTATTCATGGCTCGCTGAAAAGTAGGAGGGGCTCCTTTTAAACCAAATGGCATACGATTGTATTCGTAGTGGCCATAGGGTGTGCTAAAGGCAGTTTTCTCCCTGTCCTTCGGGTCCATTCTTATCTGGTGAAATCCACTGGCTAAGTCGAGTGTGGTAAAATATTTCGACTTCCCCAACTGGTCTAATATATCAGTGATATTAGGCAGTGGGTACGCATCGCCAATAGTAATGTCATTAATACGACGAAAGTCTACCACTACTCGCCACTTTTTGTTTCCATTCTCATCCGGTTTTTTGGGAACCAGGAGGAGTGGAGAATTCCAGGGACTATGTGAAGGTCTGATGATGTCTGACTCAAGCATCTCCTGTATTTGCCGGTTTATTTCAGTTCGGCTTGCTTCAGGAAGTCGATAAGGCTTAGTATAGATTGGACGTTTGTCTTGGAGTGTCTCGATTTTGTGGGTAATCGCATCTGTATATGAAAGGAAGTCCCCTTCTATGAAGAAGAGATCGTTGAATTCCCTACAGATATTGCGAATACTCTCAGATTCCTCTGAATTACAGTGATCCAATTTTATAAGGTTATGCAGTTTATTTATTCTGCCCTTAATCGGATCTCTTTCAGAGTCTGTTGAGATGACCACAAAGTTGTCCAAGTCTTGGTAAACTGGGTTCACCTCGTAAGGGCCCAGATCGGCGTCCTCCTCATTTGTATTGAGGATTAGGACTTTTGCCATACCGTTGACTGGTTCGACTATCGAATTTCCAAGAAACAAACCTGGCCTTATTTCCTTCCTGAAACAGACCGATTGATTTTGAATAGAAGAAGTTGGAATTTCAATGATGAACTCTGATCGAGCCGGAATCTTGACTTTTTTTAAGGGATCCGATTCTTTCGGATGATTAGTAGGAAGGCGATATGATTCCAACTTTTGTGGAATTTGGAAGTTATTCGATGATTCCGACTCGATAGAATTTGAAGGAGATAAAACTTTATTGAAATTCTTTGACTTCTTTTTTGATTTATTTCTGGAATTCACATTTTGTGAATTTATTGATGAAGGAGATAGAACTTTACTAGCTACAGCCTCCTGTGTGGCTATTGATGGAGATATACTTTTACGTTCTTGCTTCGTATCTTGTGAAGCTTTGGATGGAGATTGATTTTTATTTAATTCAGCCTTTTTTCTGGCTATAGATGGAGATAGATTTGTATTAGTATTTATATCGGAGAATGTTATCTCCGTATATAATAGACTTTTTGTTTGAGACCTCTTTTCTGGGTCTTCGCTTTTCAAATAAACATATGGGTAATTGGAGTAATATTGCTCATACGGATAAGATTCATTTGAATTGTTTATTTCTAAAGAAATGTATTTATTTTTATAATCGATACTAGCATTGTATCGAGATAAAAAGTCATGACCAAGCAGGCCATCGTATGAGAGGATGGAGTTATTTCCCACTATTTGAAATGGGTGTTCTAGAATGGAGTTATTATTATTCGAAGATTCTAAATTCAATTTAGCAAAGATGAGCCCTTCCGTAGAAGTGGACTCTGTGAATAATGTGTTTATATTGCAGACAGCATCTCTGTAGCAGATGCTATCTGGCTTCAATGGATGGAGTTTAATTAGGCTGATCTCTGCTCCAGTATCAATTAAAAATGTAAGTTTTGGAGCCAAGCAGATATCGACAGGTAAAGAAATTGTTAAAGAATTATTATTTACTTGGATGGGGATACGTATCAATTTTGTTCTGACTGTGTCGATATTGTTTCGGGATTCCTGTGGACTTGTGCTGTAGTTTCTATATGCGAGGGGTTGCCGAATGAGACCCCCCGCTGCATCCAGTTTCCCTGCCTGGATGCCGATGGACTTTTGCAATTTCTCCTCTTTGGAGATGGCGATTTAGCCGAGATATTGGCATTATTATATCTCGGCGGTGGAGTTCGAATTTCTCGGAATACTGGCTGCTGCCAGTTCCTGTTTTGTGGATGTCTATCAGCGGTGCTTGTTTGCGGAACTGTTTTTTCTTTTTGGAAATTATTCCGATTTTCTTGATTGTCGTTAAATCGGGAATTATTTGCAGCTCTTGTCCTGCATTCTTCAATAGAATGGCCCATCCGATGGCAATATCGACATCTAGGGACCTGTGATGGAGATGTAGCATTCTTAAAATCTGGAGGACGTTGCAATTGGGGGTTTAGCTTTGGAACTGCATTGAAATTTTGCGTGGTGCGTTGTATGACTGGGCAACTTGATGCAGCATGCCCCAGTCTATTACATTTGAAGCAACGAAGATTTGAATTTATTGTTTGCGCAGATGGAGTTTGATTAATCTTGTTTTGTGCATGGGAAACAAGTTGTTTGTGCTCTAAACGTGATGCATGCTCCAAGATGTGTGATTTTAAAGCAGAAAAGGATTTATCGGAATGTACCTTAGCCAAGGTCTGCAATTGTGGATTGGATAACCCATCTTCAATTGCTCTCACAGCCTGACACTCATTATCTCTTAACAAAGACCGTAGGAGCACCTTGTCCGTTGTATAGGAATGTGTTGCTTCATTTAGCTTGGACAGTGTTGTATTTAATCTCTGCAAAAAGTCTTTTACACTTTCTTCTCTTCTTTGTCTGGAGTTAGTCAATTGAGATTGTAGTGTGGACCTAGGGGTTTTGACTTCGAAAGTTTGGACCAATAGCATTTTAACTCAGGCCAATCTGAGATTTGATTGTATCTGTATACGTCGTATGCCTCTGCGGATAATTTACTCCTTATTAAGCTAAGGAGGGAGTGTTTTTCGTTCGTCGTCGTTGCTGTTGCGTATGTGCATAGATGACACAAGGGCTAGATGTCGCATGCAGTACCAAAAAAGTATACAAATTTTATATGGCTGGGTGGTCCATTCCGGAATGGACCACAACATTTGAAATGATGTATACGACGAGTGATTCATATTTTTTCGTATCTGAAGTGTTGGGGAAGTCGATCAAATGTATACAAAACTACTATTATAAAATCATTTGCATTCGTCACAATCTGAAACATATTATGGTCCATTTCAGAATGCACTACTCATTTCACAATGTGTATACTCTACTTTTGTATGGCATGCGACATCTAGTTCTTGTGCCATCTATGGTATGTGTCATCACAACTTGAAATAAATTTGTGGAGATCTTTCGGATTTCCATTGAAATTGGGAATTAATGTTCTCGCTTCAGATGGGAAAAAACTTGATTGGTCTCTGAAAGAGACATTGTGGTGCTGCTCTATGGAATTATTTGTATTATTCGTTACATTTTGGAATCGAGAGTCCAATTGTTCTTGCAGCGCAATTACAGTGTCTGAGAATGATGTTTCCATGTTTATGTAAACATCATTTGCGAAGTATTCGCTGTCTTTGTCGTTTGGGCCAACATTCAAGATTATTTCATTGTGTGTTTCTTCAAAATCATCCCAATATTTGTGCAACGAGTTTAATTTTTGGTTTATATATGCCTGGGTTGCAGTTCCAAGTGAATTATTATCTATAGACTGGAGAATATGGTATAATGTTTTTTGTCTATCTTCTTGCAATCGAAATCGTACTGTATTCGATTGATCTTTGTCTGAGCTGTCCTGGTTATCAGCTGCAGTTGTTTTTTGAGAAGTTTTTGGAAGTGGGACGTAAAACGGGTTATTTTTGCGCTCTGTGTGGACTGATATGGATTTCAACCTATCAGACAGAGTTGCCTTTGTAAGATTGTACCAGTCCTCTGTTTTGTCATAGCATGACTGCTTAAAATAATCATGAGTTTCAGTAAAATCTTCATGATCTTGAATCAGGGTTTCCGTTTTTTCGAATGAAGTCCATACGTCTTCCAAATTTTGTAGTTTTTCAGAAGTAAATTCTGAAGTCCTTTTGCTTTTATTGGCTCTGTGATAATCGGCCAGAATTTGTCTAATTTCTGCCATTTTTGGGACTTGTGACAAGCAAAGCTCATCGAAAGATTTGGTTTCTTCAGTCATGTTTAATTGATTTATATTTTGTTTGGAAATTAATTAATTAGTTATGGAAGAAATGTTAAAAAAAAACATTTGTTTAAATTTTCCCTACAACAATAAACAGGTAGCAAGTTGGTTATACGTAGATAATTATGTTTAATTAAATTTTGTAAGAGTTGAGAAAAACACAGCGATAGGAATGTGAAGAATTGTGGAATTTGTCAACAAGGGAAAAGACAAAAGGAAAATTGTTTTATTTTTATTTGGTAGAAAAAGTCTTATGGTTTTTGGTTTATTTTTATTTCTTGGAGATGAGGGAGAGAAGTTAAAAAAAAAATTTAAATAAATTACTGGGAATCTCAATGTATGTAAAAAAAAAACTGATTGTCACTTGTTTGTTGCAACTATCTCCTATTTAAATCGAAATAAAAAGTAGGGAATTAAATTTATTGAGAATAAGGAAGGTATAATGATAGGTAGGTAGGTATATATTTGGGTGCGTATTATTTTTGTGTAAAAGTATATAAAACGACAATAGCAATAACAAAATGACTCATCGATAGTGAAATAGGGATTAATTAATAATAACCAACGATTTGTTCGTATTAAACCTTCGAATTTTTTGTTCGGTATAAAAATTAGGATGAAGGAGAAACCAAAATTTTCAGAAGAATCTAAAAGATATGCACGAAAATAGAAAAAGTAAAGCAAAATTTGCTTGTCAAATATTATTGGAAACAGAGTTATGACTTCAATAACAAATTTTGAAGTTATTAAAATAAAAGGAAAAAGGTCATATCAACATGCAAAAAGTCAATCATTTGTACATATATATATATGTATATTGTCGATAAAGGAAGATGAAATTTGTTTGCTAACCAAAGGCGGGTAATTTAAACCGCTCCTTCCAACCAAAATCTCCTCCTGATCAACAGGCTTATGAAGCTCTATTGAAGGAGGACAATTATTGATTCTTTTCTTGATATCACAATCAAAATCAATAATAAAAAAAATGCAAATTCCCAATTAATCAGATAAAATGTAAATAATCAGAGAATGTGTAATTATGTAATTAACTTGTAAATATGAAAAAAAAAAAAAAATCAGAAAATATGGAAATATGTAGCTAATTATGGAAAATGTAAGTAATCAAAAAAATATGTAAAATCCGAAAAAGGAAATCTAATCACGTAAATATTAAAAATAACTTGTTTCTCCCGATATATTATAGTGTTCAATTTTTCTACCTTATATATTATCCAAAATGTATGAATCTGGAGTTGTTGCTGGTTATGAGTATGATGTGATGAGTATAGATGAGGATTAAGATGTTTGTAGATGTTGATACGTCGCGCGTCCTGGGCGATGATTTCTTGTAGAGTTATAGTTGGGAATATAAAGTTGAAACTGGCAGATGGTATTATGATCCTGAAGATACGTCGGGCGTCTTCCTTCCTTCTATATTTCGTCTTAGTGAGGCAGGGATGAAGCCTCCTTCGGTCCCACGGTGAGCGCTTGGGCGCTTAAACTTTTAACTCCTCTAAGTACCTCCTGGGTACCCGGGCTTATTTTTTTTTTTTTATTATTATTATTTTCTTTTTTTGTTTATTTTTTTATTTATATCAATTTAATAATAATTATTATTTTTTTTTTTTAGGCACTTGAGTTTATTATTTTAAATACCATCAATGCTGTGTGGTGTCGGAATTTTATTAATTTTTATTTGTTGTTTGTTAGAATAATATTTTAATGGGGAATCAAGACACTGATTTTTGTTTGGGTAGGAATACCGCTGCCACCAATATGTTGTATTTTGCGCACTCCGTGCTCCTGGGGGAGAGAGCGGGCATAGGTTTTAACTAAATAATTTCACACAATATCCCTTTTTCTGGCAAAATTTTCTTTTATATTTATGTTCCAACTAGACTTTCTTTTATAAATTTCAGCTAAAACTTATTCTTTTATTTTCCAAATATTAAAACCTTTTTTTTTTCAATTTTCCAACTTAAACTTCTTTTTTAAATATTTCAAATACTAAAACTTCTTTTTTCAAATTTCAACTTAAACTTCTCAGTGTAATGTCGACGGGATGGAAAAAACCGACTCCCCGGGTTTTTTAAAAAAGACTGCCTCGAGGATTGGGCTTGCTGCCCCCAGGTACCCACATATTTTTTGCAAAAAACTTTCGTGCTCTTCTTTTTGCTTTCTCACGACGATCCAAGATCGTACGTGAGAGAATGCAATTTATTCTATGTGCATTATCATATGCACGAAGAAAATGAAATATGATTTGCACTGTATGTAGGTAAGTATACCGTGCAGATGGATGTGTGTCTGATAACAAAATGCAATTTATGCTAAATTGCATTTTGTTACAACACGCAGGTGCATTTTAAGTGCACTTGGAATGTTTAAATTTAAATCAAATAAATTTTGTTCTTATTATTTTTTTTTCAGGGTCAACTAGCAATACATCAATATATTGTATAGGACAATATATTGATGTGTTGACCTTATGGTTGTGATTCGGGCACCTGAGTCACAACACTCGGCGTGCTGGCCGTGTGCTCTTATCGTCACATCTCAAGTGTCGGCGTAAATTGGCAAATCTATTCCTTGACATGCATCTAAATAATGGGTTGCCTTGTAAATGGTCCCAAGATTCCCTAAATTCACTTATGCCTTCATTTTTTAGACCCGCGTTTATAACAAGGCCAATAAAAGCTGCTATTTCAATTGTGTCTGTTTTTTTTCCATTTATCAGCAGCCATTCTGTGCTTCCAGATTGGTGTGTTTGACAATAATGTTGATAATTTGTTAATCGAAGAATAATGAAAAAGCGTCCACCGTTGTCAATATGCTTGCTTAGTGGTAGCTTTACCTTAGTAGATTGTAGGATTCTCATCCTCTTTTTCATCACTGCTCTCACTGCTACTCAAAGGAAGCTCATCATCAACATCGGAATTGTATTCTGTTGCATTTACTATGCTTTCTGAACAATTACTTTCATTGTCTTGCAAATCAGCTTCATTATCATCAGTGTCACTTAGGTTATCTATAGCTCGAGGAATTTCTTTCACAGCCAAAATAATGTTCTTTCATTTAGCCATTTCTATAAAAGGAGGTTATAACCAAATTCATTTTTTTATAAGGCACAATTACACGGAAAACTAAACAAATCGATAGATAAAGATTAAAAATGTTATCGCAACTTATGTCAACTGTGCAAAAGCCATTGAATATATAACTAATAAGGAAACGGCATATCGGGTGAAAACCTAAGCCACTCGGTGAAATTTATTAGTGCGCTGTGTTTGTATTCGTTTCGTCATGGCAGTAGTGAAACCGTGAAATTTTGAAGGGGGACAATTTTCATGATACAAATTGCTATGTAAAAAAAAAACAAATTTTTGGCACCACCTTATCTTCAGATAACATTCCTTGGCGTTGCCTATGATAATTTAAGTGACTTCTTAAGCAGAATTTTCAAATAAGTGACCAGCCCTCTTGTCATTTATCCCCCCGCTCCATGGGTTTGACTATCTTTGAATTGCCTCCTCACGTACACTCTATTCGCACGAAACCCCGCTTCGTTATTAGTTATTTATTCAATGGCATAAGATTCCCACGTATTGAACTATAGGAGCATCAAACGCAAGTATTTTTGATGCAGTATGCAAACCGGTTTTATATTAAAGAGGTGAAAAGAAGCAAAGAGATATCTCTCAAATGTGCAGCGAATCTCTTTGCTACTTTACATCTCTTCCATAGACAACCGGTTTGCATAATGTAGCGATATCTCTTTGCTTCTTTTCACCTCTTCCCTAGAGAACCGGTTTGGCTACTGCATCAAGAATACTCGTGTGGGTGTGGGATGGCTCATTGAACATATCTTTTGTTTTTGTTTGCTCACACACATACATCTCTCATTTTACAGTGACTGTATAAAATTTCCATTGGTATTCTTGATGCAGTATGCAAACTGGTTTTCTAGGGAAGAGGAGAAAAGAATTAAAGACATATCTCTCGAAAGTGCAGTGATATCCTTTGCTTCTTTTCACCTCTTCCCTAGAAAACCGGTTTGCATACTACGTAAGAAAGCTCTCTATTTTATAGTGCCTGCACAAAACAATACAGCCGTACTTTCATTGGTGCACATGCAGTGGCAAATACTATAATAATTCCCACATGATTGGATGCAAGTTACAACATGTCTCAATAAGTATGATTCCATTAAGGTTTATTTATAATATGCATATTCCACAGCATAACGTAGTTATGTACTGTGTGACTATGAGTCACATCGTAATAATACACATTTTGTGAAAAGTGTTAATTTTGATATTATGACTAACTACAAATTTACAAATACTCATTTTTTCAGTGTTAATTGTTAATTTAAATTAAAAACTTAAATCTGTTTTTGGAAATGCAATATGAAATAACCAAAAAATTTAAGTTCAAATGTGACTCAAAGTTACATCGTGGTCCGAGTAGGGTTAACCCGCAATTAAAATAAATAAATTTTTGAATTTTTGCTTTCATTAACGAGTGCACATAAGAATCAATCTAAGTGAACGTAAAGAAATATATTTTATAAACTTGAATTTTGGCTATTTACCAGCATGGGCATATGCCGACAAATCGACTAAATTCACTCGAAATCGGTGTTCTTCGACTAACTTTTGAGCTTTTAGTTTCGGAAAATTAAGGTTGATCAAAATTAATCAGGTTAGTAAAATCTGCCCTCGGTGGGTGCATATACCCCGCCACTAGATAAAAAATTTGGCATGTTGGCTATTCGTCAGCAAATGTTCATACCCTCTAGCCAGAGTTGATATGGAATGTTTACCAGTTGTAAAAGCAAATTATTAAAGCGAGCCATCGCAGGGCTTCACAGATTCCTAGTCGTCATTACGCGGTCTCGCTCAATAGCCACAGTGAGGTCTTTAAAAAGGCGGGAGACGTGTTCGACTTCCAGAGTTTAGTTGTATGTTACCATAGTAATCCCGACAGAGGCATAGAATCGGAACATTTTTTAATTATATAATTATATTTCGGACCTACTTTGCACATCGAAATCAACTGTCGTTTAATGTAAGAGTATATATATGTGGTTTAAATTTAAAAAAGGATGGGCAATAGCTAAAATCTTTAAAATCAACAGGTTAAAGTAAAATTATCGTCCAGCATTACCAATTATGCTAAGTAGATTACTAAAATAATAATCGCTCCTAATTGAGAGGAAACAGATTAGGTATAGAGAGTTTTGCCATGAAAAAATTCATAGCGAATTTAGTCAATATAATATTGACTGAGTTCGCAGCCAAATACCCAGCTCGAGAATTGAGTGGAAAAAAACTCTTGCAATCGAAAAATCTTAAAAAAAGGAAATCTTCCTGCAAAAGCAAGCGTTTCGTAATAGCAGAAACCGTATTACTAATCAGTACGGCTTGGTTCCTGCCTGCCGTATACGCCACAGTACACAAGCTGACCCCTCATATATGCTCTTAGAATAACTTTTAAATGTAAAGTATATACGAGGCGAAATACAACGTATTTATTTGAGTGCCTAGTAAGATAAGCCCAATGCGGGACTAGCATTTCATAGAGAGCTTTGCCATGAAAAAAATTTATAGTGAATTTAGTCAATATGAAATTGCCTGAGTTTGCTGTCAAATCCGCAGCTCGAGAATTGAGTAGAAAATAACTATTGCAATCGAAAAATCTTTTTAAAAAAGGAAATTTACATGCAAAAGCGGGCGTTTCGTAATAGCAGGACCTCATCAGTACGGCTTGGTTCCTGCCTGCCATATACGCCAAAGTACACAGCCAACCTGACCTCAGATATTCACTTAAAATACGGTTTAAGTCTGAATTATATACGAAGCGAAATACTTTTTGAAAAGATTTTTTGATTGCAAATGTTCTTTCCACAATTTAAGTAGGTATATTCGAGAGAGCAATCGAAGGGAGGTTGAACTGTGGACCTTAAGTCCCCGTAGTATCTGTGTTACGATTATTCTTTTGTTAGTATGATAATCACTGATCTATTGGAAGTAATTTACAATTAGTTCTGGGCTCGATAACCGTAATCAAATTTTATTTGAAGTACCATCAGTGCCGTGCCCAACCCTTGATAGCCGCTAACATTAGCTCTTCAGATATCAGTCAAATTAATCAGTGCCGCCAGCCAGCTTTCGGGGGTGAATATAAGAAACAAAAATTAAAATTGTGCTTGCATTTCCAAGAAATGGGCCTTAAACTATACCAGGCATAAACAACTAAGAAAACTAGAATTGGTTTAAACGAATCTTTTGATACCCTAGATGAAAACTCGTATGTAATTTTGTATGGTCACCTCTCTGTGCAAGCATGATTCTTGAAGCGGTTTTTCGAACATATTTCTGAAACAGTTCTTCAGACAGTAAAAACGGTTATCCCCAATTTCGAAGGATTTCACATTCTGAAAAATTGTTCAGTGCATTAAAACCGTGTAGGCCGTTTACACAGAATACGTAAAAATCCTAAATTTTTACATGGCAACACCAAGAAGGGGTTGTCCGATATAGTCCATTTTATAAATTTTATTTACTATTGCTATAAAAACACCATGTACCAAATTTCACCTCTCTACATCGACGCGTTCTCTGTCAGTGCCCAAATATATAGTGAAAAACGAAAGTTTTGTATGGCAACCGGGGTTACCGATTCGGACCATGTTCGAACTTAAATTTAATTTTTTTTACACACTGTGTGAAAAATGTCAGCCTTCTAAGATCGCGCACTCGAGTTATCGTGCGGACGGATGGACGGATGGACGGACGGACGGACAGATGGAAGGACGGACAAACAAAATCAATATAGCTTAATGTTATGCTTGGATATCCATGCAAAATTTAAAATAACTTCTAATATTATGCATAGGTGTCCAATCTGTGCATTACAAATGGAATGACAAACTTAGTATACCCTATAGATTTCATCTAGGGTATAAAAATTACATAATTAGTAAGCTTACTCTCGTATCTTTCTCCTTCCCTGGATATCTCCTCTGTCCAGTTAATACATCAGTCAAGTCAGGTGGCAGTTGGTGTCACAGGCGGCTGGGGCACAGCACCGGAGGACTAACAACATCAACTAGGCCTCACCATCCTCATATCTAGGAAAGTTCAGGCAAAGTCCCTTCCGCAGATGATATGTTGTTTTTCTAGGTACCATTGAATTTTTTGTTCACTGCGACGTGGTAGCTAAGAATTTAGTTTTTACCCATCCCGCATATTCCGCAAATGACCCAGGTGCTAGCGAGCCGACTAATTTTAATGACTATCACGGAGCGAGCTGTCAGCTCATACTGGCAAATTAGACTTTATATCCTCAATCCTTCACTCGAAGTTTTTATACGACAACAAATGGCGCCCAACGTGGGGCCACCCTGGGTTAGACTTTATGTAGTGGCCTGAGTGTCGCTCGTATTGGGGATTGAGACTCCCACGATTCTGAGATCTTGTTATCAGCTAGCTATCGGAGGGGCATGAAGAATCCTAGTCTAACTGTTTTCTTTGCTCTCCATGTGTAAACATTTTTCTTGCAATCGAGTTTTCCAGTTTCAGGACTTAGTTTTCGTAGATTTTAACGTTTATTGAGCTTTTTGCAGAAACTTTCAAGTTTTAAATTTTTGCACGGGCAATAGTCTTTTGAAGTCTTTGAATTCTTTTGATCTTTCCCTCTGGACATCTGCCAAGGAATTGTCGAGTGGCCCCAATTTAAAATTTTATTCAGTTTTTCATGGAAGCCTGTCTCATCTGGCTATCTGGCTGGACAAGGTCAAGAATCTTTGAGATGACTCTTGTATATTAGACAACCAGACAACCAAATTCATGGCTTTGCCTAGTTGGGTGACCATTTCGACGGAGCGATTTGCGAAGAAGAAGGAAGGAGTTGTCCGAGAATATAATTATTGTCTAAGATCTTCAGTAATCAGGAGCTGGCATGTTTCCAACTACCTGGATGAAGAGTCTCATGCAGTACTCTCAGTCTTTTTGAATTTGTCGCTAACTATAATAGCCACCGGTTTTTGCAATTTTGTTTCTTTGGTCCATTTATTTGGATTTTAGTATTGGTCACTATCTTAAATGGTCACTAATTTTTTTAAGTCTTTTTGAAAATGTTTGCAAGTGTCGCTAGCGTCAAAAACCGCTGATATTTATTTCTCGAAAAGTTTTACTAATGTCACTGATACCGTTTGAGTCTAGGAATATTTTCGCATTTCCCATTGACTTTAATAGTCACTGAGGTTATCGATTTAATTGAATTTCTTGTATATTGTACCTGACAGAGCTAGTCTTTGATTTTTCGACTGCCCTCGGAGAAATTCCTTATACTTGCCCTGACTTGATAAGAGCTGTCAACTTTCAAAACTGTTACTTGGGACATTTTTATCCCTTCCGTGAAAACTTAATACTGTTAAACCCTGATATTCGGCGATTTTACCACAGAATTTTTCTTGTTCGTAAATACAAATATCCTTCTAGTTCGTAAATACAATTATCCCTGACTATCTGTCTACAAAGACGTAACGCTGTTAAGCTTTTCTAGTCGTAAACCGGAATTGCTCTTTTAATTAGCAGTTGTGTGGCATTTAATCTAGTTTTATATTACCATATAATTAGATGGAGAAGTAAAAATTAAAAACTGTGAACGCCTGAGAGTCGGCGGTTTTTAACTACGGAAGTTTTTGCCTCTCCGTCAATACCACTATCCTTACTGCTGTTTAAACTATGACAAAGCAAATCATTTCCTTCAACACCGGCAGCTGCTAGTTGTCACTCCAGAGATAATTAAAAACCATATGTTAGGAATTATACTTGTTTGTACATAATAATGCTTAGATCTAAGGAATCAGAGATGTTTGAGCAGTTTTTGTTTTTTCATGTGTCACTCTTAGCAGCATTAGATATCAGAGTATGCTTAAAATATCGCATCGCGAATTATAAAATAAATTATTGTTATCGAGAAGTACGTGGCTTTTATTGAATTTACCACATTTGGCGACCGTGACAGGACGTTAACAATAGATTTACATAGTACATTATGGAAAAATACAAGAAATCGCGTGCGATGTTAAGAACTTCGTTCACAAAGAAGATTAAGAAATTGGAAGACATATTAGGAACGAAAGTTAAGGATTTCGCGGAAATCACGGCATTAAATGAACTCCTGCAGCAAAAACAGGAGGAATTGAGTATGTCATAAGATGGAATACTGTCAAAAATAGAGTCTTTGAAGCAATAAATAATAAGAATGCAGATACTCTGAGTAATGCATCTCCTCTACAGAGTAATCATAATATTTTCCCTGAAAGCAAACGCCCTTTTAAACTTCCTAAGCTGGAATTAAAAAAAATCAGCGGCGATTTGGGACAATGGCTTCCGTTTTGGGCTCAATTTAACAAAATAAATGAAAATCCCTTGGTTGAAGATGTTGATAAGTTCCAGTACTTAATTTAAGCTACTGTGTCGGGCTCGAAGGCTCGAGATTTAGTTAAAAGTTTCCCAGATGTTAGTGAAAACTACCCAAAAGTCATTCAATACCTAAAAGCAAGATATGGGCGAGATGATTTATTGGTGGAAGTTTATGTTCGAGATTTGTTGAGTCTGGTGTTGCAGAATGCGTTGTCGTTTAAAAAATAACTTTATCATCGCTATATGATAAGTTAGAATGCAAATTGAGAGCTCTAGAAACGCTACAAGTGACCACAGAACGATGTGCATCCATGCTCATGCCATTAGTTGAATCATGTTTACCAGAAGAGATCTTACGTACTTGGCTAAGAAATAGTTTCCATTTGACGCCGCCTCATAATGAAGGAAAATCTGACAACGCCTCTGTTATTAAGGAAGACCTAGCAAAGTATTGTTTAGATCAGTTAATGATTTCATCCGCACTGAACTAGGAAATGAACAAAAAATCAAACTCGCGTTATCGGGTTTTGGACTTGAAACTGGCAAAACAAAAGGAGCGTAATATGAGACCGTCAATTGGAGGAAAAAATTTTCTGACAGCTACTGGATTATTAACAGCAGCTGCAGATATACTCTGCGTATTTTTTGATAATAATCATAATAGTTTTGAGTGTATTAGAGCCCAGAAGATGTCCTCTAGGGATAAAAAAGTTGTGTTAGACAAGAAACGATACTACTATAATTTTTCGAAGACTGGCCATAGAGTTTCCTCTTGTTGCAATAAATCGAAATGCACGGTTTGTTATGAAAGGCATCATGTTGTGCTGTGCGAAAACTTGTCACGATCCAAGAATCATTCCCTAACAAAGGAGCTGAAGGCTGAAAAGGAAGAGAACGCAGGAATTGTGGATATTCGCTATGAGAATACATTAGTTAATTTTAAGAACACACCAAAAGTAATGCTGCAAGCATTGTTGGTGAAATTAAGAGGAAATGGTATGGAACGAATTGAAAGAGCGATAATAGTTTCGGGATCCCAAAGATCTTATATTGTAAGAAGTGCAGCAACTGACATGAGATGTAAATCAATTAGAAAAGAGAATATTCAACAGGCTTTATTTGGAGGGCACAACATGGGTGTAGCTGAACACGACATTTTTACAATTCACCTGTCTAGCGTGCAAGATGATTATCATTGCTGTTTTGAGGCTCTAGACCAGATGATGATATGTAATAGAATTCCACCGAGCTAAAAAGTCCATGGTTAATTGAGCTGAAGGAGCTGAATATCCATCTTACAGACTTCGAAGATTGAGCGATTGAAATTTTAATCGGCGCTGATATTGCCGGTAAGCTGCTTACTGGTAGACGACAATTTCTTTCATCTGGCCTAGTGGCAGTTTGAAATTAAGTTAGGTTGGACAATTATGGGACGAATTCCGGAGTCAGAGAAACCAGCAAATATATCAATGATTGTGACGACGATGTTGAATCTGGAAGCCGACATTTTTGACTTGTGGAGCTTAGATTTGCTGGGTATATGGAACCCATCTGAGAAAAAGCGAAAGCAAGAACTGCTGGCTGCTGCTGAGGAACACTTTCTAAATACCGTTTCTATCGATTATGAAGGAAGGTTTTTAGTACACTTGCCTTGGCTAGATAATCACCCTCCACTATCGGATAACTACAGTATGGCTCTAAAGAGGCTGTATTCAGATATTAAAAGACTAAGGGCAGATCATTACTACGACGGTTATGAAGCTGTATTACAGGAATGGATTGAAGATAGAATTAGTGAAGAAGTACCAAAAGAGGAATTGGAAATTTCAGCCCATTACCTGCCACACCGTCATGTAATAAAAGAAAATAGTACAACGAAGATACGACTTGTATTTGACGCGTCCGCGAAGACAAGGAATAATCAATGCTTAAACAGCTGCCTTGAGGAGGGAACTAATTTGATCGATCAGATACCTTCAATTTTGACACGTTTCCGAATGGAAAGAATCGTTGTAGTAGCTGATATACGCAAGGCCTTTTTTTAAATTAGTTTATTTGGACGAGATAAAGATTTTCTTCGTTTTTTGTAGCTTGACCGTCATGGGCAGATAAAGGTTTTCAGACATAGATGAGTAGTATTTGAAGTTTCTAGTAACCCTTTTTTATTGGGATCAGTAATACAACATCATCTGAAGAATACGCTTAGAAAATGCAATGAAGACAATGATAAGTACACCTTAGCAGTAATACAAAAATTACTAAATAATTTCTACGTTGATAATTGTGTAGCTAATGTGACTAATGAACAAGAATTAGGCAAATTTATTAATGAAGCTACTGCTGTTATTAGAGATGGAAAGTTCGAGCCAAGAGGGTGGGAGTACAATCAACGAGATCATTCGCTTCGTGAGTGTTCTACAAATGTCTTGGGCTTGCTATGGAATAGATATGATGATACTCTGCAGGTGAATTTACAAAATCTTAGTTCACTTGAAGTTCAACAGGTAACTAAAAGGACAATTCTATCGGCTGCACACCGAGTTTTCTACCCGATTGGCGTAAGATGTGCTGTATCATTGTTACTTAAAGTTTTGCTACAACGATTGTGGGTATTGAAATTAGGGTGGGACCAGGAGGTCGATCAAGAAACTAGATGTCAATTTTTGAAGTGGAAACATGAGTTACGCTACTTGTCAAGAATTAGGATTCCGAGATGGCTGTTCGGAACTGATGAAACAGAATATTATTCCCTTCACATATTTTGTGATGCAAGCCAGCCTGCTTATGCAGCAGCCGTCTTCTTGAGAACTGAAACAACTACTGAAGTTAACGTGCAATTGATTCAAGCAAAAGTCTAGGATTTCTCCATTAGACAAGCAGAGTAAGGAGATGCCCATTCCGAGATTAGAACTACTAGCAGTTAATATTGGAGCAAGACTATACGAAAGTATCGCTAAAGATTTAACTATTCAGGTCAGAGAGTCAATATTTTGGAGTGATTCTACGACAGTTTTGGCATGGATAACGCGTGGCGAACAGTGGGATGTTTTCGTACGGAATCGAGTAAATGAAATAAGACAGTTAGTGTCGAATGGTCTATGGCAGCACGTACCTGGTAAATATAATCCGGCATATCTCCCATCACGGGGCTGCAGTTCAAAACGATTATTAGAATCTCAATGGTGGAAAGGACATAATTGGTTAAGACACACTACAGATTGTTGGCCGGTTCATGATATTTTGTACGACGAAGAACAAATCTGTAAGGAAAAGAAAAAAGTGGTGATCTCGTCCTCAGCACTGATGTGTACACAGGTAGATATCGGTTGGTATTATAAATATTTCTCCAAGTACAATCAGATAGTTCATTTGATTGCATGGATTATGCGTTTAAAACAAAGCTCATTGTACCGAAATGAGAGGCAGGTGAATGGACATTTGATAACTGACGAAATCATAGAGGCCGAACACAAAGTATTGCGTTTAATTCAGAAGGAGGAGTTTATCGGTATTGATGATCCGAAGCTGGCGAGTTTGTACCCGTATGTGGGAGATGATGAACTGATTCGTTTAAAGACTAAGGTTTCTCATCTGGATGATGTTAACGATTTTTGCTACCCGATTTTGCTACCCAGTGCGAAACATCGGGTAGTGCACAGAATGATCCTAGAAGTACATCGTGTTGCATCACATGCAGGTATTCAATCAATGATGATAATTTTGAGAAAAGGTTTTTGGATTTTAGCGGCTCGACGAAGTTTAGGATCCGTTGTGAATAGTTATATGATTTGTAGGCGTTTTAATGCAAAACGAGTAGAGGTACAAACCCCAACCCCACCATTGGACCGTATCCGTGAGGCAAAGGTATTTGAAATTGCAGTTGTAGATTTGGCGGGAGCAGTGTACCTCAATGGGCGCGATAATAAGAGACAACGAAAAGCCTGGATTTGTTTATTCACATGCGCAGTATATAGAGCAGTTCATTTGGAACTAATCACGTCGTTAACAACAGATCGATTTCTTCACTGTTTTCGTAAATTCATCAGTCGAAGGGGAAGGCCAAATATAGTTTATAGTGGCAACGGAGCCAATTTTGTTGGTTCTTCGAACGTTCTTGAGCGAATCAAGTGGAACAAGATAGCGGAGTATAGCTCAGCGAAAAGAATTCGATGGAAGTTCAATCCTCCAACTGCACCAGGGTGGGCAGGTTGGTGGGAAAGACTTATAGGTTTATTGAAGCAAATATTCCGGAGAGCGTTAGGACGAACTTCTTTGGATTTTGAAGAAATGCAGATTATTCTGTGTGAGTGCGAAGCTGTCATCAATGCCAGACCATTATCGTATGTATCAGAAGATCTTTCAGATTTAGCCCCGTTAAGATTTAGATGCTGCTAAAGCTTGTGATTTCAGTAAACGTTTACGCTATAGGATTCGGTTAAGACAGATGATGAAATGGAGGTTCCGAGATGAGTATTTGGGTCAATTAATATTACACGTAAATAAAAAAAGTTGAAAATCGGAGAAATTGTATTGGTTGGAAGTGATAATTTCAAACGACTAGACTGGCCTTTAGCCAGAATAGAAAAAATGATTCCCGGACTGGAAGGTGTAACGAGACTGGTTAAGTTAAGAACCGCTTCTAGAATGTTGTTACGTCACGTACAAAGAATCTTTCCTTTAGAGATGGAGTTTGTAGGAAATGAAGAGGAAAAAAATATTGAAAATCAGATGCGAGAAGGCCACTTTAGTGACGTTGGAGCAGCCCATAAACGACATGATGGACCTGTGACTCTGGATAACCGTGAGAATATAGAGCAGATTGAACCAGCAAAAATTGCACGTTACGGGAGGCAAATCAGACCACCACATAGATTAGGTTTATAGGATATATTAATGTGTAGATTTATCTGTTTGTATTAATTTAATTTTTATATGTTCTTACTAATTTGGTTTGTGAGTTAACGTCAAATTGTAACCTTTCATTAACTCAGGTGGGAGAATGTTAGGAATTGTACTTGTTTCTCCATAATAATGCTTAAATCTACGGAATCAGAGTTGCTTGAGCAGTTTTTGTTTTTTCATGTGTCACTCTTAGCAGCATTAGATATCAAAGTATGCTTAAAATATCGCATCGCGAATTATAAAATAAATTATTGTTATCGAGAAATACGTGGCTTTTATTGAATTTACCACACCATCAATATCATAAAACGGGAAGAATTATAACGATGTAGTTTTAATTTGAAATACAATTCGACTTCCTCTTTAGTAAATTAAAAAGCCAGATCGAACACAGAGCATTGGTATATACGAACTAAATTAGAATTTAGCTTTTTATAGCTCAAGACTCCTTCTTTCTCCAGACAAAAAACGCATAATGCCTCATTAAATGTATTCAACCTTGGATCGTGCCTATAATTAATTAAACCCAGCTTTCTATAACTAGACTATTATAAAAATTTTCACACCCATGTGATCTAAGTAACTGTCATATTTCCTTCAAATCACAACTTCAATCCCACAATAGCCACGCATAGAACTCCATCGGAATCGATACGACCCGAAATCTGCTTTATCTCCTAGGATGAACGGTGGTCAGTAAAAGCTCGAGCAGTATACACTACATGTAGACACATATTACACAAAAAGTGTCTGCAGCAATGGATACAGAAAGATGCTAGCTGCTTAAAGTGTCGGTTATATGTTGGCCAGGATGATTTTTTTTCCTATACTGGAGCTGTGCCAAAGGGGCCGGTGACTCGATCTATAGGATTATGTCCGACGCTGACATTACCTTAGTCTATGTCAGCCACTTCCTCCCCTGACAATCTCGTATCACTACTAATCAGATAAATGATAGCGTGCAAGCCACGCATTCCCCACCAGCCGATGCAGGACAAAGTTCAAGTGTCTAAGAGACATTTTTAATGGGTTCAAGATTGCAGATAATAGACCTGATACGCGAGAAAGTATCTCGTAGTCTAAATTCAATTCATGCAGAATTGCCGTACAGGCTCCACCACCAATAGTACCTCGTCCTGTGTTAGTTGTGACTCGACATTACCGACTTCGTCGAGGTGATTGTGGCTAGCCACCAATCATACTAGCATACAACCAATCGACACGCATACATGCACATCCCAAACCGGCAGATCATACATGCTGTGCAATGATGTAAGGAGGCGTGGAAATTGAATTATTTAAGACAGTTCGATTTTGTTTCTTTTCACGTTACACGTATTTTGTAAATTGACTTAATAAAATAAACTATTTCGTAGATTCGGCTAGTTATTTAACATTGTAACGCGCAATTAACCTTGACATCCTCTGTGATAAATTAAAAAGGCACAAATAGCCAAAGTGGTGACCCCGACGTGATAGATTATCTTGACGAATTGCTCTTTAGTCAGCATGACCGAAGAAAACCCAGCAATCGAACCGACATCTACGTTGATAGTCAACAGAGTTGCCGTTAAGGTACCACCTTTCTGGCACGAGAACCCGAGCATCTGGTTTGCGCAAGTGGAAGCGCAATTTGCAACAGCTGGACTAACCTCGGACGCCAGCAAATTTAATACCGTCGTAGCCGCAATTGAATCGCGAGTCCTTGATCAAATCGCAGAAGCTGTAACGAACCCGCCGGTCGTAAATAAATACGATAACCTAAAAACATTAATTTTAGAGAGGGTCGGCGTGAGCGAGCAAGAAAAAATTAGGAAACTATTATCCGAAATTGAATTAGCAGATAGAAAACCCTCACAACTACTCCAACAGATGAGACAACTGGGAGGAAAGAACGTAACCGAGAGCTTATTGCGAAGTTTATGGCTTAATCGGCTTCCCACACAAGTACAAGCCATCTTGCAGACATCAACAACGGATTTGAATGGAACCGCTGCTCTAGCTGACCGCATCATTGAGGTAACAGGCAAAAACATGATCGCTCCAGTTACCACCAATTCTCTTGAAGACCAAGTCAATCAGCTGAGCCGACAACTTAACCAATTGCTCGAAAGCAACAATGGTCATGACCACAGACGATCTCCATCTCGTGGTAAAAATCGTTTTCGTAGTAAAAGCCGTCGTCGTGACCACTCAAAAAGTATTCAGGCAAAGGTATTTTTCCCAGCAAAGAAAAGGTACAAGTTATTCGAGATTTCAAACAACCAACCGTAGTTAAGAACCTCAAGAGATTTTTGGGAATGCTGAATTTCTACCGACCGTTTCTCTCCAATGCATCACAGTATCAGCATATACTTCATAAGCTCATCAAGGGTAATAAGAAGAATGACAACACGCCCATCACATGGGATGGAGAGGCAGTTCAAGCTTTCAATGACTGTAAAACTCAATTGGTCAACGCAACGATATTGCATCATCCAGCACCAGAAGCTCAACTCACACTGCAAGCAGACGCTTCTGACTTTGCAGTTGGTGCCGTCCTACAACAAGTAATTGACGGTAAACTACAGCCGTTAGGATTCTATTCCAAGAAATTAACAAAGGCACAGCTCAACTATAGTACTTACGACCGCGAATTAACAGCCATCTACCAAGCCATAAGATTTTTCAGACATTCTCTTGAAGGAAGATACTTCATCATAGTAACAGACCATAAACCAATCAGATTTGCATTCCAACAGAACTTGGAAAAGGCGTCACCACGGCAGATGAGACAACTTGACTTCATCAGTCAGTTTACAACAGACATCCGCCACATCGCAGGTGATAAAAATAATGTAGCAGATTGGTTGTCCAGGATTCAAAGTCTTTCTGCATCAACAGTTGATTACGGGGACCTTAGCTCAGAGCAACGTAAGGACTCAGAGCTTCAACAAATTTTGAATTCACCCAGCAAATCTTCATTGCTGCTCAAGCTGTTACCGATAAACGATTCCGACAAATTCGTGTACTGTGATACATCTCAGAAGAACATTCGACCGTATATACCCCCTATGTATCGTCAAAAAGTCACGCACCTACTGCATAATCTTTCACATCCAGGACTTGATTCTACAGTTAAACTAGTAAAAGAAAGATTCGTATGGCCGGGAATGGAAAAGGACATTAAAAACATCGTGAAATGTTGCCTTCCCTGCCAAAGATCAAAAGTACAGCGTCATATCAAGAGCCCTTTGCAACATTACGACAGTCAAAAAGAAAGATTTGAGCATATCAACATTGACATCATTGGACCTCTACCGACATGTCGCAATTTTAGATATTGTTTAACGATAATCGACAGATACACTAGATGGACAGAAGCGATACCGCTAGAAGATATCACCGCCGAGACAGTAGCAAGAGAGCTCATAAACAACTGGATAGCGCGCTTTGGCGTACCATTCAAGATAACCAGTGACTTAGGAAGACATTTCGAATCATCAGTGTTCCGAGAACTAACTAAGCTAATGGGAGTAACTCATCTCAAAACAACGCCATACCACCCACAAGCGAACGGAATAATTGAGAGATGGCACCGTACCTTAAAAACTGCGATAAAGTGCCACGAAAATGATAATTGGTATGACATCCTTCCAATTGTCCTACTAGGATTAAGAGCAACAATCAAGAATGACTCTGATATAACTCCAGCAGACATGGTTTACGGGACGAAACTGAAGTTGCCAGGTGAATTTTTCAATAAACAAAAGATTCAAGTAAATGACACCGAATTCACCAAGAATCTTAAGCGAACTATGTCAAAATTACGACCAGTTCCAGTTCAACACAAAGACCGAACTTCAATCTTCATCCATCCAGATCTGCAGCAATCAAAGTACGCATTCGTTCGATGTGATAGACTGAAGGCATCGTTCGAAACTCCATACGAAGGCCCTTATCAGATCATCAACCGACATCAGAAATACTACACACTGCTGATCAAAGATCGTCCTAACAAAATTTCGCTGGACAGGTTGAAACCAGCTTTCTTAACAGATGATATCCCAGCCACATCTCCAACATCATCATCTACAGTTCAACAACCAATGTACAACAGTAAGACTAGCAGCACGGCTCAACCACCGGCAGCGGAAAGAGTAACGAAGAGTGGAAGAAGAGTTAAGTTTCCAAAACGTTTCCTCGACGATGTGTCTAGGAGGGGAGTCCTGTGGCTAGCCAGCAATCATACTAGCATACAACCAATCGACACGCATACATGTACATCCCAAACCGGCAGATCATACATGCTGTGCAATGATGTAAGGAGGCGTGGAAATTGAATTATTTAAGACAGTTCGATTTTGTTTCTTTTCACGTTACACGTATTTTGTAAATTGACTTAATAAAATAAACTATTTCGTAGATTCGGCTAGTTATTTAACATTGTAACGCGCAATTAACCTTTACATCCTCTGTGATAAATTAAAAAGGCACAAATAGCCAAAGTGATCCTTTCATTACTAATACGACACAGTCTTATCAGTTAACTACCAGCAAGGTGCAGTAGCCTCAAAAGCCTCTCTACCCCCGAGAAGGTCACCTCGTGATTCAGTCAGGCAGTGGCAAAGAGGTTCGTCAAGTCCGATCAAGGGATGCAAGTTGGCGTATAGCGGTGAGAAATCACGGCTATCCATAGAAGATTTCATTTTACGCGTCGAAGGGTTGACTAACAGTACGCTGTACGGAGACTTGGATTGCTTGGTCAGGTAACTGAATACCTTTTTTGCTGACAGACAAGACAGTACCAATGTGCACTGGTACGACTGAATCCAGTCCACACCTGGGAACAAATCCATACTGCATTTCTATCTGAATAGGGCGATCATAAAGACGATATGCGAGTGCACCGTCAAATTACGAATAGCCGACAGGAAGTCGAGTAAAATTTTATTTCGTATCACCAGGCTATGGTCGAGCTCCAAAATCAGCTGCAAAATTCGATTTCTGAATGAGAATTTCTAGACTTGCTCAAGACTAATTTTTTTCCTGCGACTCAACGGCAAATTAGTCTGTACCCCAAGAACACGGTAGCGCAATTGTGAGCGTTGATAATACAGGTTCAAGTAACAGACGACAGGATTCCGTAATCGAATCCTTCCAGCTTAAACCACAGATGTCATTGTCAAATTTTATGAGTTCACCAATGAGAAACACGCGTTACCGTGTTCATGAATAGAACGCCGTATACATCGAGACTGAAGTTTATATTTTTCCCATCACTCAAGAGATCTAAATAGCCAAGGTAAACACTCGGGCCCTGCCCGGCGTGGTACTGTACGTTGGAACTGAGATCAACCGGGTCATTGGTATCCTGACTATCTTATAACATCAACAGGTTACTTCTGCTACGGGTGTGGACAGAAGAACACGAACTACTCGGTACCAGCACATAGTAGCTCTCTCTCGGACAACTTTCATTGATACTAGATTTAAACACCTCGATTTCTTCTTCTGAGATCACTGACAACAACAGCAATAATTTGTTAGATACTCCTTCGGACTTGTATTTAATATCTGACAGGCCATTAATCACAATTGCGACAAAACCTTCCGTCATGTTTAGGGTGGAGGTACAGTCTCCCACTTTTTAGATATTGAGACGGCCACCAACCCCTGTGATGACTAGGAGTCGGTTCAACATCCACTGACGCCAAACCACAGCGTCAAAAAAATTATCGCAATGGAATCCCCAGAAGGAATGATTTCAAATGTTTACTTTTTCCCAGCCAGAAAAAAATCTACTAGTCGGTGGTGCGAACAATACAAGCGTGTGAAGCCGAGAGAAAGAAGTCGGCCCATGTTTCAAATTGAAACAACAAATCCACAGCCGTTCACCTGAAAAATACAAATGAGAAAACAACAGAAGATTGCCCCAAAGTTAATTACAAGCAATACCTTATTCATCGCCTCCGTGCGAACGCACTCACACCAGCAATTCCTATTGAGCATTCCATAACAATAAAATAATAAAATTAAAACGCACGAAACCAAGTTTAACCATAACATGTTCAAACTAAACCCCAAAACTAAATCAGAACGAACAAATTTCCGCAAACACAAATTGCAAATAACACAACTGTCCAGTAGTTAACAATTGTCAACTGTGAAATCATGGCGAAATAGGAAGTGTTCTGAAATTATCATTGGTTTAAGCGGCCTAAACAAGTGACCGAAATAACATTCCAGCGATTGGTCAAATAGGTAGCAAAGCTCCAACGAGAAATATGGCGGGCGGCTGACCAAGCTAAATAGGCAGTCACCTTGATTTTTAGCGCTATTACCGGCAAGATCATGTGTTTGGGTCATAACCAAATTAAGGTAACGATATTTTCTTGAAGTATATTTGCGCGTTGGGATATCAACAAAGCAAAAATATTATTCATGAAAATAATATATAGACTTGGTGATATTTTGTGGGTTTGGTAGTTTATTCTCAGTATTGGGTATTGGGTTAACTCCAATACAAAAATATTTCTTTAGAAAATTCTTAACATTCAAAATTTCAAAATCGCTCATGCGTGTGGATATTGCCAATATAAAGAATTGGAAATCTAAGACAAGTCATCTATTTTGTGGTTTTGGTAGTATTTTCTTAGAGAGATATTTGGGTAGTGGGTTTATTACCAATACAAAAATATTTCTCGGGAAGATCGAAACATTTCAAATTTAGAAGAGATTTCATGCATTGGGTAAGCAATCACGCTACATGCAAGTCATCGTGATATTGAAAAAGTGTTCTCAGAGATATATTTAGGTACTGGGTTCTTACCAGCGCAGAAATACTTCTTATATCTCTGAATCGAGTGAATTTAAACTGGGCTCACTTTTGAACACATATAGCTTTCAATTTAAGTTGAAACATTGATTTTTATTTATACTTTGAAATTTCCTTATTATTTTTCGTTTGTTTCATTACAGACTAGAACGATTGCTATTTTAGTTTAATTTAAAAATTTAATAATAGTAGAAAAGAACTTATATATGAGAAAGAAAATTGACTCTGTTGAATAATAAGTAAAAAAAAAAAAAGAGTAAGAAACCTAGAATTGGTCTAAAACGAATTCTTATTATACCCTAGATGAAAACTCGTATGCAATTTTGTATGGTCACCTTTCTGTGCAAGTATGACTTTTGAAGTGGTCTTTTGTATATTTTCTAAAACGCTTCATCAGAAAGTTAAAATGGATATAACCAATTTAATCGATTTTCACATTCTGACAATTTTTCAGTACATTAAAACTGTGTACATTGTTATATAGCAACACCAAGAAGGGATTGCCCGATTTAATTATTTTCTATTTTTATGTAAACACCATGAACCAAATTTCAGCTCTCTACTTCGACCGGTTCTCAAGCAGTGCCCAAATATATAGTGAAAACGAAATTTTTGTATGGCAATCATACGAAGGAGATGGTCGATTCGGCCCATTTTGGAACTTAAATTTACTTTTTTTTTTTAATAGAAGCTCGAGTGCAAAATTTCAGCCCACCAAGTGAACGCGTTCTCGAGTTATCGTTCAGGTTCACATAGCAGAGACACAAAAAAAAAGAAAATTCTTTGTGCAGTTCATTTCAGATAAAAATTGCGGCCGCCAAGATGTACGCAAACTGCTCAGTCGGTAGAGGACCTTCAATGCGCGGCAACTGGTATCTCCATTACTTTTCGAGAAATTTTTGAAAATTTCAGAAGTTATTCTCAAATATACGTGTCAAATAACCTCATGATATCAATATATATTAAAAACTCTGTGTTAAAAAAAAACATTCATGAAAATCACTGTAAAAACGCCATCTTACATCTATTTCCGCCCTTAATTCCAATAATAGCAAGAATTTACTCAGCTGAAAACCAAAAAACAATACTTGCTTCGTTCTACAGCAGTTTACAAACGAAAATAAGCAAAAGAAAAGCGATTGCAGTCAATAAAAAATGTTGTCGGTTCATTTCATTGTTCGGAGCTTCCCTATTGTTAGCCAAGACTTGTCAGTTAATATCAACTGAATAGCATAACATTTGACTATGGGCACAGATAAGAAATACCCAGATGTGGATTTTAGCAAACAGAATGGTTTTGTGTACATTGCTGCTGCCATCTGACTTTGTGGAAATCAATATTTGAGTGATGGTGTCTCTGATTTAAACATTCAATTGTGTTTTTAACACAAGACGCTTTCATTGTTTTTCATATAGGCAAAATTGGAAAGCTCACCATACCAAAGAATTTTAATAATATGTAGACAATTCAAAACCAAAAGCTCGAGCACAATTAATTTGATTCGGTATAACAACTTGGAAAGCATTTTCTGCCGCTCTGCTGTTATTGTGCCTGCTTGCTATGCTAGTGCACCACTGTGTAAAATGTAGAGACGAGAGCTAATAATAATTAGAGAGCATTTTTTGCCCTATGTGGGTATACATTACAATATTACATATATAAATATTGATCTAATCGTGAACATGGAACAGAAGTAAAATAAATAAATAAAATAATTGAGTATAAAAAACTGGTATGGTATATGGGGATTTTTACTTATGCAGTAATACATACAAATTAAAATTTTTCGATGTTTTTAGTTTTTACCATTTGAATTTAATTTTCAACTCGAAAATATTATACTTTTTTTTGTTTCAAATGTCTTAAGCGATCGTGATGAATAATTTTATTTTCTATTTCCTTTTTAATTTTCCATGTGCATTTTTTCTCAAAAGAACGATTCAGAAATCCAGTATTGCTTTTCTATGCTTCAAACAAGGAAATTTTTCAGAATACCAATCGAGATATATTTCATTTGATTTACTTATGCATAATTTTATAGCCTTTTCGTTTATATGAGAAATTTGCAAATAGTATTGAAAATCTTTTTATATCATAAAAACTGTAATTCAGACTAAAAAAAAAACAAAAAAAAAAATCGTAAGGACTTCTTTAAATTAGCGAACTTTCTTAAAATCTTTCTACATAATTAATTGCTCAGCATTTAAAAATATATCGGTATTTTCTTTTTCCATAACTGAAGCACATGAAATACCATTTAACTTTTTGACAACAATTTTGAAAATAGCATATCCCACATATTACTTTTTTTGCATTTTTCTTTAACATAAGTTTGTCATTCCGTTTGAAACGCACAGAAATAATGCTGGTAGAGCAAAAAAATGCATAAAATTAAAAGTTATTTTGATTTTTACATGTCCGTCCGTCCGTCCGTCCGTCCGTCCGTCCGTCTACACGTCTTATTTAAAGGACTTGGAAGCGAATAAGTATTAAAATAATCAATTGAAAATTAAAATTGTTTCTGCTTCACTTTATATCCTTGTACAAATTGTCAGTTAATAACAAATTTCCTTTAAATCTAAAACGCCTAATAATAATTATGAAAAGTAGTGTTAGAATTTGATATAATTAGTCTAAAAAACCTGTTGATTATATAATTTTGCAAAGAATAAAAATAGGGCAAACAAAAATAAACAAACAATACACAAAAGCAGTATATTTCCAAGTGACCGCAGAGGTAACTGACTTCACTCGTTTTTATTTAGAGTGGTGTCGCCTGTAGCCCTAATCCCCTTTGTACTATATACTATGGCTTCTTGAATATTTTGAACAGATAATACTTTATTTTTAAAAACTTTTTCCTTAACATTACTATTGAAAAATTTAAGCACAAAGTTAATTCATACTGTTATACTTACATTAAACATAAATGTAATGTAAACACAATTCAAGTGCTATAAAACCCTCTAATTATTCAGTGATTTAATAGACTAAGATAATCAATCTAACAGGAAGCAAAATAGATCAAAAAACAAAATTGTACCATTCAAACAAAAATAAGGTAATAACTAAATTTCATCTAAGGTATAAAAATACATTAACAGATATGACTCTTCCCTAGCGATGTATTTTTTTATATTAAAAACAAAAAAATAAAATAAATTTAAAGCAATCTTCTTTGTCTCTTTACAAATCTTTCCGTATATTGCCATAAAAACCAAAATTATTATTAATTATGACGCCTATAGATTTCCCGTGTTACTTTTACTTCAATGGACAGAAATTCGGCATTAATGCTGCTGTCGAGGCAACCACCGATCTTGCCAAAGAAGAATTACAGGGTGATAAGTCAAAATTTTACTTCCTCACTTTGCTTTCTCCTGCTGAACAAAGGAATCGGCATTTAAATATTCACCGCTCCTGCCAGGAAGAACAGAGGATTTACACATGCGATAGGCTTACATGTATAAGTATAAATTATGGAAGCTGGAAAGATGCAAATAATAGCGCTACGAAAGAGCCCCTGTTTAAAAATTAGTACACCAATTTAAATTCATTATTGTTTGTATATTTTGTTCTATTTTGCTTAATAATCATAATAATCATAATCGAATAATTACGAAAGTTATGGAAAGGTAAATCTCATATCGTTGCAGATGGTTATTGCTTTTGCACAAAGAACATTCGAACGGACAGTCTCCAATAGAATTTTATTCAAAAATATAATATACAGATGGTTATTGCTTTTGCACAAAGAACATTCGAACGGACAGTCTCCAATAGAATTTTATTCAAAAATGTAATATATAATAAACACATCTTTTTTACAGATGATTTAATATTTTTAGTTTAGGGTTATTAGGATTTTTTCTTATTGTGCCCTTTCAGGAAAGTATTTGCTATTTGACAAACAATTCACTATTGAGCATTTTATATGGCAAGGTTTACCAATTTTAATCACAAAGTGAATATATGATTAAATATATTATAAAACACAATTAGAAAAAATCTCTTTTTTTTGTATTATAATATTATTTATTTGACCAAAACACAATCACAATTATTTAATCTGCTGTTCCCTAAAGCCAGAATCAATTATATCTGTATCAGAGGTAAAAATCTAACAGTTGTATTCGTATACACAAAAGCCATAAAGAATATTATCTGTTCTTAAGACTGGCTGTGTCGATAGCGAGTGCCTGTAGCTGTAATTTGCCAGTAAAAAAGTAAATAAATCACATAAAACGTGTAATAATATCAACACACAATCACAATTGTGGTGAAACTTTTAACACAAATATATCATAAACCAAATATCTCTGCTTTTAGTTAACTGGTTGTTGCCTCTGATGAAAGCACATGGCTGGCGGATGTGCATATTGAAACGAAAAGCTATGGCTGGCTTATGGCACATGAGTGGCTGGCTTATACACAGCCGTTTGGCGAGAGCTTCTCTAACAAAATCCATATCTGGGTGTTTCTTATCTGTGCTATGGGCCTCGGTTATCTCTTTTCACTTGTCTGTGATAATACTCTCTCCTTCAAGAATTTAAACTCATCAGTTATTCGAGTGCGGATTTTTATTAACCCTTCAATACTCTTTTCCACGAATCGATCTCACCTACATTCGAAGCGTAAGAAGGGGTAATGCCGGTCAAGGGGCAGTGCCGTTCGGTCGGAAACCTCGAAAAGTACTACACCCACATACAAGACTTTCAATAATAAATGGGTTGGGAGGTGACGTGAGTGACCACTCGGAGGCATTCACGCAATTCACTGTCAGGGTACAAGGCAAACGGACTTTGTTTATTTTCCATCGCTTTTATGTAATTTTGGGCGAAATGGTTTAGACGGTATGAACTAGAGATTTGAAAGTAATTTAAGTTTTATATTCATTTACGTAATTGTACAAAGCTCTATTTAATGTTATTGTAAACATTTTTTTTTTGTATTTCTTTTTGTATATTTATAAAATTTGATGTTACATTGAAAATGGGCTCCCGGTGCAATATCAGTCGAGTGATCGGCATTACGTCTTGCAAGGAAAACTACATCGTGATTGTGTCCATTCCACCACATAGGTCCCATAGACCACAGCCGTTTGATGTGTCCTTTTATGGATCTGTAAAAACTACCTATTGAAGGATATGGAATCTCATTTGATGACAAAAATAACACCCTTTGATGTGGCTTTTTTATTTAACAAAGCTTATGCCCAGGTCACTAACAAGAGTAAACGTGAATCCGAATTTCGAGCGACAGGAATTTACCCCATAAATCCTAAAGTCTTCAGCAACATCGGATTATTTTATTTATCTCATTAGATGTGACCGCCATTACCCTCGCGCCTGACCGGGTTTACCCCCATACATGGACAATGGCGGTCAATCCTATGTTTTTTTTAAATGGCTCCTGCTACTTTAAATATATCGATTATAAAAGTTTTAAATTTCTACGTTTTTTCCTAACCAGCTTAAGTTTGTTATTATTCTTGAAATAATTAAAAATATGAAGAAAATGGAAAGTTATAAGTGTTTGTCATTAAGTGGCCGGCATTTTCCGTTCTTACCTTAACTAATTTTAAACTAATTGACTTTGATTTTGATTTTAATGTTTATTGTGTTATTAAAAAACAGTCTACTTTTGGTTAAAATATTTATGCTCAAACCATAATTGGAATTTCTCAATTTTTACCATAAAATATTCAGACACGGCATTTTGGTATTTAATACTTTCACGCCGGCGTGCATCAGCGGTGGGTCGCACACGACTGTGTCATCGGGCAGAGGGCATCACCGGTGGGTCACCCTTGATTATTCGATAAGACGCTGCGTACCATTAAAAATGTAGTTCGTTTAGTAACTAGAATTAAGTGCCATACAGTTGAAAATCTGTATAATGGACATTTAGCGTATAACAATTGAAAAAAGAAAATTTTATTTCAACTAAATACTATAAACATAACTTAGAGAAATTTCGTGATTTTACGATGAAACGTTATTTTCAAAAAATCATATCTCGAGAACGGAGCAAGCAATTTTTCTGATTCAAAAGCCGAATGAATCCTAATACTTTATGATTCTCAATAAAAAATTTATTAACACCGAACAAATAAAAGTTTTGTTAATAATAGTATTACGTCAAATTACGGTATACGATGATTTAAATATCTATTTTAACAAATTAGCTTTGCGTGGGAGGCTCTTAGAGCAATGCCGTTTTTAGTTGAATTTACCGTATTCGGGAAAAAGAGATAGGTGAAAAAAAAAATCGCTTTGCAGTTCGGTTGGGGTGGGCCCATAATGTTTATCCGAAATGGTGTTTGTGGGGTATCAAATTAAAGGGGAAAGAGAGTGCGATAAAGTTTCGGGGCTAGCTTTTTGATCCTGTAAACTTCATGCGAACTTTCTTACTTTTAAAAAAGGCTTTTCTGGCATTTGCGTCATATACACGCCCCTTCCTTCATTTTGCATATATTTTTCCGTTCTTTCTTTCGTATTGATTAGCAGTCTGTTGTGAACGTTTCTTGTTTGGGTGGCAAATGTGGCCGATGAAACTGTTATTCGAAAACACGAGATGAAAGTAAAGCCAATTTTCCACTAAAAAAAAGGACATTGTACATTTTAAAAAGGACTGTTTTCCTTTCATTTCGAGCTGTCCTCGAAACTATTTATAAGATTCAAAAACTAATTGTAGATGTGATTTCATTCTACAAACATCATCTTAACGGTTATATTTAAAAAATTTGTATAGTTTCTTCTATGCTGTTCTTTCAGGTAACCTCAAATTATCTTAACACACAACAATCAATATTTCGATGTAAATGTTCGATGGATTTCAATAATGTTTTTCACAATATAGCTAATATATTCCGCAATACTCGTAAAATTCAGGGGTGGGCGCAGTGATGGAGATAAAAAAGGCAATTTTCGGATTTTTTAAAAAATATATTTTATTTTAAATCAATTTTCTAATTCGGAAATTATATCAAAGGGCTAAATGAGGGTAGTTAATTACAACTACAACCTCTATTTGTCCTAAAAACAATTTTTTTCACTAAGCCTCGATCGGATTCTAATTACCGAATCTAAAATGGTTTCCGTAACATACAACGTTCCACCGGTAATTACGTCACTTTTTTTTTTCATAAATTTATCTATAATTTGTCATCTTTCATTTAAAATAAAGTCATCATTCCCAGTTGTTTAACAAAATTTGATTACATGGTCACTAAATTACTTTCTAATTAAGTTGCTACTGAAAAACCACCATCCTTTATCCCGGACAAATGCCAACTTGTTCGAACGAAGTCTAACACCATCGTAATTTTTTGTATATACATAGATAAGGCTTCTAGCTTCAAAATGCACATACAAAAAAAAAATGTACCAGGTTTTCCAGTAGAAAAAAAAAACAATAGATTCCCCTCAGTACAGTGCTCCTATAGTGCGTTATTTAAGGTATACGGTGGCTTTAAAATATATATCTCAAACACGAAGCCGAACACCACCGCAATTTTTTGTGTATGGATAGGTAAGGTTTCGAGCTTGATCAAAATAAAAATTAAACCAAAAGTGCTAGAAGTCCTCTCTAGTGAATAATACCAATTATAAAAAACAAATACTATTATCAAAACAAATTTTTCGTTCAGTGCTGTAAAAATTTGAATCAGCAGCAAAATCGTGGAGGTGTGGTAGGGAAAACAAAAAAATATGCGTGAGCTATCTTGGTATTCCTTACAAACTGTAAAAGTTTCATGGAAATCGGTGATGGTGGGTACGATAATACCGCGCCTCCAGATGAAGCGTAACATGAACACAGTGAAAAACATGATTATCGGCGCTGGCGTGAACATGTTAAAAACCGGTTCTTAGACAAATAGCTGGACCAATGAGTAATTTTCCTTTTATACTTAAGTAATTAAGGGGTTATTTAGCAGAAACTACATTTTTATATCAAAAACAAAAAATCGTGCAATAAAACAACTCGTAATACTGCCATCCTTGTGTGGTTTCTTACAACTGTTGCTCCTTGAAAATCCTTCAAAATGAAGTTAACCATAAAAATCGGTATAAAATTGAAATTGAATAAAAATCTTCTAAAGTATAAGCAGATCAAATTAATTTATTTCCATAGAACATTCAAGCCACCCAGCAGAGTACAGGCCGAGATTCATTGTAATAAAATGAGTGAACTGACTTGTCGTAATTCACGAGTACAGGATTTGTATGGAACAGTTAGAATCCCCCCGGAACGAGTTTCGTATAGTGGTGGCTGGTGGAATTGGTTAGTCATCCACGGCCTGGCCCATCCCCTTCGAATAGCTACATATTCTGAATTTATAGCCCGATCGAATATTATGTGTTCCTTTAAAATATAGAGCGATGTGAACCCACATCTGTTCCCGGTCCCATATTCAAGGCATTCGTACAGTGGAACACATAGTGTAAATGGTACCATCCAAAGTCTGTAACATCGATGTTCTTCGTGTCTCACATCGAATATTATTGCTGCCAAGACGCTTTTCTTTTAAGAGCATTCACAACTTGTTTTTTCGCAACAAAAATGAAATTTTTATGTTCGCCCAATGAAATCGAATTTTCTTTCTTATTAGGGTCATTAAATTACGGGATACTAGGGTTTAGAGAATTTCTAGAAATTTAAGCATATTAACATATTTAGGATTTTTATAGGCGCAATACCATTACTATATCGCAATTAGGTCATAATGCCAATACATGAAATGGAAGTGTTGAAAATACATTTGGTAAATTGGTAAAGGCTTTATTATTCGTTGAATAATCACCCCTTAAGCTGATTACAATGCAGATTTTCCAAAAATACATTTCACACGGCTTGATTGAGATGAAAATAATCCTTGCTTAATTCATAATTATTGGTGAGCTTTTATAGAACAGACTTGAAAAATTAAATTCAAATCATAAGTCCTTATTCACAGTACGATTATATATGATAATATTGAATATTGTTGGTCCAAAAATGACGTGATGAATTATTTTTGTCCTATAGGAAATATACAAACTTATTCAGATCATTTGTTATAATCAGAATACAGTATTCGCACATACCCAGGGTGCGTGCCAGTTGGAATTTTAATTCGCAGTAACATAGATTTATATACCAAGTGATATTATGGAATGTAGGTACTATGTATGTAATGTATAAAGTTTTGTACTGTTAGTATTTACGTCTATCCGTTACTCAAGAACAGGTTGACTTAACAATTTAAAATTTGGACTTAGCTAGGAAGCCTTTCGTTCCGTTTAATTTGACTTTTGATTAAATCACTCGTAGAACATGGAAATAGATAGACAAAATGCATGTAAGAAAAATATCTCTGGAATATAATTTCAACCATGACTAATAGGTAAATAATCTGATGGCATCTCAAATTCCTCTGAAGGCCTCGAACTGTATATGTATTCGCGATGGTGTTATCTAATTTGCCACCAACGCTTTAATGGGGACCAACATGGCGACGGTTAAAAAAAATATGTTATTTTTTCTTTTAATTTCTCCGTAGTATAACATGTCCAGATAGCGCTTAGAAAATATTAAGGTTAAATTCAAAGAAAAACAAAAGTTATGGAACTTAAGTGAATCTCGGAATGAGTCTGCAACCGTCTATAAATTTATGATGCTTTCTTAGACCTTTCAAGGAGATATTCACAATTACAACTGAAAAAAAAAAAACGTAGGCGTATGTAGATTTATGATCCTTCAATTATAATATTATTTTCCTTTGTTTAAACCCGGATAGTTAGTTATCGACAACTGGTAGAAAATTTAAACTTTAAACGCGATTTCCCAAAAGCTTAATTTTTCTTATCGGCTAAGTCAATTAATTTGTTCAACTTGTAGCCACCAAGACACACTTCCGGATCAAAGTCCAGGGTCAGACGCCATTCCGGTTTCAAAGTGACGCCAGAGACCAAGGTCAAGCCCACATGCCAAGGTTTTTTCTCCCGCTCAACCGTCCTAGCAGCCAGCTTCAGTGGGCAAATATTGTTAAAGAATACCTTCAGGAGGTCTGGATTTAGTAGCGAAATTCAAAAAAGAATACCATATATAAGATATCGTTATTGATTTATTATAAATTGAAAAGTATTAACATTTAATTGTTAGTGTATCATTCTATGGTTGCACCTCTTAAGTCGGTTTTCCAATAACTCTAATAATACTTTTTTTATTGTACAATAATGTATATCTTAAGCAATAATACAATTAAAATAAACTATTTCATTAATTGGTATTTTAACTATAATACAAGTTTTATTTTCAACACTATGTTAGACTAGCCTCAGACTTTGTTTTCTGCGTTTCTTCTTTGCTGTTATGATGAAATAGAAAAATGTCCCCAATGTAGAGTATCAGTTGTTCCACTCATAATATGCCGCTTGTTATCATAAGCACTCAATATGATCTTCTTTTGATTGTCAGTGCAGACGTTATGGTTATGTGATCGTATGCAGCTTTGATTTGCAGTTAATACCCATTTGTTATTCAAGCATTCGACGTAGTCTTGGAAATTGATATGCCTCTGGACTACATTTGTCTTTATTCCTTTCGCTTTATTTACAGTTTTATCATTCAACTGATCCTTTATTAGTCGAGGAAGTTTTTTATTCATGAGCGGTAAATTGAATTGATTATCTTCCTATCAATATTTTCAGCCATAAACTCATACTGATCCATCCGTTGAATTATCTCTTGCTCCAGGGCAGCTTACATGGTGCTCATGATATTTTGACTCGACTTTCTCAATATTTTTATATAATTTTAAAAAGTTATAGCACTCTGAAATATGTTTCTTATGCGCATCGAGAAAAATGTTATTATATTCTCGTATAAACTCCTCAATATCCATCTTAACAGTCCAACATTCAAGAAGACACTGACCACTAACCAAATTCTCCTTTTGTCACTTACATTTTATATAGAACATACCAATATCTTATAAAAATTTTCCCTGCTTATTCGACTTTGGATAGAACATACTGTTACCAGATCCTTATAAAATTTTATTTTACCACTATGTATTTTTAAGCATTATAGGATATGTTTTCACCTACACACAGAAAAATTTGAGCATAATATTCTAATTCTCGAACGGGATTACAATTAATTTTAATATTTCTGAAAATTAAATTTTACTCTTTTAAAATGCATTCCCAAATTTTAATAAAAATTGAGATTAATATTTAATGTATATAGACTTAAACGAATCATTTAATGCTCTTTAGGAATAGAAACTACTCTATTCATGTCTTAAAATCATTTTCTACCCTCTTCTGTTATTGAATTGTAATCCTAATCATAATTAAACAAACATTTTACTCCATAAAAATATTACATTTTACTCCAGAAAAGAGGATAAAATTTGTAGTTTACTCCAGCTTTGAACTAGAATCTAATCCAAAGTGTGGATGAGTCATTGGCAAATGCGCAAATGTTTTCATAGTGAAAAGACGCGTTAGTGTACTGCAAGAGATTCGAAGGTTTTCATAGTGAATTGCCGTGTTAGGTTGCTCTGAAAGTGACTAAATAAAAGTGATAGTTATTTAAATTTGAAATGAGTACATATTACGCTAGAATTTGTGTTCAAAACAAAAAAAAAGTACGTGCTAGTGAAGGGTGAAGAAAGTGGATTAGTTTATTAAAATTTTGTTGAGGAAGGTAACCACTGTGATGTCAAATTAGATTAATGTGAAATATGTACATGCCGTATTTTAGCCATGAGATCATTTGACTTCAAACTGGAAGAATTTTCTCATTTCGAGGACCAGGACGGATATTGCATCCCTGAAGAAATTTTTTTGGAAGTTTTGAATGCCTTCTCTTCGCATCAATTTGGACTAACAGTTATTCTTAAATCAGGTAAGTATTTTTTTTTCGTTTATTTATGTTCTTAATTTTAAACTGCTTGTGACTGTATTGGAAATTAAACTTAATATTTCTAAAATTTGTATCTAAGATCAGGTAATGGGTCACCCACGTAAATCAAATCCCTCCACTTCAAGAGTAGATATTGGGAATGTGTGTCGAATGAATGCTTCTGAAGGACCCTCTTTAGTAGCCAGTAGTTCTGTAATTAACCCCAAAATAATTGATTTTCTTAAATTAAATTAATTTTAATCACAGGCTCTTAAAAGTTTCATTAATAAAAATAACTCATCTTATATATTAAATGGGTATGACAATAATTCAGTTTTAACTGATAAAACACGAAGAAAATTTGTTAGCCTCGCTGTTGCCTTTATGAGGGAAATTTTTGGGCTACATCCAAATAAAGAAGAAAAAATTGCTGTAGCTCATGCATGTATAGAACTTTTTCCCGCGTACAAAACAAAGGAAAGCAAATTGGGTGGAATTGTAGGTATAAGTTTAAATTTGCTGTAATCAAAAATATGTACAAACGTTGAATAAGACGATTGCTTTAGGAACGAAGAAGATGATCTTACTTTTCTTAAATTTGCAGTAGCACCTGGCCAAAATGACAGGATAAAACAAAAACTTATTTCAACTTTCGATGCAAGGAGAACACTATTTGCAAAACCTAGTGTAGATATACATGAAACGTTTCCGTTTTTCTTTATAGACCCAACTTTGGTAAATTATTGTTATTACAGCTTGCATACTAGTACTAAATTCAATAAAGTTAATGTTTATTTACAGATTTGTTTTGAGTACGACTTACTTTGGCCGAGTACTGAAACTTTCACTCAAGAATTTAATACCTTTTTTGAAAACCTGTCTACTAATATATTTGACGTGACGAAGTCTTTTGGATGTAAGGACGCTGACATATTATTGGCTGAGCCTAATTGGGCAAGATCAATCCAGATTTTTTTATATTTATTAAAACTTCTACCAGAAACACCATCTGGGAAATTTTCCAAAAATCGTGCAACATTTCCACAACAAGTCTTAAGCTTTATATATTTTACTGAGGTAAATGTAACCACAAAAAATTATACAATTTTTAATAAAAATTTATTGCAGGATTATCATGACGACTAAAATAATCTGAAGAATAATTACCCATATATATTGGCAAGAGGACCGAACAGAGCAGCAATTGAGCAATTTTATGTTGTTATTCAGGGTAAATTGATAAATATTCCGATCCATTTTAATTTTAAGGACGTTTTTGACATATTTTATAAAGCTCATTATGTATTTAACTTACATTACAATGAATCTCTTAAGCATTTTTTAATATTTTTTGAAAACTTTTGCTATAAAAATAATATAAATAAGCCATCTAAACGATCCCAAGAAATATATCATAGATTAACATCAAATATTTCAGAATAATATTTCAAAAATATAAAATGAATAACTACATATGTTTTTTGTGTAAACACAATTACTTACAACTGTCACATATAATATATCATTTAAGAAAAACTCATAAGCTGCAGGAAGGCGCTATGTTAACTTTAAACTGCGTTTGCTCAGAACTTTGTAGACATACATTTGCAACTTTTAGCGGCTTAAGAAGGCATGTGTTAAAATGTAAATTTAATAAAACTGAATCTATAACCGTAACTAATAAAGTTCAAGTAAACGAAAGTATTAATTCTAATGAAATAGATAATGTAGAAGAAACGAATTATGACAACATTGCAGAAATTGATACAAACAGTGTAAAATTTATAAATTTTCCACAAGATATTCCTTTAAGGGAAAATGAAAATTTTTCAAATGAGGAAAGTCGTTCAAAGAATAACCTCATAGAAAATAACATAATAAGTAATAATGAAAAACTTTGTTTTGATACTCAGATTTTGCGAAATGGTGTGATCTCTGAAAACTTTTCTTTCAAATTACTCGAATTATTTAATAGCTTTAATTTTAAACATACAGATCTAAGCAATATTTGTAAAATATTGTTGGAGCTTACTTCGGAATATAACAATACTTTAAATAATAACTTAGTCCAGTGTATCGTTGAAGAACAGGAAAGAAAACTTTTTAAAGAAGTAATTTCTTTGTCTCATAGGCACATTGTAAATATAATAATAGAAATTACTTCCAGATACAAACGAGACAAAATTATAAAGAATTTACCAAAATACGTTCATCCCGTAGAAATGTGTTTTGGAACACGCTTCGAGCAGCAATACAATAAAATAAATGATGTTTCTATTCAGTTAAAAATATCGGCAACTTTCCAATACGTTCCCTTAAAAGACACAATTAAGTCGTTATTTTGTAATGAAGATTTTAGAAATACTTTTTTTAGTAGAACAAACCATAACTGAATTGAAGGAAAATATGAAAACTATTGCTGCGCAGAAAATTTTAAATGTAATGAACTTCTTACTAAATCTCACAATGTACTTTGGCTTCAATTATTTTTCGATGAATTTGAAATATGCAACCCTTTAGGAAGTAAAGCAGGTGTTCGCAAAATTGGAGCAATTTATTTCCGGATAATGAACATATCATCAGCATATATGTCAAAACTTGATAATATCTTGTAGCGCTTTTCCATTCAGATGATTTGAAATCTTATACATTTAATAAGATTCTCCTTCCACTTGTTAATGAATTAAAATTTATTGAAACAGAGGGTATTACAGTTTGTACCGGTCATACATTAAAAGGATGTGTTACGTCTTTTATTGGCGATAATTTAGGTGTAAACCAAATATTTGGTTTTGTAAACTCTTTTAGTGCAACATTCTTCTGTAGGTTTTTTGAGGCGTCCAAAGAAGAGGCTCAGACTTTTACTAGAGAAATATCCGAAAAATTACGCAATTATAAAGGTTACCAAAATATTATCAATGATTTGAATTCACGCGTTTTCCAGAAAGTTCATTATATCGCTAGTAAAGGAATAAAAAATTATTGCATTCTAAATGACTTGACTTATTTTAATATTTTCAAGGATGCCGCTGTTGACGTCATGCATGACATTTTAGAGGGCCTAATTCCATTTCTATTAAAACTAACCTTTGAATATCTTATTAAGAAAAAAATTCTTACACTAGATGATATTAACAACCGGATTGTTTTTTACTATTTTGGTTCACTTAAAAACAGGAGCCGACCGTCAATGATAAATTTACATAGATCTAATCTTGGACAAAATGCATCTCAACTCAATTGTTTAATGACTCATATGCCTTTTATATTCGAAGACATTTTCATAAGTAGTCATTCTGACAAATGGGTCTGCTTTGAAACACTTCTAAAAATTATGACTATTGTTTTTTCTTATACAATTACTTTACATGATGTAGATGTTTTGGAAGATCTTATAGAAAAACACCTCTTATTTTTAAAAAAATGTTTCAAATGCAATTGGATCCCCAAACATCACATTTTAACCCACTATCCATCTATAATAAAAAAAAGTTGGTCCACTTCAATTTTACAATTGCATACGTTACGAGGCAAAGCACAAAGTTTTTACTACTTTTGCTGAGCAAACAAACAATTATAAAAATATTTGCAAGACACTAGCTGATAGGCATCAACAAAAAATTTCTGTTAACAATGTGTATTTAAATTTTCCTCTATTAAAGGGCAAAAGCAAAGTTTTCTTAGATGTTGATTTAACAAAATATGGACTGACAATTGAAATAAACAATTACGTAATAAGTTTTCTTTCTTGGGTAGAATATATTTTTTTATATAAGCCTTCTTTTTTTATATTTTATAATGAAAATTTTTATGAAATAGAAAATATTTTGGAAATAACCGGAGATATATATTTTTTGGTAAGGACGTATAAACACGAATTTTATAATTTTTATAATTCTCACGAATTACAACCACTAACAGTTTATTCATCCATTAATATGAATTTATTAAAAATTAAGGGTAGTTTTGAACGCAAATTATCAAGAATAAACAATAAAATATATGTCATAAAAGATAAATGTTTAATGTAATACTTATAAGAAAAGTATTTGTCTCAATAAAAGGCTTACAAATTTCAAAATTATTTTTAATTCTCTTGGAATTAGTTTCGACTCTTTAGTAATATGGCGCACGTTGCTTGTTAATTTATCAACGCCCGTAAAAATTTTATTCTATTCGAAATGTTATATTGCGCGTGAAGAAATTTATCACAGACACCAGTGGCATAAATTGTAATACCAATTTATCATTAAATCAATCCTATTAAGGATAAATTTCAATCCCGCAGTAAGTATAACTTTTTAATACATTTTCGAATTAATATTTAGGTAATACTTGCATTAAATTTTATGCCGAAAATTCGTAAAAATAACACCTTTAAAACTTATAATTTACTTCAAATTATGTTTAAAAGGTAATTATTTTAAATATTATATTCTAATTTTTTTGAGTATTAAATGTCAAATTTAATATTTTGATAAACTTAAAATTTAATAAAAAAAAGATTCGGTCATATATGTAATCCCATTTTTATTAAAAATTAATCCAAAATTTTTCTGTGTGTAGAACTGATGTCAAAAAATGGTCTCCGGCTTCGTTTTGGGTAAAGCTATAGGCTATAAGAAATATCCATACAGCATAAGGGCACCTTATTCTAGGTTCCTGAACATTGGATATCTAGAGTAATGAAGCAGCTGATGAGCTAGGTGAAAAAGTTTCTGAAATGAATAACTCTCCGAGATAATTGCAAAAGTAAATCTGGACTTCCGTAGGAAATAACGTGGGATTTTGCTGTCGAACTCTCATCGCCTAACCAGAAAAGGATCACTTCGCTAAAAAGTTACTCTAGAAAGTTTTCTTATGGCAAGACTGGTCATTCCATAATATCAGATCACCAAAAAGTAGGCTCTTCCTTCACCCATACGACTTCCACTACTCATCTAAGTCCACATACCATACTATATTAATATCATAGCAATATTTTCCTGCAAAACTTTAAATTGGTAAGATTTTACATTTTCTGTAAGGTGTGGCTACGCAAACCACTTTCGAGCTACGCTAAAAAGCTACCTTAGAAAGATTTCGAGTGGCCACATTGACCATGCCATTACACCTTATCATAACAAAATTGTTGATAAGGCTTTTGCTGCACCCATACAACTTCCACTACTCATCTAAGATATTCCTCAAATCAACATATCATACTATCGCCTTCTTTTATTAAATCCTTAAATCCATCCGAATATTACGGCAGCTTAATGTTCTTGTCATCGATTCAAAATTTTTTCTGAATTTCAGTTATATTTAAACCTTGAATCATGAAGCCGTGAAAATACTTTGCTCCAATAAAATAAACATATATACCTCCAATGTACTGCACAACATACATCGATTCAATCCCTCATAAAAATCATGAAAGCTTTTATTTTAATTCACAATATTCTTATTAATACACCTCAGCTGCACACATGCATATCCAACCAAAGATTTACACCCATGATCAGTAAAGTGAGCCCACCCCACCGCTAAAGCTCTCAACCAACAAATTATATACATGGTAATTGCAGGCAGCCATACTGCACTCATAGTATATAAAGCAGAGAACTGATAATACCAAGCTCCAAGCTGACATGACCTAGTCCACTTCAAACATGTGCGATAGAGAGAGCGAGATGGTTTCAAAGTACGATATTCACTAAAGCTTTCAAATGTATTAGAGCGAGACAAATCATAGTACTCCACTGTTCATCCAAGACAACATTAATATAATCATACCACCTTCTTTCATCTTAACTTTTAATTTAATCCACTCCCTAACAACCTAATGTTTTCATGGTAAGATTTAAAAATAAGTAAATAATATTACCCACTCGACCATCGCCACAGTATTCACCAAAGCTTCTATATCCTACTAGAATTATGTCATGCTAAATACCCTCCACCAAAGCTTTTAACTTATAGTACCACGGTCCTCACTATTGCATTTGGAGAATTATCAACTGTTTCTTCCTTCGTGATACAAGACCATTTCGGATGATGATATTTTAGAGGATTTAAATATGAAGCGGAATTGCTGATAAGATTTTTACTCAGCGGAAGACCTTCCAATAGACACAACCCTAGACACAAAAAAAAAAAAAAAACAAAAATCGATCAATTTGTTTACTTTTCTCTGTTGTGAGAGTTTGTTTGATATCAAATTACCAGTCATGCCATAAGACTAATCATTTTTTAATAAGGCTGCACCTATACAATTTTTCATTACTCATCTAAGTCAACACATCATCCTACATTAATATTATAGCTCATCAAAGGTTTTCATTTAACGCATTTTCAACTTATTGCTTACAAAAGTAGCCTAGACTTCAATTATTAATAAAATTAATTACTCCTGAAAAGGTAAGAGCGCTAATATCACGTAAACCATAGCCTGTAGAGGATTTCTGTTAAGACTTTGCAATACACGCACACCCCTGCACCGAAAATTTTTCCATTACTTCATGTTTATTACAATCGCAAGTAGCCACGATCTATTTTTAGATAACGAATATCATAATCACTCTTTTTTATAAAAGATACATACAGACCACAACTTACGTTATGGTTGTTGTTGTTTTTGATCAGCAAAAGAAACTTTCAATTATAACGTTCACTGTTCCTCTAAGATAACACATCCCACAGATTAATATGAGTTGTTGTTATGTTGTTTTCAGCTAAAGAAATTACATTTACACAATAGACATAAATCGCTCAATTTGTTTACTTTATTCGGATATGCGAATTTGTTTTCATTATTCGACTGTGCGAATTTGTTTATGCAAGATATCCAATTACCAGCAAGTGAAGACTAAAAATTAAGCTTTTATTTTAATTTTTTATTTTCCATTACTTATCTAAGTTAACATATCATCCCATATTAATTGTTATTGGCATCAGTATTTTTTCTTTCTAGCTCTGACGAAGCATAAAATTTGTGGAAGTCACCCCCTACCTGCTGACAATCCTTTAGAGATTTAATCTGAAGAGAAAAGTTAAATTTCGTCAGCATAAATCAAGACTTTGCTGTGGGGGATAATATAGTCAATAGATATAATAAAAAAAGCAATGGGTCCAAATTACTCCCTTGAAGTACGCCGAACGAATCTTTCAAGACTCTAGAGATGGAATGATGGAAATAGATTTGGTATGTTCTGTTATCTAAATGTGACTCCGACCATTTTGGAAATGTTATTGGTAACCTGCACTTTTCATTTTAAACAATATCTCGTAGTGAGATAACGTGTCGAAAGCTTTACTAAAGTCAGTATAAATACAATCTGTCTGCTACCCTTTTTCAAACTCACCAGTGGTATCCGATATAAACCCATGTTGGTTTGAAGAAAACAAATTCTAGCAGGAAATTGATAACTGAGAGTAAATTATTGAATCAAATAATTTCCCAATATGCCTATAAATATAATTTTTCCTACCGTTTCTGTGAATAGGTTTGTTGAACGAAGTTTTCCACAGCTGCGGAAAACAACCACTATCGGGCGGTTTTTGGAAAATAATTCTCAGCGAGGCTTCTAGGGAGGGGCAACATGACTTCAAAAAAGCTGGTGGAATCCCGTCTGGACCCGTTGTGAAGTCAGTTGGAAGCATATTAATATGATCAAGTATATCCACATGTCTAATTGTAGGGATAGTGAATGAAACGTAATGGAAGGCGTTCATATGACTAAAGTTGCTGTTACGAGGTTGGAGATTTGACGAGAAAAATGCATTTTCAAAAACTGAAGCAAACATATTGCAATTTGAGATGAAACATCACAAGCAGAATGTTTGTACCTAATGGTATTGTGGTAGTTGTCAGTTTTTTTCTTCATATTAATAAACTTAAAAAACTTACGTGGGTCAGTAAATTATATCGGACGCATACTTTTAATTGACTCACCATAGAGTGCAGAGGAAGTTTCTTTGAACTTATTATAGGATGTGAGGAAGTTGTTGTGACTTATAATGTCTTTGTCCCTCATATAACTATTCTATAATTTATTCCCTCTATTTTTAAGACGTTTCACTTCTTTATTGAACCATGGCGGAGATATTTTAGAGATCCGCTGACGCGCACGGCGAACATGAGAAGAGAATAAATCGAAAAGAATTATGTAAAACTTGAAATGTCTTCATTATCATAATTGAAAGACAGCAATGTGTTGAAATCAATAGAGGTAAGTCTACTGAAAAGTTCCAAAAAGTCAGCTTTTCCAAAATTGAAACAGTATTGTGTTTCGTCACAATTTGCGAGATTTTCGGTTTCATGGCAATATGTAATTGGTAGAGGCACAAAATACTAGATCTACCTGCATACCCATGTCATTCTTAACATTACTGCTTTGGCTGAGACCAAGATATAAAATAGCGTCCAGGAAGACTGATTCCCTTGTTGTCAAGGAAGGTAGTTATCGTCGTCTTTATTTAGTACCCACTGAATAATGGCTAAGTGAAAATCACCAATAAGTAGTAGTTCGTCAATAGGTTCCATCTTACCATGGCTGAAATTACATGTTGAAATGAGTAGGTAATAAATATTCTAACCTTTGTCGTCAAAGATATTTATGGAGTCTGGAGGAATATAGCAACTAATTATGTATAAGTCATATTTTAAGGGAGACAGCTTAAGAGCGATAAGCTCAATATTGGAAGTGTTGGAAAAACTTCGAAGTTCAATTTGGCTGCAATTAGACTTATTTTTACCGGCAGGAATACGGCATCGCCACGAGCTTCCGAAACAGTATGTCTATCTTTTCTAAAAATTTGATAAGAATTGTCAAGGATTTCAGCATCGCGAATACCATGATGCAGCCAAAACAGGAATAATGACATCGGGGTCGCAGTACTCTTTTTGGCATAGTTTTCCCTTGGATGTTAATATATTCTTCTCGATTTTCTCTTTTATTTTTTGTTTGTTTTGTTTTCACAAATCCACCTGTCTCTTTCCTTTCCTTGTCCGTTTTTGTATGCTTAATTCACTATCTAAAATTCAATTTCTCAGCTCACAAATTCTATGGATAATTTTATTACAGTTACAATAATACGCAAAATTTCATACAAATATTAGGGGCTCTTCACCGTCTAACATTAAAATATACTTAAGCTGTTTTCATATCGAAAGACGAAAAATAAAACGCTGAACCGAAAAACTCCCTTTTGTACCCTCCAACGGCGAATATTTCTAATTAATTTTATTTTAAGATGTCGGAAATTTCTTATTCTTTGATTTTTCGCAAAAAATTATTGATTTCTTATATTGTTTCCCGAGAAAAGTACGATTTAATGTTTTTGTTGAATTTTCGGTCAGAAAATCATTGAAACGTACTCTTCTCGAGAAACGATGTAAGAAACCAATAACTTCTTGCAAAAAATCATAGGATAGGACATTTTCAACCTTTTAAAATAATTTTATTTGGAAATATTCACTGTTGGAGGGTAGAAAAGTGAGTTTTTCGGTTCAGCGTTTTCGTTTTTGTCTTTCGATGTGAAAACGGCTTTAAGCAAAAGAATTCCTTTAATTTCATGTGCGACTTTAATATTCTTCTTATCTTGATAAAAGTTTGGCGATATGTGTACATACAACTTATAATAATGTAGTAACGCAATCAGGTGGAGGATTTCTAGTTTGCTGTCTTATATTTTTATTGATGTATGATGGATCCTTCTAAGAATCATCATCTATAAAAGTAAAATAAAAAGTTGAATGCTTCTTATTTGTAAAGTTGAATGCTTCTTATTTGTAAACTTCGGAAGCCTTTTACTAGAAAAGTCCGTTCCTATATTAAATACAGAAATTTTGTCATTTCCTGAATTTAAAATTTCGTCACCCGTCCTAAATTATAATTCCCAGTTTTGTTAAAGAAAGAATTTTTTGGGGATTCTCCGGTATATAGCAAAAGCTAAAAAATGTTCTAATTTGTTATTTCATCACACAACCCATTAATTTTTGGTGACAAGTTTCCAGTCTTGGTTCGACTCATCAACAGGTCACAAATAGCGAAATTGGGTGATTTGAAAAACAAATGAAAAAAATGAAAACAAGAGAAGAAAGAAATGAAAAGTTTGAGAAAATATAGATGTGTGATGAAATAACAAATTAGAACATTTTTTTAGCTTTTGCTATATACCGGAGAATCCCCAAAAAATTTAACAAAATTAAGTTTAACCCGGTAAAAAGTCCAAACGTAATCTTTTTATTTATTTTTCCTCCTGGGTTTGTATAGGAGTGTTTTTTCCTCATATAATTCACACCGAGAATTTATTCTGAGTTTATATGAGAAGAGATCAGTTTGATCTATTTTCAAGCGTCTGCAGCAGGCCGAAAACCAAGCTGCACCGATGAGTGTAAGGTTTTCTGCTGACACGAAACGCTTCTTCTTCTTCCTTTTCTTCTTTATTTTTCAGCCCACTGCGTGGCGTATACAGGTTCGATTCGCTTCGAATGAATCTGTTTCTTTAAAAATTTTTTAAATTTTTTTAATAAATAAAAAAATTGGTTTTTCTCTATTTTTCTCAAACTTTTCATTTCTTTCTTCTCTTGTTTTCATTTTTTTCATTTGTTTTTCAAATCACCCAATTTCGCTATTTGTGACCTATTGATGAGTCGAAACAAGACTTTGTTACGTGTCAGTTGCTAAGAAATTTAACTTGAATAATTGATCCCACTTAGTTTTCTTTTATTTTAGGAAAGGAAACGAATAAACATGCACACACCTACAGGCACGAACAGCACATACAAACACCAACATCGCGCATCAAGTCTCATCACACACGCAGTAGTCAGACAAATATTTAATTATTAGTTAATTAGTACGCAGATAGATATAAATTTATAATCTTGTTATGAATTCCTTAACCATAAGTTTCTGAATTCCTTCAATTACAGTGCTGAGTAATTAGCACACACTTAAGCATAATGAACATAATAATACTAATACTGCAGCAACATGGAAACAGCCTGAGTAAGAAAGTAATTAAGTACAAATCGCATTAAATTTTGGTCCAAATGCTTTCCTAATAGAGAAAGAAGAATAAAGTAAAATGCTGGTGGTGTATACACTGACTAGAGGAGTCGAGGCCCTGCGTGCTTGTTGTTATCTGAAGCACCTATGGTAAAACTAACTAACAAACCAATAAACAAAAAAACTGTATGGATTGCTTCTACCAGAGATTAAGCCCATACGAACCGATCTTAAGGTTCGATATGGAAAGTCGTTTTAAAGAACTGACGTTAAGTTGGTAACGTGGGGCCGAGCTCCCTGGTCAGTGTTCACGTCAGTCGAGCTTCGAGAAAGAGCGGAGGAGAAAGAAAAAAAGTAAGAGGAAGTCTCTGAGCTCTGCCCGTCAAGTAAGACAAAAAAAAATATAAAGCGAAAATTTTGTTTTAAATTAAGAAAAGAAAAATTGGAAAAGAGGAAAGAAGGATAAGAAAACAAAAGAGGAGAAGAGAAGAAAATAGTTTTGAAGAAAAGCAAGGAAAACAGGGAGCACGTGGACCAAAGAAGCAGCGTTAACGGACAGATTGTCCTTTTTTCATTTTGCTTGGGATTCCATGTTGCAGAGTATCAGCTAAGTACCAAATTCTTTGAAATTAAAATTGAATATTTTGTTGTTGTGAGATACTAATGTAGACCATAGTCGATAGTTATAGTTGTGCTAATAACTCATGTATTAGATATTTTTTTTTTATTTGAAGTCAATTATATACTGTTCGATAAATTTCAATTATATAATTCTTTCTAGTGAATAAATTTTAGCTATTAATTCGAGGGATCGTTTGTCTGGTATTACTCCGAGAGTTTCGTGATATCTCTTCCCCAAAAAATTACGTGGCGCCCAGACAAAACAATCTTTTTTTTCCTTTCTTATAGAACTATAAAGGTAAAGCAAAACGGGAGCTGGTTTTCTGCTCAATTTATCCACGGCCTTTCTTCACTAGAGCTAGCGGCTCATCTTGCGGCACAGAGGAGGCACTGCAACATTTTGGCGCCCAACGTGGGGCCTTTTTACGCTAACTGCGTTGAGAATCCAATGCTAAAAATTGAAAAATCTACATGTGTCAAAGATACAGTGACAAAAGTCAGAAAGGAAAACCGCTAATTTGGTGTAACAGTGCAGACGATCTCTCGAATTTCGGTAAAGTGTTCCAAAACAGTTATTCACGAATTCTTTGAGTTTGACTTTGAATTCCACGGAAATTATATTACATTATATTATATTGTAAAACAATTTGATGTAAACTATGCATGGAAATCTTATCGGATAAAGCGCTCAGAAGCGAGCACTCATTTTCTTACCTATTCCAAGGTGAATAAAGCTTTTTGGATTCGGTGTAATATCTCTTTTAAGAATATTTAAGTTACATATGTTGAATATTGAAAATAATTCCCGTGCCAAGCCGGGAAAACGTGCATGTTGGTTCTAGCAAGTGTGGAATATCCATATAATTAACCATAAAGTCTAGTGCATCTCAAGAAATCTTGCAAAAATTTATTATTGCGTGTGTATGTACCTATATAGTGAACCCAGTTAACGCTTCAAAGTCAAGCAACGGCATATTAAGTAGATTTGTGCCAGAGGTTGTTAATTACAGCAGGGCCGCTTAGTCTTCGCAAATTATTTTAGAGTGGAAGTGAATGGGTTTTCTTTTCGAAAGCCGCACGTATTAATAAGTATATACATACTCACTCGCTACGCCATCAGACCCAAATTTTACGCTCTGCGCTAGCCTCAGAAAAGAAAATTGTTTTATCAGCATGGTTTCGACCAGACAATTGACGCGAGATAGGGTTTGAATCTGTTTATTTGTCCCTTCGAAGAGAGTGAAAATTATGGACATTGAATATAAGGTGCAATTTGAAGTTTATCACGTTTGATTTGTATAAAGAATTAAAAGTTTCAATATTTGGTATGAAATGCAAGCTGAAGTCTACCGATTTTATTAGACCCTTTACGAAGAGCGAGATTTCTTGATATTTTGTACCATACGCAACCGGAGGTTGCATGTCCAGTGGATATTCGAAACAGTAGAAAATGTAAATTAATTCACTGGAGTTCGTTTATAGGGACTAAGTGAGTAAATGCAACAAGCAACTGCTATAGAAATTTAGTTAGTGGAGACTAAATTGTCTTAAGAGTTTAATCTGCATTTTAATCCTAAGTTATTAAGTGGCCGGGACGGCATATTTACTGAATGCCTGAAATAGATACCGTTTAGGTAAAGTATATGCGAGTATAAAACAAAAAGCAGACAATTTTTTTTTTTAGAGAACTATCGTTTCGTGTATCACTATCGAAGGATTAGCAAGTGCGGAACCGCACGAATTAGTTCCAACCGACTTGAGTACACTTGCACACGTTTTGGAACTCCTCATGATAATTGGAATATCGTGCAGGGTTTCGTACAATTTAGTTACTTAATTACTTTAGGCGTTCAATAGGTGATACGGTCATTACAAAGCGCACTTATAGTGAAATATATTTAAATATTAGAGTACTAGAGTGTTTACGGAAAAAAAAAAAATAAATAAACGTCATTAAAAATGTTTTTCTTTGTCGCAAGCGGTATGTTTCATTAGATTTTTTTTGGTCGGAAGCCGCAAAGCCTTAAAATAAATATGGTAGTGATACCGCTCTTTCCCTTTAGACTTGTATAAAGTGTGCCTTATCAGCAAAAGATCAGTAAAAGTCCAATTTTCTTTTAACAAATTATTCTAGTTCATTCCTTCCGTCTGAAATGATAGCTGGTTATCATTAAGTACTCCCTCATTGGATTGGATTAGCCTTATAATTTTGAGGTTTTATTAATATAGTTTGGTTGTAATTCTGGTTACCTGGTGCTATTAGCCGCGTATGGTTAGCACTCATAGTAAAATTTATACATAGTTCCGAGTTGTTTCCCATAATGGAGGTTAATCGCCTCACTCAAGATGAGTTGAGCTATCAACTACAAGTACGAGGTTTAGAAACTGGCTCAGTAGATGAGATGCGGAAAAAGTTAAGAGGGGCCTTTAGAGTAGAGAAGACGGGTGAGCTTCTGAAGGCTGATAAATACCCCTTTACTTTTGACCAAGATGTAGAGTCAGTACAGAGTAAAATTACTGAACTGAACATAGTTATTGAGAGTTTTGCGGATGATGTTTCTAGTAGTACTTACGCCAAGATAAACTCAAAGATCAACTGGGCATTGGACAGACTCAATCGAATGAAACCAGAAAAGCCAGATCAGATAGCGCTAAAGAAACAACTAAAATCGGAACTGATTTCTGCTCTAGGGTCAATACAGTCGAAAATAGAAGCGAATGTATCCGGTGGGTCAGCCAGTGAAGATGAGGAGATTCTAAATTGCACACTGACTGGAAGAATAGTCCCACGGGTGCCGGTACACAAGTGGAACCTAAGATTTTCCGGGGAACAAGGTCAGTCTCTCAGTTCATTTCTAGAAAGGGTAACAGAGTTGCGTGAAGCCAGAGATATATCCGAAGCTCAATTATTTAAATCTGCCTTGGACTTGTTTAGTGGTCGCGCCCTAATTTGGTACCGAGCGAATAAGGCAAGCTTCAAATCTTGGTCTGATCTAGTGAAGGAGTTACGAAACGAGTTTCTGCCCATTGATTATGACGATCGCCTTATTGAGGAAGTTAAAAAAACGTACCCAAGGTAAAGATGAGTCAATCGGGACATATGTAGCTGTGATGAGTAGTCTTTTTTCGCGATTGACTGAACCGATGAGCGCAGACCAACAAATGAGAATTTTAAAAAGGAACATAAGTCCTTTTTACCAAAGCCAGCTGGGCTTAAGCGAAATCAACAGTGTAATAGATTTGGTTGGTATGGGAAGGAAACTGGAGGCGGTCCGGGCGTCAGTCGAAGCATTTATACCCCCTCCTTCCAGGAGACACACAAACCTGTTAGAACCCGATCTTGCGTATGTTTCATACATAAATCCACATGTATCAGCTATTTCAAACCAACCCAGGACAGATCCCATATATAAATGTTATAACTGCAAAAGGGAAGGTCATACATCTCGGTTTTGTAGGCAGCCCCGGCGCTGTTTCGGATGTAATGCGGTGGGAGTTATTCGCGCTCACTGCCCTAGCTGTAGTAGACCACAAACTAACTACAATAATAGTCGCCAAAATTCGGGAAACGTTTCAAGAGCTCAGCAGTAGGCGGCATTCTGAGCTCCGGTAGTCCTAACAGAGCCGCCGCGGTAAAAAGAGTATTTAAGTTTGGTGGAGTAGAGCGAAACAATCCTTTCAAATCAGCTATGCTGGATTTTATCTTCACTCGGGTGAAGAATGATGAGAGGCCGTATTTAGAAATTTCCATTTTTAACGTACCGATGATTGAACTGCTCGACTCAGGGGCTTCCAGGACGGTAGTCGGAAAGATCGGTTGGCACAAATTACAGGCTATGAATACAAAGTGGAGTACATTAGTCGACAGTTCGGAGACGCTCGCGAACGGGGACAAAGTTGAGATCTTGGGTACAGCAAATTTACCTATTGAACTGAAGGGCGTAATAAAGGTACTGGAAGTGTTAATAATACCCTCGTTGCCTCATGAAATCATACTAGGCTCCGACGTTTGGAAAAAAATGAACATAACTGCTAATTTAAATGAAGATATATGGGAGTTCACAAGTTTTCCTAGGCAAATTAGTATATGTTCCTTAGAAAGCCAATCTACACTTACAGGGGAGCAGAAGAGTAGGCTTGAAGATCTAGTTGGTAAAACGAAAGAGAAAATGGGAAAGGGATTAGGAAAGACTAATGAGGTAGAGCACATAATAAGGACGAACTCACCACCAATCAAGCAGAGGTACTACCCAGTATCTCCAGCAATTCAAAAAGCTATCAATACCGAGCTTGATAAAATGCTTGAAGATGGTATAGTTGAACCCTCAAACAGTGCGTGGGCCTCGCCGATAGTAATGGTGAGAAAACGGGACGGTAGCTATCGATTTTGTGTCGATTACCGGAAATTAAATAAGGTAACAGTGAAGGATGCTTATCCGATCCCATACGTATCATCAACCCTAGACAAACTGAGGGACGCAAAATATGTATCTTCCCTTGACATTAAATCGGCTTTCTGGCAGGTTCCCATGGCAGAAGAATCCAAGCAGTATACAGCATTTACGGTGCCAGGGAAAGGACTGTTCCAGTTTTGCCGCATGCCGTTTGGTCTCACTAATTCTCCTGCGACCTGGCAGAGACTTATCGATCGCGTTCTTTCCAGTGCCCTAGATAATCACGTATTTGTATACTTAGACGATGTAATCATTGTTACCCAAACTTTCGAGAAACACTTGGAAATTTTGACAGAAGTATTTCAACGCTTACAAGAAGCTGGTCTAATAATTAACTACGACAAGTGTGAATTTTGTCGCTCCGAACTTAAATATTTGGGATATGTCGTAGGTGCAAATGGGTTACAGGTCGATCCCGAAAAAGTAAAATGCATTCTAGACATCCCACGTCCAAAAACTGTTAGTGAAGTTCGTCGTCTAATAGGAATGGTCTCTTGGTATAGGCGATTTGTTCCATCCTTCTCATGTCTTTGCGCACCTATAACAGCCTTGTGAAAAAAGAATAACAAATTCTCGTGGAGTGAAGAGTGTGAGCAATCTTTAAAAGCTATTAAAGAAAAATTAGTAAGTGTCCCAATCCTATCGTGCCCTAACTTCGATCTTCCCCTCATCGTGCATACAGATGCGTCTGGTTTTGGAATAGGTGCGGTCCTGACACAAAAGAAAGAAGATGAAGAAAGAGTTATCGCGTACTTAAGCCGATCCTTGAATCGCTGCGAAAGGAATTACTCGACGACAGAGCGAGAATGCCTCGCCGTCCTATGGGCAGTGGAGAAATTGAGGCCGTATTTGGAAGGGTCTCATTTCGTAGTCGTCACGGACCATGCATCACTGGTTTGGCTAAACAATTTAAAGGACCCGAACGGGCGCCTCTCCAGATGGTCTGTTAAAATGCAGCAGCATGACTTCGAAATCGTACATCGAAAAGGCAAGGAACACGCTCTGTCGGACTTCCTCTCAAGGGCAGTCCCTATAATTGATTTAGTCCATACAACACCAAGTAACAGCCCTACCGACAAGTGGTATATTAAAATGCTACACCAGGTAGGAGTGAGTCCATCTTCATTTCCAGACTGGCGAGTCGAGCAAGGAAAATTATGGAAACATGTTAGAGTAAAATATCCTTCTTTATCCGTCGAATCCGATTATTGGAAAGAGGTAATCCCCAAAGAAAGCCACAGAGATATTTTATATGAGGCACACGATAAGCCGACGGCGGGTCACTGTGGTATACAAAAGACCTACAACCGTCTTCAACAACGTTTCTTTTGGCCAGGTATGCGGAAAGATACAACGAAATACGTACGTAAATGTTTGACGTGCCAAGCGGTTAAGCCGGAATTGCGCAAGCCTGCAGGATTAATGGCTATACGGAGGCATGCAAGTCGTCCCTGGGAAACTTTATGTATCGATTTAATAGGCCCGCTTCCTAAGTCTAACCAAGGTTACTCTTTTATACTGACGGTGGTCGATCAGTTCAGTAAGTTCGTTCTCCTCTTTCCTTTGAGGTCAGCTACGGCAAAGCTAGTAATTCGGAATATCGAGGATCATGTGATTTTGCTATTCGGCGCACCCAAAGAAATAATATGCGATAATGGCGTTCAATTCAGGAGCAAAGAATTTAGAAAACTTTGTAATGAGTATGGCATACAAATTAATTTTACAGCCTTATATCACCCTCAAGCGAACCCCTCAGAACGGGTTAATCAAATAGTGAAGACAATGCTTCGGGCTTACGTCTCGGATAATCACCGTAATTGGGATCTTCAGCTGCAAAAAGTAGCTTGTGCTATCCGGTCATCTCAACACGAGCTGACGAAGTTAAGTCCTCATTTTATAAATTTTGGCAGGGAAATATTGCTAAATGGGAAGAGTTTAAAGGAGTATAAAGAAGGTGAAGTACACAATATAGAAGCACATGCCAAGGCTCTTATCGATCTCCATGAAGAAGTGAAGGGACGTCTAAAGAAAGCCTCAGAAATAAGCCGAAACCAATATAACCTTCGTAGAAGAGACACTAGTTATTTTCCAAAAGATTTAGTGTGGAAGAGAAACTTTGTACTCTCCGACGCAGCGCAACACTTTGCTGCTAAGCTGGCACCAAAATTTGTGGGACCTTTTATTGTAAAGCGTAGGGTCTCACCGTGGACGTATGAACTGGAGAACAATACCGGGAAGGGGTGCGGCATCTGGAATGTGAAAGATCTAAAACCCTACAGCGCAGGTATGGTAAACGACTAGTAATATTGCTCGGGGACACTACAAGAGTACTGCTGGCAAGTTATTGAACGGACGTCGACTCAAGGGTATACTGATTACGATCATCATTCGCCGTACATGAGGCGTTCGGATCGTATCTTTACGAAGTCTATCAGGCGATGAACACTAATTGTGTAGTGAGTAAGACTCCATTAAAAGTCTTTTGAGAGTCCTCACCCGAGTCAGCTGGTTGATGCTCTGCGGATACTTCGGTGAAGATACCTAACTGTCCCTGGTATACATACTGAAGTGGCACAAAATAAGGTGGAATTTCATAGACCACATCCAGTACTTATTCGTTAGACGTTCAGATCGTACTACTTTGGCTCGATCACAGCGTACTCGATTCAAATGTTTTTCCATATTTTATGACGACGTTTTGAAAATGTTCCCTCGTCATTAGAAGCCGAAACGTAGGCGTATGGGTTGATGGATGGTTTGAGGCTATAAAATTCTAGTGCAATTCCTGGAATGTTTGATATCATTTTTGTTCATTTGGGCAGTTTTGATGGGTCACATAATCAGGATTTACATAGCCTTCTCCCTGTTTGGCTCCTTCAATAGAGGGTAAATCTTCTAAATATGACAACTATTTTTGCTTAATAATGTGTCTACGTCTGGATCAACTGCATATTTTCCGTAAGCTATCTGTTTTGCTTTGCCACTTGAATCGCCACTTAAGTAACTTTTACAAGGCTTCAATGTTTGGCTTCTTAATTCTAGTTAAAATTAGTTTTATTGTTTTTATTTTTCCGTAGTACGAATAAAGTAATACTCTTCTTTCAATGTTGATTAAAGCGAAAAATATCTGCAGCCCGCGAGACATAATGTAGGACGATTTTAAAGACCCATAACCGATAAAAGTCGCTTTAATTGTGCGCACTATTTAAATAAGTAAAAGTATCTTTTAACTACAAATGCTATAAGTTCCTAAGATGTCGTTACCCTATCTCCTCAGTTCTTTTCAGTATTACCACTTTACGTTGGATCCAGCCTTCTTCGCTTAAAGAACCCACACTTCCACATAACCCAGAAGCTCTCAGAGCAGATAAAACAATAACCCAGTATATGTACTATCAGTTTCTGACTGCTCTACCACGCATTCTTATGAATTTCAATTTGTCCCCTTGAAACAATTTTCACCAAATCAACTTTTGGATGGTTGCCAATGAGTATGAATATAATTTTTTTTAGGCCTACGCAGATTAAATAAAAAGGTCGCTTCATTTAGTCAAAAATCACAATGCCCTTGTTCCGTTTTCTTGCTCCTGCGAGAGAGCAAAGTAAATGTATAGTGTATAAGTCGGGTGAAGGTGTAAAGATTCCGGTAATTTCACCGAAATCTTTGGGAAGAAAGGGGAGAGTGTTACGTGTCAGTTGCTAAGAAATTTAACTTGAATAATTGATCCCACTTAGTTTTCTTTTATTTTAGGAAAGGAAACGAATAAACATGCACACACCTACAGGCACGAACAGCACATACAAACACCAACATCGCGCATCAAGTCTCATCACACACGCAGTAGTCAGACAAATATTTAATTATTAGTTAATTAGTACGCAGATAGATATAAATATATAATCTTGTTATGAATTCCTTAACCATAAGTTTCTGAATTCCTTCAATTACAGTGCTGAGTAATTAGCACACACTTAAGCATAATGAACATAATAATACTAATACTGCAGCAACATGGAAACAGCCTGAGTAAGAAAGTAATTAAGTACAAATCGCATTAAATTTTGGTCCAAATGCTTTCCTAATAGAGAAAGAAGAATAAAGTAAAATGCTGATGGTGTATACACTGACTAGAGGAGTCGAGGCCCGGCGTGCTTGTTGTTATCTGAAGCACCTATGGTAAAACTAACTAACAAACCAATAAACAAAAAAACTGTATGGATTGCTTCTACCAGAGATTAAGCCCATACGAACCGATCTTAAGGTTCGATATGGAAAGTCGTTTTAAAGAACTGACGTTAAGTTGGTAACGTGGGGCCGAGCTCCCTGGTCAGTGTTCACGTCAGTCGAGCTTCGAGAAAGAGCGGAGGAGAAAGAAAAAAAGTAAGAGGAAGTCTCTGAGCTCTGCCCGTCAAGTAAGACAAAAAAAACTATAAAGGGAAAATTTTGTTTTAAATTAAGAAAAGAAAAATTGGAAAAGAGGAAAGAAGGATAAGAAAACAAAAGAGGAGAAGAGAAGAAAATAGTTTTGAAGAAAAGCAAGGAAAACAGGGAGCACGTGGACCAAAGAAGCAGCGTTAACGGACAGATTGTCCTTTTTTCATTTTGCTTGGGATTCCATGTTGCAGAGTATCAGCTAAGTACCAAATTCTTTGAAATTAAAATTGAATATTTTGTTGTTGTGAGATACTAATGTAGACCATAGTCGATAGTTATAGTTGTGCTAATAACTCATGTATTAGATATTTTTTTTTTATTTGAAGTCAATTATATACTGTTCGATAAATTTCAATTATATAATTCTTTCTAGTGTTTCGTGATATCTCTTCCCCAAAAAATTACGTGGCGCCCAGACAAAACAATCTTTTTTTTTTCCTTTCTTATAGAACTATAAAGGTAAAGCAAAACGGGAGCTGGTTTTCTGCTCAATTTATCCACGGCCTTTCTTCACTAGAGCTAGCGGCTCATCTTGCGGCACAGAGGAGGCACTGCAACAACTTGAAACTAGTCACCAAAAATTAATGGGTTGTGTGATGAAATAACAAATTAGACCATTTTTTAGCTTTTGCTATATACCGGAGAATCCCCAAAAATTATTTCTTTAACAAAATTTAGTTTAACCCGGTAAAAAGTCCAAACGTAATATTTTTATTTAATTCCCAGAGATATATTGTAAAAATTAGAAGTTTTACTTACATCATATATTCTTGTGATAAGTCTGGAGCAGATGACTCCATCGCGCACGTCTTCACTCTGCGACTGTCAAACCAAAAGTGACAAATTACTGGACTAAGGGCTCCATTTGATACTTCCTCAGAAAGTGAACAATTTGGCATGCTATTACTTTAAACCAATACTTATCTTGTGTGACTATGAAATCGCACATCCAAGAAAATTCTTATAAGCAAGGATATATGACAAAGCAATATTAAATGAGTTCTAGTATAAGAGGACAAGATATTGGACGACAAATCATGATCTATTGTTAAGAAATATGTCGTGTAGTATGTGTATAATAAACTCACATACAACAAAACAATAATCTTACAACAAATATCTTAATTTACCTAGAAAAAGATCATATATATTTGCATTTACAACAAACCAATATTGTATTTCTGAAACATTGGGTAATGCACGAGTACGATAAACATCATATAAATCCTTAACAACCGACGTGTAATTTTGTTACACTAACATCGACGTACGAATGACATTACAACATTAACTGCTCTGGGATACTTAACTATTGTCATTATTTTTATTTTTTTATCTTAAATAACTTTTGTTCAAACTTGAACATAAAATACTAGAAATAACTGTAGATCTACATAATTGCAAAATTGTTCAGATTTGTATGTAAGACAATAAATCTGACTGTAGGTATACGAAATTTCAAAAGGTCAAAAACCGCATAGCATAAAACAAATAAGCAATAATTGCTCGAAATAATTATTGAACTCTTGCTTACTAGGCAAATTACGCAAAGTAAGCAATTGCCCCCAATAATTATTGACTTCGAGACAAATATTGCTTACTACATACCACCTTAAGTTCATTACACTAAATTGCTTAGTTAGTAATTTTGGAGTATTATAAAAGCAGTAGTAATGTAAGAAATTGTTAAGTTTTAGTAAAGAACTTCCCAAGCAAAGAAGCCTGCCTTTTGCTTTATTAGTATCCAGCACTTAAGCCCCCACCAGTGGTAAGCTTGAGTCAATATTAACGTTCATTTACAGCTCTTGAGCCTAACCAGAGGTCCACTTCACTACGCCGAATTCCAGGCATACGAGCTAAAGAAAGATTGGTCCTTCGAGAAGAACAACCAGAACCAGCCATGGACACTTCAAAATTACAGCAGCTTTTGAAAGATCACAAGCAAATTGCTGGGATTATCGAGAATACGCTGATCAACATGAAGAAAGATGGCCTTAGTCGAAAAACACCAACGTACATTGCAGAGAAAGAGAAGCTTTTTCTACAATACTGGACGGAATTTGAATCTCGACACGAGATTTTGGCATCGAATATTTCAACCGATCGCAGCTACATAAAAAACGACTTTTACGGTCAAGTAAAGTGTTATTATGAGGAAGCTATGAAGCGTATCAGTACATATAAAGAGTATGCAAACGAAGAAGGGGAAGAAGACGATGATCAAAGTAAGAAAGATCAAGACGAAGAACCTGCAGTTGGAGCTTCGCCAATAGATGGTAATGTAAACCGTGACACGACCGAAGAAGAAGACGACTTTAAATTAGTCACCCCGAAAAACAATATTGAGCAGATAGGTAGACTCAAAAGACAAAAATTAAAAATAAATTCCATTAGGAGAATAATAGGAGACATACATCGAAACAAAACCAGCCCTCACACAAAAATGTACTATGAATACAAAATATGGAATCTACATGAGCAGTTCAACAATATAACAGAACTGCACGAAGAAATTAACGAATTCGAGAATGAATTCAATGACCCGTACTTCCAGTCAGGCGATTACGAGAACTTGGAAACAGCAGTACAAGAAGTAATGATATTACTACATGAACGACAAAAAACAGATGAACCCAGTCAAACGCACACAATTGAAGATGCGGGGTTACGGCTACCACGGCAAACAATACCTTCATTCGAAGGTAATTATAACAACTGGCCAGCTTTTAGAGACATCTTCTCAAAAACAATTCATTGCAACAAACGGCTGTGCAATGCAGAAAAGCTCCAATACCTTAAAACGAATATAAGGGGCGAAGCGGCAAAAATTATAAAGCACTTGGAAATTTCCGACTCAAATTACCAAGCTGCATGGGAGCTAATGAATGAAAGGTACAACAACAAAAGAGCTTTACTGTTCAGTCAACTTGAAGTACTTTTCAATCAACAGCACCAGAACATAGAAACTCCAGGCGGACTTAAGCATATTCACGACACTACACGTGAATGCATGTATGCTATACACAATTTAGGAATTAGCACTGATACCTGGGGACCGATTATCGTCTTCTATCTTTTAAAAAAGTTAGATAGAGAAACACGACGCTGGTACGAGCAGTCCGTTAAAGAACCACGAGAAATCCCAGATCTGAATGAATTTTTAAAATTCATCGAGACCCGCTTTCAGTCTTTAGAGAATTTTAAAGACCAAAAGAAAGCTTATGACTCTTGCAAGCTAAGCGTGACGTCGAGATCAATGACCAAGACATTTCATGCAATCGAAGTCAGATGTAAATACTGCAATGAAGCTCACTCAATCTACAAATGCAAGAAATTTGTAGCAATAGACGTGAACGAGAGATGCAGATTTATAAAGCACAATAAGTTATGTCGAAACTGCTTAAATCACAAAGAAGACATCAAGTGCTTAAGCAAACAACGATGCAATAAATGTAAAAAGTATCATCATGCTTTACTACACATGCACCAAGCAACGTCAGGACAAAGCGATGAGTTAAGACAACCAGTATCCTCACATGCGGCATCAACCAAAAGCACACAAGAAAGCATAGAAGAAACCAAGAAGGCAAGCTACAATATCAAACTACAGAAACAAGTGATGTTAGCTACTGCATTGGTAAAAGCACATATAGCCATGGGTACTTATGAGCTACTTCGAGTACTAATAGACCCAGGATCACAAGCTTCATTTGTGACAGAAAAAGCAGTTCAAACACTTGGGTTACCAAGAAATAAAGTTGAAATCGAAATCTCAGGTGTAGGAAACACAACGGCAAGCACATCAAGAAGCCAAGTCTTGCTAAATCTTTCACCTAGATTTCCCTCTAGCTACAAGTTGGCAGTAGAAACATTAGTACTACCCAACTTAACACAAATGTTACCCTGCACACCAATATCGCCTGGCGAGTTGTGGGAGAACCACAATTTTATATTGGCCGACCCAACCCTAAACACACCTGGGCCGATTGATGTGCTACTGGGTGCAGACGTATACGGATCTATCCTACTGGAGGGTATACGGAAACCAAGAGATGAGTTGCTAATTCAAAATACAGCGTTTGGTTGGATTGTGACTGCGAAAATCGAAACTCAAAAGACTACAATGCAGAAAAATGTAATTAGCATGGTATCAATGGTCAAGCTGAACGAACAACTGACAAAATTCTGGGAGATAGAGGAATTACCAACAAACTCCAGCCTGTCGGAAGAGGATAAAGTTGTCCAAAACCATTTCAAAGAATCACACGTTCGAAATCTCAATGGGACATATACAGTGTCAATGCCACTAAAAGAAAACGCACACAATCTTGGCGACTCCCGTAAGATAGCTATGGCCAGATTACTTCAACTTGAAAAGAGATTTCGGAAGAGTGTGACTTTAAAAAAGGAGTACAGCAAATTTATGTTGGAATACCTCAATCTAGGACACATGAAGCAAGTTTCACCAAAGGCGGATGGTATCACCTATTATCTACCTCATCAACCAGTAATAAAAGAGGAAAGCATCACGACAAAATTACGAGTCGTGTTTGATGCATCCGCTAAAACCAATAACGGACTGAGTCTAAATGATGTAATGTACATCGGACCACGCTTGCAAGAAAACCTATTCGACATCCTACTACGTTGGCGGATACACAAATATGTGTTCAAAGCCGACATCGAGAAGATGTATCGGATGATACAAATCGATGATGAACAACAAAATCTGCAAAGAATACTGTGGAGGTTTTCAGAAGACGAACCTATTAAGGAATATGTTCTAACAACGGTTACATATGGCACAGCCTCAGCACCGTACTTGGCAGTTAGGACATTACAACAATTAGCAGTCGATGAGCATAACAGATTCCCACAAGCTGTAAACGCCACTCTAAAAGACTTTTACGTTGACGATTTAATGTCTGGAGGAGATTCAATACAAGAAAGTATGACCACTATGCTCGAATTAATTGGGTTGCTAAAAGCAGGGGGATTCAACCTAAGAAAATGGTCAAGTAATGATATAAACCTCCTCAAAACAATTCCAGAAGAATTACGGGAGAAAGACCCAATTGAGATCAGCAACGGAGAAACAATTAAAACCTTGGGAGTATATTGGACGCCTGCAACAGACACGTTCCATTTTAAAGTCAATCTTTGTGATCGAAAACAACAAACAAAACGAACCATGTTGTCAGATATCGCCAAACTGTTCGATCCCCTTGGATGGCTTGCACCGATAATGATAACAGCTAAAATAATGATGCAGGAACTCTGGATGGAAGGAAACTCATGGGATGAGAAAATACAAACAGATGTATCTCAAAAATGGGAAAAATTCAAGAAGGAGCTCCCACAAATTGAGTCAATCTCCATTCCAAGATGGATGCAGCATACCCTTTTAAATCAAGAAATAGAATTACACGGGTTTTGTGATGCATCCGAAAAAGCGTATGCTGCGGCAATCTACAGCAGAGTTATTAAGCAAGATGGAACAATTCAAACAACACTACTAACGGCTAAAACCAAAGTAGCACCCATAAAACTTAAGAAAACACTTCCAAGGCTGGAATTATGCGGTGCAGCACTCTTGGCGAAATTGCTACACCAAGTAAAAGTCATCATGCATTTTCAACACGTTACCACATACGCATGGACAGACTCAACAATCACGTTAGCTTGGATCAAAGGAGGTCCAGAAAAATGGAAAACCTTTGTCGCAAATAAGGTAGCTGAAATCGTAGAATTAACAACACCTACCATCTGGTATCACGTTCGATCAGAGCATAACCCTGCAGATGTGGCATCTAGAGGAATCAACCCATCAAGACTTCTTGGCTTAAATTTATGGTGGCATGGGCCTACATGGCTGATGGAACAAAAGAGCAAATGGCCATCCCTTGCATCACCTGAACTGTCGACAAGAGAAGAAATGAAACGCCAAGTCATATGCGGAAACATATCGGAAAAGGACGCGTACCTAGAAAAAATCTTCTTAAAATACAGCAAGTTACCTAAACTCTTACGAGTGTGGGCTTATTGTCAAAGATTTATCAACGCCTGCAGAAGGAAACCAATAAGCAAAATGCACATTACAGTAGCAGAGATATTGAATGCTCTCACCAGCATAGTCCGTATCATTCAGGAAAATGAATTCACCTCTGACATCCACAAATTACGCAAAAATCAAAATCTAGAAAGAAAAAGTGCACTCTTATCACTCAACCCGTTTTTAGACACAGAGGGACTCATCAGATTAGGAGGGCGCATCGGTAACTCCAACGTACCTTACAACGAAAAGTACCCAATAATCCTACCCTCGAGTCATCACATAACCAAATTAGTTGTTCAAGAATCCCACGAACGGACACTCCATGGATCAAACCAGACAACCTTAGCATTCATTCGCAGAAAATTTTGGATTATCAGAGGCAAGAATACTGTTAAGAACGTATTGAAAAACTGTATTCGCTGTGCCCGTTTTAAAGCGCAAAACCCATCTCAGCAAATGGGCGCACTACCAACACCAAGGGTCACACCATCAAAGCCATTCAGCCACACAGGAATAGACTACGCTGGGCCGATAAAAATCAGGGCATCTAAAGGCAGAGGAATCACAAGTTATAAAGGTTACATTGCAGTATTTGTATGTCTTGCCACTAAAGCCATACACTTAGAGATTGTAAGCGGCTTGACAACAGAGGACTTCCTCGCAGCCTACAAGCGATTCAGTGCAAGAAGAGGCACGTGCACTGACATCTACAGTGATAATGCCACAACATTCGTTAGTGCTAATAAAGTACTTAATAAAGAAAACGTGAGAAGCGCGGCTTCATATCTCGCAAATAAAGGAACGACATGGCACTTTATTCCCCCCGCAGCTCCTCACTTCGGAGGAATTTGGGAAGCCGGTGTTAAAGCAGTTAAGTATCATCTGAAGAGAGTCATAGGGGAAACCACACTTACATATGAAGAAATGTCAACTTTACTCTGTCAAATTGAGGCTTGTCTCAATTCCAGACCCCTGTGCCCATTGACGGACGATCCAACAGACATAAACACACTCACTCCAGGGCATTTCCTTGTGGGAGAAGCACTAATTGTGCCTCCAGTTTTAACAGGATGGGAGAAGGAACAGCACAGTCTCTCTCGATGGCAACATATCCAAAAGATGAGTAAAGATTTCTGGCAAGCGTGGACGAAAGACTACCTTAAGCAATTACAGCAACGGTCAAAATGGAAAAGCAAGACTAGCACCGTTAAAATAGGACAAGTTGTACTTATAAAAGACGAGGGTACACCTCCCACAAATTGGCCGCTTGCAAGAATCACAGAAGTACACCCAGGATCGGACAACTTAGTGAGAGTAGTAACACTAAAGTACAAAGGTGATCATACCATAAAACGTCCAATAGCAAAAATTTGTCCATTGCCTGTGGTAGAACACGACGACAATGATCTAACCCAGAGCTGCGTAAAGAGAAAAATAGCTGCTCATTCAATGAGCACGCTAATAAGGAGACAACCAGCTCCAGATGTGCACACAGACCAGAGGTCAGTTAAGAGAATGAAAGTGAGCAAAGTGAGCATTTCCTTCACAGATCAGTCAGCCGGTGAAAACGAGACACTAGGAAACACAGTTTCATCAAAACCAACTCAAAAGTTCAACGCAGTAAACAGAGCATGCGTCAATGTCCCCGCACTACCCTCACATCGGGATCTAGCAGCAAATGGAAATGAAACCAAAGGCCGTTCAGCATCAGACAAGCAGGACAAAAGAGACACCTGCACAGACACGGCATTAAATTATAAGGCACAAGTATATAAATTTCGACGCGATCATATGCAACGTAAGCGTAATGGTGTTCGCATTTACCCTATAACAACTGGGTACAAAAATTTAGTACCTATAGAAAAACAATTACAGGCAGTCAAGGCTTACGAAATGCGCTATAAAACACAGTTACCTAACTTTGCCAAAAGATACTATTCTGAAGAGTATAGAAGGTCGACTTATCGTGGAGGATGGTGGACGACAATACATCCAACCATACTCTGTCTCCTGCTACTCCTATTTGTGAAAGTAGGGCACTGTTCCTACACCCTAACGCAACCGAAAGCAGGCTTGTACGTTGAGCAAATGGGCGATGTTCAAGTGAAGCGAGGCACCTTCAGAATTGAATTGAGCTTGTCCTCAGCAGAGATAAGAAATGATAGCAGCATGTTAAAACAGACAATGAGTCAAATAAAAACACTCTGTGACGAGACATACAAAATATCCGACGAAACGCATTGCCAAGGGTTAATACATCATCTAGAAGAAATCCACACGGAAACCCAAAACCACATAGAAATGTTGCTATCCGAAACAAATAAAAGGATAAAAAGAGGAATTCTGGGGAGACTATTAGAGACGGTATTCGGAGTTAACGATGAGGTGTATAAAAATATTGACGAACTAGATCATAACCAAAAACTCCTACTTCAAACGATCAACCATCAAACGAACATCATGCTTACAACTATCGCCACAGCCAACGAGACAGAAGCAAGAACAGTGAAAAAATTAAACACTTTCACCGATAGGTTGAACCAGGGATTGACAGCAATTAAAAAGATGCAAGCACAATGGTTCGCAGGGCCCGATACAAACAAACTAAACATACACTTCCTCGCAGCATACCATGCTGCAGCTAATTACCTGGAGGAATTATTAGAAAAATATCACAAGATCACAAGGGTGTACTTCCATTATGGAAGCCTAATAGACTTCCTAAAACCTGCCCAAATATCAGAAATACGAACCAAGGCTAAAGGAAATCTACCATCGAGTTTAGACATTCTGCCATTCCACAACGCCAAAATTGAGCTAGAATTCTCAGCAGAAGAGATTAAGGTATTAGCATACCTCAACATAGCCGAACTATCCCAGTACAATCTGATAAAATGTACAGCGATACCTCAAAGAAAATCAGACAACCAATACCTGGTGCTAGATCTTGCGACTCCTATTCTAGCCATAAACTACAACACACAGTCTTACTTTAGTTTAACTGAGATGGAATTGGATAGTTGTATAAATATCAAAAAGAATATGTTACTATGCACGCCAACAGTCATACGAAGCATCGAGAATCACCCGAGTTGCATCATAGATGAGCTATATCACCGACACGAAGGCAGTGAATGTCCAATCCGACAATTCAAACTAACAAATGTTCTATGGAAGCACCTTCACATGATCAACACCTGGTTATTTGTTGCCAACAAACCCACCACAGCAGCAATACAGTGTAATGGAAATCATGAGGACGTCCTTTTAAATGGCACTGGAATCATCAGAATTTCGCAAGAATGTACAATAAAAACGAAGCGAAATACACTCAAATCCGAATACTCACTGAAAACACCAGTCATCGCGTCCTTTATAAAACCTGTGCCAATCAATGTCTCCCTACCAACAATTAGCAGCTTTACAATATCAACAGACATGGAACCAGTTATAAAGACGTCCGACCAAATCTACGAGGCATTGGAAGTTGAAGGCAGCAATCTTCATGTTGAGGGAAGCTGGAAGATCATTCATCACCACATCACCGGTGCAAGCATCTCAACCATCACAATATTTATCATAGCAGGGATTATCGCGATCATAAGATGCAAGTGGAAGCGAAAACTCACATTAACAGATCCTGAGGCAACACCCATAGAGGACGTGGAGAGCATGTCAGAGTTCAATCTTCCTCCAATCGCGTCCCCCCGGCAGAATGTTCAAACTTGAACATAAAATACTAGAAATAACTGTAGATCTACATAATTGCAAAATTGTTCAGATTTGTATGTAAGACAATAAATCTGACTGTAGGTATACGAAATTTCAAAAGGTCAAAAACCGCATAGCATAAAACAAATAAGCAATAATTGCTCGAAATAATTATTGAACTCTTGCTTACTAGGCAAATTACGCAAAGTAAGCAATTGCCCCCAATAATTATTGACTTCGAGACAAATATTGCTTACTACATACCACCTTAAGTTCATTACACTAAATTGCTTAGTTAGTAATTTTGGAGTATTATAAAAGCAGTAGTAATGTAAGAAATTGTTAAGTTTTAGTAAAGAACTTCCCAAGCAAAGAAGCCTGCCTTTTGCTTTATTAGTATCCAGCACTTAAGCCCCCACCAGTGGTAAGCTTGAGTCAATATTAACGTTCATTTACAGCTCTTGAGCCTAACCAGAGGTCCACTTCACTACGCCGAATTCCAGGCATACGAGCTAAAGAAAGAACTTTAAATATTCCTAATTAGTAACAAATAAACAAAAATGCTTAAAACGTTATGTAGAAATTATATTTATTAATTATAATTAAAAATCATACATATATTGAAATAAACTACCTCAATTTTCAAAAATCAACATTAAGTAAAAAAATCATAGGAACCTCTTTTTTATTTTGTTTTTTGACATAAGTAGTACTATTTAAGTAGAATTACAACAACTTTAATCAATAATCTTATATCTAATAAGTTAGCGTTTCACCAGAACCTTACCATATAAATGCAGATGCTCCCAGGACTCTGTTATGTCTCCACTCCTCTTCCTAATTTTATGTAATGATTTGATTTTCCTTACTTTTAAGCCTATTCATAGTTTTGCTTATCACAGTATCCTTGATTTCGCTTACTGCTTTGACACTTTTACGGACTCCAAATGGAATGCCACATCTCTTAATAGAGTTTGCATGACTAGATCATTGATTAATGACCTTGATAATATCTTCGCTTAAGGTAAAGCGAGACGCGTCGACTTCAAGGCATATAAGTCCCAAGCTGTCTCATGTTTTTAAAACAGAATCATAACTTTAACACTCCCAATTCTTGTGATGGAGCATTAACTTACGGTAGGGTTGGGTGGGGTAAAAAGTGCCGGGGGTAAGAAGTCCCATCTTTAATATATCGTAGTATAAAAGGGGAAAAAAAGAACGTGCATGCAATGAATGCAATTGGCATGGGGTAATTTTCGCCACATAGGCAGTCGGTGCCAGACATTAGGTAAAAGCGCACATGTAATAGTGCTATTAATTTGGCAAAAAGTAAAAAAACATGTGCTCATCATGGTTAAGTCAAGTAAAGACCTTTATATTGCTATTTTTTGTGAACACTCTGATACTACTTAAAACTATAAATGTTTTGATGTCATTGTTTTCTATCTGAAAACATGTTCTTGTACCGATGCAACTAAAATAACGCAAGACTATCATATTAAATTAGAATGCTAGTCTGTATTGAATATTTATGATTATATTTGAGGTTATGGATAAATATCGATAACAACGTTATAGGTTCCGCTTTTTTATTCTTTCTTACCAAGTTGCAACAGGTGTATCTTTTTAACCACAAGAGTAGTAAAAAGTTCCAAAAGACTTGCACATGTGAAATCATTTAATAACCAAAAATAATTAAATTTATTACATATATTTTTTTTTATATTGGTACGTGAAAACCTAAAGTTCACATGTTTAAATTATTATAAAATTTGATCTAAAAGTTTATAATATATGGATGACAATTCAAAAAGTGGCACTTGCAGCCCCATCCTACCCTACACCGCCTATATGCATTCTTGGAATTAATATGTTTTGTAATGTAGCGGTAATTGAACACTACAGCTATATTACTGCATTTTAGGTAGGTTAGTGTAGCGGTATGTTAAAATGACAAGATATGTGAGCTTGTGTTTACTGTTACTTTATTGACCAAAAATTACTTATTTTACGTTAGTCTGAATTCTATTTTTATTTTTTCACTTTAAATGTACTTCATTAATTTAATTAATTATCTGTAGGCATGTATTCTTGAGGTGTCGTAACGTGACACGTGCTCAATTTTATACCTCAGATTTTCACCAATTTCACTTTTATTATATTTAATTTCACTGTTTCTTAGTGCTAAATTGTTACTTACTATAATTCACGTGTAGCTTAATATTAACTAATCTACATTGTTTTTTCACATGAAGCATTAATTATGCGTGGCTTGCATGAAGTTAATACTATGTGAAAAAAACTAAATTAAAATGTCCACCACCAAATGTTTTAGGAATATATAAAACAAATACTTATCCTAAAAACGTTCACCACCAAATTCAAGTCACACCAAAAAAAACTTATTAATTTGCTATTGCAATCCTTATAGCATGTGAATGCTGAACCTTGCTTGGCACGTTGATTTATGCTATAAGATTGTCTTGAAACTATTTTAATTTTTGCACTTTAGATTTTTGAAAGAACACTGGATCTATGCGAAGTTGCATTTACGATCGCTGTCAAACTGTTGGAATATGTGTTCGAGCCCTAATTACAACAACATCAACTATTGAATCCATCTATTAATCAATATAGGAACTAACTAATATTAAAGACATAAACTTGAACTAATTGAATTTGCCTTTCATATGTTTTTATGTCAATGTATATATATATAATGTCACTTTGAAATATATCTTTGATAGACACAAGTCAGTACTTTTTAACTTACGCTTGTAACCTTTCATCCGGAATCATCGGCTCCATCTCCCTATTATTTCAACAGGTTATGGGCCCAGAAGATTGGAAATTGAAACAGGTATTAATTTAATTACACTATTGAGTGGATTACTTTGCGATTGCGAAAAAGAAAAAGGAAATATGTCATCAACTACAATTCATGGCCGGATACCATTATTTAGTGGTGAAAATTATTCCACTTGGAAACCTCAAATAGAAGGTGTACTGCATAAAAGCAGGTTATTAAAAATTGTTCTTGGAAAAGAAGTTAGGCCGGGTGCTACTGATGCCAATGAATGCGAAAAATGGGATGATAAGGATCAAGATGCGCGGAGTGAGCTCTTACTAGCAATGGAACCAAGTATAGTTGCCTTAGTAAAGAGTAAGGCTACATCCAAAGGAATTTGGGATTATCTATCAGAGACGTACGACAGAAAAAGTACCAGACAAAAAGTTGAGGAGTTCAGGAAATTAGTAAACATAAAAATGAACACCGCACAAACCATGGACGCGTATTTACGTGATTTTAATACAATAGTAAGCAGATTGAGTGAAATGGATGCGAAAATTGACGAGGATTTGTTGGTTGTTATCTTGCTGGATAGCTTGCCGGAAACCTACAAGGATGTGCAGGCAGCATTTGATGCAGCAAAAGATTTTCCTACTTTACAAACAGTAAAGATTCGGCTTCTGGAAATAGGAGACAAAAAAAGGGAAACCTGTGACGATGCACTGAAGGTAAGAGAATATAACAAGGTAGTCACTAATAAACATAAATGGTCAAACAACATGCAAAGTTATTCAAAGTATTTTCCGTTTAATTGTCGTAAATGTGGTAGGAAAGGCCATAAGGCCAAACATTGCAAGATTTACAAGGAAAAAGTTAAATTTACAGATGACGCTGAACAAGGATTCGTTAGTCAGGAGTGCATGCTGTCATGCAAAAAATTGAAGGACTCAGCTGGAAACGATAATCAATAGTTGCAACCAATTAAATGGTGTGTTGACAGCGGTGCAACTTCACATATGTGTTTTGTTAAAGAAAAATTTACTTCCTTATCTGAAGGACTTCTAGGTTATGTAAAACTTGCAAATGGTAATAAAGTAAAAATATTAGGTATCGGTACAGTAAACATCTATACTGAAGTAAATAAAAGGCGTAAGCGAATATCATTTTATAATACTTTATACGTTCCAGACCTGAAGGAAAACTTGATATCTACCAGTAAAGCAGCACAAAATGGATGTAAAATTTGTTTTTATGCAGATCGTGCTATTATCCAGTTAAGCGGAGAAACATTAATAGAAGCAAAAAGGAGAAATGGTCTATATACAATTATTGAGTTACTTGAGGAGACACATATCTCAAAAGTAAAAGAATCCGAATTCGTGAAGTGGCATAACAGATTGGAACATTTGAATGCAACTTCATTAAAATTACTACAAGCACATAACATGGTGTCAGGACTACCTAGCTTTAACAATTTTGAACTGAACTGTACTACATGTATACGTGGAAAACAAACGAGATTGCCATTTAAAGCCAGGACAGAGAAGAGTACGACGAAACGTCTGCAGCTCGTACATACAGATATATGCGGATCTATGAGGACTGAATCAATGAGTAAGTCACTTTATTTTGTAACTTTTATCGATGATTTTACAAGAAAAATATTTGTATATTTTATGAATAAAAAAAGTGAAGTACTAGATAAATTTAAAATTTTCAAAGCATTTGCCGAAAATAGTACTGATGAAAAAATTAAAACTCTTAGGTCGGACAATGGTACAGAATATCGTAGTAAAGCGTTTAACCAATATATGTACGAACATGGAATTAAACATGAATTCACTGTAGAGTATACTCCTCAACAAAATGGAATAGCTGAGCAAGCTAATAGAACATTAATAGAAATGGCTCGTTGTCTTATACTTAAAGCTAATTTTCCTCAGTTTATGTGGGCTGAAATGATTCACACTGCAGCCTATCTACGAAATCGTTGTCCAACAAAAATTAATATCAATAAAACCCCAGAAGAACTATGGTCAATGAAAAAACCATCTGTAAAATATTTGAAGGAAATCGGTTCTAAGTGTTTCGTTTTGGATAAATCAGGCACGAGAGGAAAGTTTGATCCGCGAAGTGATGAATATGTTATCATCGGATATGCAGAGGATTCCAAGGCTTACAGATTATGGAAGAGAGGATCCAGAGTCATTATCAAGAGTCGAGATGTAAGATTCATCGAGGAAGTTGATGGAGAAATGATTGAAAGAGAAAATTTCTACGAATTTGAGCTTGATACTGACAAATGGAAGGAGCATGTGCCCAAAGAACAAGAAATAAAAACCGACGACATTAAACCTGAAGTCCATGATACCTTACAGTTTCAACAAGATGAAAATAAAGTGATAGGAGATGAAGAATTAAAAAAAGGGCGCACATCGGTGGACTGTATATCATCAAATATCGAAGAGGTATCAACAGAAGAAGAAGTACCCGAGCTGGATTATAAAAACCAAAGGCCAAAGCGGCAAGCAGCACTTAAAAATAAAAACCAGGAATTTAAAGGAATGACTACGAGTAAAAAAAGAAAGAAAAAGGGATCAAGTAGAAAGCTGGCGGAAAATGCGAATATAGCCAATCAAGCTAGAGATCCGAAAACCTTTAAGGAAATTGAAAAATCATCGGACGCCGAAGAATGGAAGCTTGCTATGAATCAAGAATATGATTCTCTGATAAAGAATAATACATGGAGCTTGATAGATCGTCCTAAAAATAAGAACGTTATTGACAGCAAATGGGTTTTCAAGACAAAGTATGGAGTGAATGGTGAAATAAAACGTCGTAAAGCAAGACTAGTTGCAAAAGGTTACACACAAGAGTTTGGAGTGGATTATACGGAAACCTTCTCTCCTGTGGCGAGACTTAGCTCAGTACGTTTAATATTTGCCATAGCTATGGAAAAGGATTTAAAACTTTATCACATAGATGTTTCAGCAGCCTTCTTATATGGCGAATTAAATGAAGACATATATATGGAACAACCGACGGGGTTTATCTCTGAAGAAGATAAGAATAAAGTATGCAAGTTAAAAAAGGCTATATATGGACTAAAGCAAGCAGGCCACCAATGGAATCAACGACTTGATAGAAAGCTAAAAGAAATTGGATTCGAAAACTCAAGTTACGATGAGTGCATCTATTTTTACAGAACGAAAGTCAACCTCACTATCACAGTTGTATACGTTGATGATATACTAATAGCGACCGATGATGAAACCTTTTATGTAAACTTAAAGAAACTCCTAGAGACAGATTTTGACATTCGTGACATCCGTGAACCTAATTTATTTATTGGACTTGAAATCAAAAGAGATAAAAAATCAATTAAGGTCAGTCAATCAGGATATATTGAAACACTTCTTCAAGCATTTAACCTAAACAATTGCAAACCTAGGAAGTTACCCTTACAGTCAAAGCTTAAACTACAAAACGAACCAACTATTGATGGCGAAAGAGAGCGCGTAGACCAAAAAAAAAGTATCAGGAATTGATTGGTTCACTAATGCATTTATCTGTCTACAGTCCTCCAGACATTGCCTATAGTGTCAACACTTTAGCACAATTTTGTCAAGATCCAAGAAGGCAACATTGGAATGCAGCACTTTCTGTGCTAAGGTATCTTAAAGGAACCCAGACAGCAAGCCTTAGTTATCAAAAAACAAACCAGGTATTAAATGCGTATGTCGACTCTAATTGGGCGGAAGACCTAAATGACAGAAAATCGCAGACAGGATTTGCCTTTATTCTTGGAGCTTCTGCCATATCCTGGGAATCACGGAAGCAACGAGTAGTTGCGACGTCTAGCGCTGAAGCCGAATATATCGCCTTGAGCAGTGCTGCAAAGGAGGCCACATACTTAAAAAATTTACTTGAGGAGATAAATATAATACCAAGTGATCAACCAATTAACTTATTCAACGACAGTCAGAGTGCTCAACATATTGCTCACTACGCCGGAAGACACTCCAGGACAAAACATATACACTACAGGTATCACTACATCAGAGAAGCTATCAAAAACGAAATCGTGAAACTAGAATACATGCCATCAAGTGATATGCCAGCTGATGCACTTACCAAAGGCTTGTCAGAGGTCAAGCATCATCAGTGTTTCAAAAAACTTGGTATGCAGTTTTGAGAGACTGAGTTGCTGACGTTGAGGAGGTGTGTTGGAATATGTGTTCGAGCCCTAATTACAACGACATCAACTATTGAATCCATCTATTAATCAATATAGGAACTAACTAATATTAAAGACATAAACTTGATATCCATCTAGTAATGAATGTTTGAACTAATTGAATTTGCCTTTCATATGTTTTTATGTCAATGTATATATATATAATGTCACTTTGAAATATATCTTTGATAGACACAAGTCAGTACTTTTTAACTTACGCTTGTAACCTTTCATCCGGAATCATCGGCTCCATCTCCCTATTATTTCAACACAAACTAATGAGAGTTTAGTTAGGGAGCACCTCCTTTTTATAATGTCCGAGCCGCCATTTTCGGACAGGTTCCACATGAAAAAATGCAAATTTCATATATTTTTTGCACATTATAAGTCCATGCTGTAATGTCAAAATATTCCAAATTATGTGAATTAATTTATTTTTAATTATCCATAATTTTTCCTAATTCATTTATTGAAATATTTCAATTTTTCTAAAATTTATCAATATGGCCGCTCCCTATCATACTATGTTAATTTCCGGTGTGGAACATAAATTCTCTCACGAATTTTCTTCTGTCTCGTTTCCACATCGTTCTCTTTCCCACTCATTATGGGAATTGGAATTACCTTTTTTTTATAAATATTTCCTTACCTGGGCAATTTCGCGTTTTTTAATTATTGCCAACAGGTAGAGCGCGGCCAACTTCATAAAAGTGATTATTTACTTCGTCGCGGTGACAGTTGGTTTCGCGGTTTTAAATAGTGAAGTTCCGTGTTTTGTGTTGGGTTTTCCTCATCAACAAATGGATTAATTATTAAGGTAAGTTGTTTAATCTCTTCTATAAGTGCTAATTATTGATTTGCCAGTGCATAATTTGCAAGAATCATGCAAATTATGCGAAAAATTGTGTATTAAAAAATTGTTAGTGAAATGTCAACAATGGCAACAATTGTTGAATTTCACTAATAATATTGTGTATGGATTCTGCGAATTCATGTAATCTGCACATTTAAGCATAAATGCAAGTTTTGCAAATGTTTATTGTGCAGAAAACATGAATTTCGCTAAGAAATTCCAATGTTTATGTTTGCATGTAGTGTTGTTGTTGTACTGCCAAGAAATTTGTTTCTTGGCAGTTTGCATGTAACTCTATATTTTTGTTTGTAATTTTTTGTGATATCTTTGCTCCAGTTAATTATATTGAACTAATTTACATGCTTTTTCTTATTTCAGATGCTGCATAGACGTAGGAAGGGCGTATGAGGACACTGGAGACTGGGATTTTACAGGGAAGTATTAAATAATGATCCCAATAAATTAATATCCATTTATTTATTTTCAGCTGTGTTCAACAAATATTTCGTGTAAATTAGGCTGGACAGATCACATCTTCTCTGTTGCCAAAGAAGCATCAAAATGACTTTATATTCTAAAAATACATATATAAGAAATATTTCATCCCATAGAATCTAGCGCCCCTCTACAGGTCGTACATCAGACCTAGAATGGAATACAATTCCCATATCTGAGCCGGTGCTGGTCGCACCAGAGTTTTATCTTATAGAGCCTTCAAGCTCATTGGAGATTTGGCAATAACTTGTCAGATCGACTCACTAGAACGCCGCCGCAATGCTGGATGCCTTTCGATCTTTTCCCTATGGCTTTCTTATCATGATATGCTTTGCATTATAAGGTATGCTCTGAGCTTGGCCTATCAGTCAAACTTTCTTAACTTTTCCATGGAGTTATATACTAACAAGGTCTGTATTGCATCTGTTCTGTGACTGCTATTTTAAATAAACGCAAAGTACGTGGCGCTTGAATTCCTGTATTTTGCAAAGTTACATTTTATGATTAATGTGTAAATTTGAATAAAATGTATGTCGCTATTTTCTAACCGAAATGGATGATTCGGAAGCTTTATATTTCCACCATTCACAAACCAGAACAAAATAAATAATTTAACACCTCGTTTGACTTTCTAGAGTCGCAAAAGTCGAACGTCGACCAACTGTCTTCGTTGAGAGTGGTACCTTATATGTTCGAGTCGGATCTTTTAAATGATAAATTTTGTGTATTTTACATTTATGTGTGGTGGCGAGTATTGGAACTTTGACATATTTCCAAGCTATACTGTTTTCAAATCATAGTTGCGCCCCCTCCTCAGAAGAATCCTCGATCCGCCCCGGGCTGGGTGTGATCCCACATCAAAAAGGTAAGCGAAAATGATTAAAATTGTTGTAACAACGAAAGGATTTGCAAGATATCGCAAGAATTTTCAATAACGCTAATGCCACTCACGACGAAATTGCTCACGCTAGAAATGGTTTTTTCTAATCTGTATATAAGCGCCTGCTAGTGAGAATTCTTTAAACCGATATCATTATCACACCTTCAGAAAATTCGCGTACAAGATAAAGCCAAATCTGACATTATTATCCCTACGGTTGCAGCGGGCCAGCAACACTCGTTTCGTGTTTATCAACAAGTCCAGAAATGGCGTGGCCATGAAACATCTCCCGAACTACGGGATTGGAAGAAATTCCACGATTTCCTTAACCCTATTTGGACACTGAAGGCTCCTGCCTCAGATTCCGTGCTCTTTTGGATGCCGGAAAGCCGGACTAAAATGAGTAGCGATTTGCGGACATTGCCAAGGTATCGCGTATTTGAACTCGAACAGAAATCTCGACATTGGAGACAAGAGTCCTATTGAGAGGGAGTTTTATGAGGAACCTTTCAACGCGCCTCACAACAAACTTGAGTACGGCAACTTCGATGACGCCAACCCCGATGAACAACTTCTACTCGACGATTGGGCTTCAGACAGTGCTACACCTAGTACGAGTGGCATGCGACGATTTTAATTGGTAAGAATAGATGAACTTTCACATATCTAAGAAATACTAGGACAATTTTAAATGACTTTAATGAAGCTGCAATGAAGCTGCAAAAAACGATTTGTACAACAATTTCAAGAGGTCAGCAGACAATATTGGATATAAAAAAATGTTTATATCCTATTTTATGGGCAATTTAATAAACTTCATTTTTTATCTGAACTATTTTTTCGTATCTGTTATAATTGCCGAGATATAGGCAAAAAACTGAAAAAGTTTACCGTTTTTCCAAGATGGCGGCTCGAGCGCAACAGATTTTGACGACGACTTTTAGTATGTCAAATGGGAAGCCGTAAAAAGCATGCATACTAAAATTAAGACCTTTACCATTCAATGTTTCTAATTTGACTGGACTATTAAGTTATTATCTAAATCTTCTTTACTTTTATAAAACAAAATTTCCTTTTCAAGCTTTTTCGAAAATTATTTTATAATAGGTAGGTAAAATGTATATAATAATATACCAATAGTAATTTACAATTAGTTTAAAATTCATAATTTTTGTTTATGCCATAAATTTTGTTCTTCAAATAAATTTGTTTTGTTATATTTGTGAAATTTACAATTGGCATAAAATTAATAAGTTTTTTTAATAAATTTTTTTATTTAAATAAAAATGGGGTATTATGATCACACATTGTGTCACACCTAATTGTGATCATCGCATTTCCTCTAAGTGCCCTAAAAAATTATGAGTGCCTTCATGAATTAATTCACATATTTCACATTGATATGTCATCACCTTTAAAGCAAAATTTCAGAAAATCTTAATTACGTAAACAAAAAACATTTTAAGAACATTTCACTTGTTTGTTCTTATAAGCATATCAGGTTGCATCCAACGAGTCCTGCTAATGACACTAACGATCCCGACCATAACATCAATTATGATGATACCGAGATTGGAAGATTTGAAGAACCAAACATCTTGAAATGGAGATCGTTTTAAAGTCGAGTTAGATTCCGGTTCCCGGTGTATACAGACGACGAAGAAACCGATAATTTCAAGAGAAATTTTCTTTTCTTGTATAGTACAGCGAATAAGGAAAGTCAAAATTAAAATACAAGACGGTAGTGAGTTTAATTAAATAACCTGGCCAGCGCTTATCCATGAAAAGCAAGGCCAGAGGGATATAATATCTTTATATAATAAGTCGTAATAACCAATATTCACTGTATTTATTTTATGCAATTATTACGTGCTAGATATTTCAGGTTTAGCATGACAATTTTTTACCCTTTATTTGTAAATGTTTCTTCAAAAATTTGTGATACATGTCTTATTTTCTTGTGATAATGGAGGGCAGTAGACCTGGTGATATTTTTGGATTGGTAGATAGATAAGTCGAAAGAACAGCACCAATTAACTAAATAATAAATCTATGATTAATTATTATGCCGAAGCTATAATATAAATTATTTGACATAACGGCTTATGTATTAAAATTCAAAAGAATGAACAAAAAGAATAAGAAATATGGCATTATTGTATAAGTAATCTTTAAACAATTTAATCATAACGTATAAATATTTAGTTGTTGTTTAACTAACTTTAGATTTAAATCACTACATCCCTGTAAGATCAGTATAGAAGCTAAATATTTTTCGCTTAGAAAACAAGATATTTGTCAAAGAGAAACTACTATGTGCCTGAAATCCTGTTCATTCTTTCAATATTAATAAAAATTTAGTACAATATTACTAGCTCAGTAAAACACACCACAATATATATATATGTATGTAGGAGCAACAGTGCAGGACTTTAGGAATGTAGCAATATAGTAACAGAAAATCCTTCATAGACACATTTTTATTCAAAACTTCGGTCACATTTGTTGGCATCATCGTTTAATTTTTAGTTAGTTTCGAAAATTGCAAATAAATTAATTGCAATAAATTTGAAAAATTTTTGTGGTGCCGAAAATGCAATTAAAGTGGAAGATTTTGACAACTGATTACAAAATGATTAGAATTTTTCCGAACTGTCATGTAGCGTTTGGACAGACAGTAACTCCCAATATAAGGAACAAAATGGTTCAAATAAAAAATATTTTCAACATTGAACTACAAAAGCCGAAAACATTATATTGGCCACCATAAATTATGGACAATATTTTATACTACACGGTGTAAACTTCTTTAACAAGTTTGAAGAAGGCTTCTCGCAAAACTATTTCAACAAAGCAATTTTGAGATCAGAGAAGAGTTTAACGATGTTTTGTAGCAGAACAACAAAATGTGCCTTGGTTAGACCAATTGTATAACGAAATATTATGTTTAAAATTCTAGTAATTAAAAATTCAAAATACATAATTTTTCATTTCCTTACTTCTATGGCTATAACTTTTGTATTGCTTCATATTTATCTACAAGCAAACTCTTAATAGAAAATAATTTGCTGCTATTATTTTCTTTTTGCCGAATACAGAAATGATTAATTTCCTTTTCATTTGCAATTCATTAAATTAAATTCATCACTTTTGCCGATCCAAATAATACGACAATTTCGTTAATCCCTTCACTCATTCTTGTTATTTTTAAATAAATAATTAAGACATAGTCCAGAAAACACAAATTAACATTTATTTTCAAGACCCCCACTTTGTAATTACTTTTCCGACTATTCCATAAAATGGGTCGCTTCTAGTATGATTGAATTATTTCTGTGGGGCCACTACCAGGCGTATTGTTCACACTAATGATTTATAACACTCCGTTCGTAAATCATAGTCGGACTCTTTTAAAATTAAGAACAGGCCTCCATCCTTTTTGTCAGCTGCATGCAGTTCATTGAAAAAATGCGGGGCAATATATTCCGATTAGCGGAAAATATCGAACAATGAGGAAAAATGTGTCACTGTTCCAGTTTCCTTACCGCAAATTCCTGCCGTTTGCTTAGAATTAAGTAGTACCATCGTGAAAAAAAAATACTCAATCAGAATGGTGGTTATCACGAGCTACAATATTGGAAGTAAAGTATTATCGAGCAATGTCCATGGCGGATCGGAAGTTTTAAGAAGCGTTTTCAATGACAGAGTAGAGTGGAGTGAGCTTTTACCAGAGTAGCGTGTACGCGCAATAGAGAGTAAGCTTCATTCGGATTTTCAAAATCATATGAAAATGATGTGACAGATAATCATTGTTTACGAGTATAATATATTTCAAAACAGAACACAGTTTGTCGATTAGTATAATTTAGTTAAGGAAATGGTGTTAAATTACAAGGAATATTTCTACAATTACACCAGAATGAGCTATGAAAAATTTGAATTATCAGAAAATACAAATTGATATTTATTATGGACCCTTTCGAAATGAACGACTGCCATCTAGGTATATTGCATTGATAATACATAAGAATATTTTAATTCTAAATGGACTTTATTTTGTAAAATTGTATCATAAAAATACTAAACACATCTTTAACGTCTTCGCTGCCGAAGTGAAAGTAACTAGAAAACCAAAATTTTTTTTATGCAATTTTACTTAAAATAATAGAATAAGTAAAATTTGGTGAAAAAAATCAATTTTTTGTTTTTAGAAATAGAAGCATTTGATGGTACACATATGTGGACTTTGGTTATCCTGACTTGGAAAAAACCCATAAAAAATTAAAAAATACTAACTTTTTGATGTTATGTTATTTCTTATTGATTTTCGTTAGTTCAAGTTTGTACTTATCAGTGCGACATCTGTTAGAAACTAGTATTTCGAAATAAATGTTTAAAGATTTCGAAACTTTCAACGTATTAGAAGTTGTTCAAATCTGACGCTACTCTGTGAAATCTATTCTTGTGGGAATCACGAAAAAGTTATATTAGAATGCAAGCTTGAGAAAAGGAGATAAAATGCAATCTGGTGACTCTACGCAACTCTATCATTGTAAACGCTCCTTTAAGGGTACGAACAAACTCTGCAGAACCTTCTCTTCCGAAATTATAGACTTTTCTCTGTTCCTAGCGAATTTGTGTTGTAAACATCAAAATAAATCTTTATAAAAAAAAAGTGATATTTCTGCATTGTGTGAATATCAGTCAACTCAAGAACTGCAGGTTATTTCTACATCTCTTTAAGTATTTAAAAGTTGTTTACTGTGTTGCAGAATTCTGATCAGTTAGTTTTTACTTTTAATGAAAACAATTAAATCGCTGGAAATGAGTTCTGCCTGGACGCATAATGAAATATTACAACTAATTTCACCATTTGAAAACTCTTGCGAGCAATGGGATATATCTATTCCTTCATACCAAAATAACAATAAATAAATAATAAAAAAAATATCTTTCTAGAAAATCATATCAGAAAAATTAAAATCGATCCAACGCGGTGGTCTAGAATATTTGAAAATTTCTGCTGCCAAATTAGAGCAGATGGAATAAACAAAAAATAAATCTATCTGAGGCTGAATACGGTAATTTTAGGGCGAGCCATTCTCAAGGTGAAATTGCTAATCGCATGCGAGTATAGTTCTTACATGTGGCCTTTACCATTCTAAAAGATTTTCCACCTTCTGCCAATCCTGAGTTTAATTACATCTGGATTAGGTTCAAACTTCACAGGCACATCATCTACTTTTGCTTCCTTTATCGCAGCCCAAATATGTCTGATGTCGACACGGTATCCGCATTTGACAATATCTCCAACAATATTGATCATCTGCTTTCTGTCTCCCCCTCTTCCGAAATCATCCTGCAGGCGATTTTAATGTCCATAACATGCCATGGCTCAGACATTCTTCTACCACAAGTCATTCGGGCCGATTCGTTGAACTATTCTGTGAATCTTTCAATTTGCATCAGCTAGAGGATGCACCGACAAGAATCCCTGATGCAGCTGGAGATAGGGCCAATTTACTAGATTTGTTTCTGTCATCTCACCCTGACAAATATTCCATCTCAGTTGGCTCCCCTCTTGGTAATTCAGACCACTGTCTAATCACGGCTCAATTTATCACCTCAACTCTGCGCCGCCCTACTTCTCCACCTACAAGTAGGCTTCTCTGGCACTATAAGAACGCTGATTGGGAAAGTCTCAATCAGTATCTTAGAGATATAGATTGGTCGGTCTGTTTTGCTTCGAGGGATGCTGATGAATGCACATTAGAACTTAGTAACATACTAAGTCTAGGCATGCGTGAATATATTCCGTATTCTTACAGCAGATCTCAACAACGGAAAAATCGCTCTTGGTTTAACGATAAGTGCTACCAAGCTATAAAAGCGAAAGAGTCTGCTTTTCGCGCCTATCAAGTGCATCCTTGTCCAGAACTGAAAGGAATCTAGAAGACTGCACGGAACACCTGCAAGTCCATTATCCAGACAGAAAAATTTCTTTTTGACCAGAATGTTAGACAAAGAATCTTGGCAAGCCGCAAAGGTAGTAAAGGTTTCTGGTCCCTGGTCAAAACCATCAGGAGAAACTTCAGCAGTTCCTCTATACCTTCACTACTTAATAATGGTGAACTGGTTGTTGACTCCCTGGATAAAGCTAATATTTTGGCTGCTAGATTCGCATCAAATTCTTTTCTTCCACCCACTTCACAGGCACCTGTCATGCATCCCCCGTGCGGATGTGTACAAGAGCCAATACACATCCGTACGAGGGATGTGTTCAAGGTCCTTAAAGGAATCAACGTCTCTAAAGCCGCAGGCCCTGATGGTTTCTCGCCCCTATTAATTAAAAGCTGTGCCTCATCCTTGGCTAAATCTCTGCGCAAACTATTCTACCTGTCCTATTCGACAGCAAAATTTCCAACTGCTTGGAAACTAGCTCACGTTCAGCCTATTCCCAAGAAAGGAGAGGGTAGCGATCCCTCAAATTATCGACCAATTGCAATCACTTCGATTCTTTGAAAGGTTTTTGAATCTATCATTAACTCCAAATTAATGAAGTGTCTGGAAACCAATCAGCTCATCAACGATCGCCAATACGGCTTCCGGCACGAATGCTCATCTGGTGACTTGCTGACTTTTCTTACGGAACGTTGGAATCGTAGTCTTTACAATTTTGGTGAGTCCAAAATCGTTGCTCTAGATATTTCAAAGGCCTTTGATAGAGTCTGGCATTCAGCCCTTTTAGCCAAACTCAAAGCACTTGGTCTTTCCCCTCCTATTCTATTATGGATTGAAAGTTTTTTGTCTAGTCGCCAAATACGTGTCGTATTAGATGGCGTTATATCTGATCCTCATCCTATTAATGCCGGTGTCCCCCAGGGCTCTGTTATTTCTCCAACTGTATTTCTAATCTTCATTAATGATCTGCTTTCCCTTACTTTCAATCCTATCCATAGCTTTGCTGATGACAGTACCCTTGATTTCGCATACTCCTTTGACACCCTTGCGGATTCCAGAGGGAACGCCGCATGTGTTAAACGAGACTGCATGATTAGATCATTGAATAAGGATCTTGACAATATTCTCGCTTGGGGTAAAGTGAATCGCGTCGAATTCAATGCATCTAAGACCCAAGGCTGTCTCATCTCATTAAAACAAGACCAACACTTAACCACTCCCGTTTCGTTTGATGGTGCATTAATTTCTGAATCACCGTCACTAAGAATTCTTGGCATTAATATTTCCAGTAAGTTAAGCTGGACAGATCACATCTTCTCGGTTGCCAAAGAAGCATCAAAATGTCTTGGTTTTTTGAAAAGGTGTAAGAAATATTTCAGCCCATCAAATATAGCGCTCCTCTACAAGTCCTACATCAGACCTAGAATGGAATACAATTCCCATTTCTGGGCCGGGGCTGGTCGCACAGCCTTAGCTTCATTGGATATTGTCCAAAAGAGAGCCAGCAAGCTCATTGGCGATGTGGCTATTACTCGTCATATCGACTCGCTCGAGCACCGTCGTAATGTTGGATGCCTTTCGCTCCTTTATCGCTATATGCATGGCCAATGTTCTGATGAAATATCTAGTGTGATCCCTTGTAGAATAGTTCCTGCACGCAATACCCGCGCTGCATCCCGCGCTCATCCTTTTACCCTTCAAATTACCTTCGGCCGTACACTAAAATTCCGTGATGCTTTCTTATCCCGAACTGTGCGAATGTGGAACAGTCTATCATCTTCTGTCTTTCCTCCGGCATACAACCTGCAAAAGTTTAAGGGCGACATATATCGGCACCTCCGCCGTTCTCCTCATATCACTTAATCCTTTCTCTATCTCCTTCCTGCCACGCTGTGCTTTGCATCATAGGGTATCCCCTGAGCTTGGCTTAATAATATAAAAAAAAAAAAAACACCCTAGGTCAAATCATAACGTATACAAAGTTTATCATTCCGTTTGTAACATATAGAAGTAATGATGGTAGAGGAAAATGGATTGGATACCAAAGAATAATATTCCTGAGAATGCGTGGACGGAGAGAGCTGCAAGTTGGTAGACTAAATCGGACTACCACTTTTTGGTGTTGCCATATAAAAATTAATTTTTTCACGTGTACTATAAAAATATAAACTTGGGTGACCATACCAAGTTACATACCGGCATTCATCTATCCAACCAAATTTTTTTTTGTAATAAATGGCTCTATTAGTTGCAAGAAATGATCACAATCACAGTCAGCGGGCTTCATTCGAACAAAGTTTTTGTAACATTCTGGATCCTCTATTTTGGATTCTTTTAATAATTTAATGCAAACCCTTCTCCTATTCTTAAAATGCATCGACAAATCCATTACTTTTCTCGCTTTTTAATTTTATTTGCATTTAATAAAATATGTGAAACGCGATTAGTGAGCCTTTTTCAAACACTGATTTCCACGTACCTATATTACAACAGTGTGAACACCCTCACAGCCTAGCGAGATTTTTTTTGTAAAACTGGCCATTTTGTGATGTGAATATCCGGACAGGTAGAGGCAGAGCCAGAGAAAACTTTGGCAGAGACAAGTCTGTAAAGTGCTCGTAGCTTACGGCTTACTCCAGAACATGCGGAAAAACCTCTCTTTGATTTCCGCTGATATTACTATGAGGTGGCACTCATGTAAGATGAGTACCTCATTACACAATTACAGACTTTTTTAGGGTTTAAGGTGATTTTACTCTTCAATATCACTTTGTAGACTGAGAATGGTGTGAATGCATTGAAATCACCACAGCGTGACTTTTTGGGCATATGGGAATCTTCTTGTTTTCTGTAGATACCAAAATTGTCAAGGTACTTTTAAGGACCTTTTTTTCTTACCACTGCGTAATTCCAACTAAAAATCGCAGCATTTCCAACACAAGGTATGTTATGTAAGGTACTTAGTCTCTCTCACTAAGTCAGAGGAAAAAGTGAGGAGGATGGATAGACGGACGGACAGGTGGTGAGGTTATTTTCTTCCGATCATTTTTTTTAGTCGGAAAAGTGTTTCGCCAACTCAAGGGTTGTGAAATACTGCGCCATACCCAGTTAATCCAATATATTTTCAATGCTGATAATTAGGAATTTTTCATCCATGATCACTTCATTTAGTTTGCGGTAATCAATTCTTCATTTCTTTTATTTTTTCAGAATAATCGGACATTTATTTTTGGACGATCCATATGGAATTGTTATAAACTCAACACTTGCTCTTATTATTCCTTATTTCCTGTATCTTAAAAAGTACAGGGCGTGCGGTCACCGTATATAACCGTATAAAGATTTGATCTGCCTCCTGTCATACAATTTTTTATTTGCCTAAATGAGTAATATCACCTCCCGCTCTACGGACCATCATGGGTGAAACACCCTGTATGTTTTCAAGGATTCCTTTTTAACGATTTTTTTCTTCTGGATTTAATGATTCAAAAAGTTTTTGAATATCTTGTTCATTCCTGTCGGTGTTCTATTGTATATCTTCCCGTATATGGAAATTTGCAGTAAAAAATTAAACGCAAAACTCGATTCTAAAAACACTCATTTGGGTTGTGTTTTTTCTTTATGGATCTTTATTTTAATTTAGCAATGACACAATGATGAAATGCTGACTTATTGGTTGCTTCATTCCATTACAACATCATTTGATTAGAATCATTATCAACATCCCTCCGACGTGATGAAAACGGCATCGCGGGAGCCATGATGACGTAGAAAAATATACTTGAGGAGAGAGCGACTGTGCAAGATTCAATTGTGTGGTGTTGAATCAAGATTCTGCTGATGAGGGCAAAATTCAACGGTGTGTTGAATTGAGCTGGTGAGGTTTTAAAAGTCTACTTCAAGATCTATGAGATTCAACAAGATATGCTTGAAGAGTATGACCAGTTATCTTGCTTGGAAAGAGTAAGATTCAACAGTGTGTTGAGTCTTTGATATATTGGAAGAACAACTCTAAACACTCTTCAATTTAGATCAGACTTTATTGTATTATGCCAGCTTAATTTAAACAAAAATAATAAGTACACTTAAACTATAATATAAAGGGTTTTCCAATAAGATGTGTTATTTTTATATTCGAAGAAAAATGCGATTTTTTGAGATAAATGATTGGATCTTTATTTCATTATAAAGAGGAAGGTATGTCGTTAATAATGGAAAATAACATCAGCCAAATGACCACCACGACCACGCCTACAAGACCATATCCTTTTCATGAAAGTGGCTGCCCTATATCCTCGATAGCCTCACGAATTCCATTTTTGAGGTCTTGAATCGACGCTGGACTGTTGGAGTAGACCTTCTCTTTCACGTGGCCCCAAAGGAAGAAGTCGCAAGGTGTTAAGTCACAAGATCTCGGTGGCCAATTGTGATACCTCTTCGAGAGATAACACGGTCCGGAGACTTTTCCCGTAAAAGATCAATGGTTTCGTTGCTTGTATGGCACGTAGCGACATCTTGTTGAAAGTAAACGTTGTCCAGATCAGTACCATCCAATTCCGGCCATAAAGAATCATTAATCATCTGTCGATAGCGCAATCCATTCACCGTAACTGTTGCTCCAGCCTCATTTTCGAAAAAGTAAGGTCCAATGACCTCGCGGGACCATAAACCGCACCAAACAGTCACACCTTGAGGATAAAGAGGCTTTTCAACAATGACTCTTGGGTTTTCCGAGCCCCAGATGCGACAATTTTGCTTGTTGACGAAGCCATCCAGGTGGAAATGGGCCTCATCACTCAAGATGAGTTTTGGATGGAATTCCGGATCATTTTCATGCATTTCAAGGACCCAATCAGCAAACACTCGAAGTTGTTGATGATCGGCCGGCTTGAATTCTTATGTCAACTGAACTTTATAAGCCTTAAGACCCAAATCTTTATGCCAAATACGGTGTAATGACGTTTGTGGAATGCCTAATTCCAAATAACGACGAGGAATGGACAAAGATGGGTTTTCTTCAACACTTTCGGCTACAGCAGCAATATTCTCGGCTGTTCTTGCGCGACGTGCACGGGTTTTATTCTTCACATCACTAACTTGTCCCGACAGCTCGAATTTTTCTACCAATTTCTGTATTGCGGTCCGACAAGGTGCTTTACGACGACCCAAAAATGTTCGGGTTTTACGAACCGTCTCTGCCACATTTTCACCATTTTTATAGTGAATTTTAATAATTTCAGTGCGTTGTTGGATCCTGTATCGTTCCACTTTTATTAATGGCGTAGTTTCTACTTGTCAAATATCAAAAAATGATAGCTCCAAAAGTAACATCTGCCGAAACCACGGGCTAATTAAAATAACACCTCTTATTGGAAAACCCTACGCTTGGCATTGATAGTCCAATATCGGAATCTTACGTAGCCTAGGGTGAGTTCTGTTCCCCCATGCAGAGTTTGTTGATGCGCGTGGTCAACTAGGTGGTTGGTTATTAGGTACTTTTGTGGAACCAGGATTTGGTGTTTTGCACCCTCCGATAAGTTTGAGAGTTGTAATCACCCTCCAACGCGTAAAGTTCTTCAGCGTCAAGTACTGTGCTGAGAGAGAGAAGTTTGCTGGACTTCAGCAGGGACTTGTGAGCGAGTTTCTTTCTTCGTGAAAAGCTTCTTTTTGTACAATTCTCACAATTTAGAGGTTGCTTCTTGTATTTTCTCAAAAGTGAGATATTTTTATGACGTTTTTGCGGACTTTTACAATGTTCTATTAACCTTATGCGACTGTTTTCATTTGTCGAATGAAGGACGAGCAATTGAAAACTCGTGAATTGGACACTTGTGTAATGAGTACTTGAAACGATTTTTTGCTTTCTTCCACTATGGCAAGTTTAAGTTTTTTGGAGGGCCATGTTTCTGGAGGTAGGCTGAACTATAAAGGACCTCTCCGCCAGATTTTGTTAGCAACCAGTCTGCTGGGACTGATTCCTCTAGTGGCAATAACTGCAGGGTTATGCTAGGATAGTACGTATCTCCAGACATTGTTTGGTAGTGACTTTTGAATCTCCGAAACCCTGTTCGCTACCTATACTTGCCCGGAGTTTGGATTTTTTGATATCTAGGCCAGTGTTATCTCTGAGTCTCCCCAAGCAAAAATGTGGGGCAGGTGTTTCTCCAGACTGGCAATTGCAGATTTTATCAAGTTTGCTATCAGCACGGCGCCCCATAGCTTCAGCCTTGGCATAGCAATTTTTGCTCTGAGTTGTGTGGTGTGAATCTTCGCAAATCAATCAGTAGTCCCTAGCAGCACAACCCCTTTCAGTAAACCCATGATTTGGATTTCGTTGTTTGCATGATGATTTTTCATTTAATTCACTCTCCAAATTTTTCTATGCATTAGCTATACCGGAAGGTGTTTCTGCATCCCAATCAGTTTGTGTTTTGCAAAGAGTTTCCATTATTTGTTGTGCGCTTATAGTCACAGGGGCCAGCCAGCCTAAAGCATCAAAAACTCAGGCGATTTTGGATAACAAAATTCTCTTTGTTAGGCTATGACATCTTTGATCTGTTCTCAATTTAAAACGAAATTCATTCAGTCTTGGATTCCAATGGACTCCAGGGGTTTTTATGGTATCAACTTCTTTTATTTCCAGATTGCTCCTTTCTATTATATATTCTGGTAGATCTTTTAGTAGGTCCTCGGTTTTGGATGTCCACTCTCGTAAATTAAATCAGGAGCGTAGTTATTTGATTATAGAGCTGAATAGCCTCTCATGGATGTAGAAATTAATGGCGAAAACTCTTTTGGCAATGGGATAACTGTCTCATTTTGCAGGGCCAGTCCCATAAGTTACTGTATTGAGTGTAAATTCTTGAGTGGGTTCCTTTGTGCTTCTTCGTCAAAGAATTCTCTGATAGTTTCTCCGCATATTGGCAATCTTGATTTGCCTAAACATTTTTCTGTGTCAGCTGTGTAAACATAGCGTAACATAGCGTTTTCCTTGAACGGCAGATTGACTCCCTTCGGAGTCCGTAGTGTGAGTAAGTTCGTGGTGTTGCTCACAGGCGTCACCTGCTTCAGTAATGGAATATTTCTTTTCTATCTCCCAGAACTTTTCTAGGGATTCTTCTGTCTCGGTGAGCGATAGGGAGCTGGATAACTTCAGATTATTTTGGTTCGTATTTGAAATATTCCCAAATAATATCCAGCCAAATTTGGTGTTCTGGGCAGCAAGCCGGCCTTTTTTTAATCCATCAGTTAATATGCTGGCGTAGAGGTCAGATCTTAACAAAAGGTCTATCGGCCCAGGTTGGTTAAAAGTGGGAGCAGCCAAAATGATATCCCCATATTTGAAGGTACAAGAGCATCCACTGATGGGTAGGACTCCCTTGGCTGCCGCAGCTAGATGCTTATCTGTAATTTTTTATGTACTTTCTCTGCCTCTGATTGTCCTACACCAAAAACAGTGGCTCTGATATGCTCTTTTTGTAGTTTCAGCAATTGAGCTTTGTGGTCTGTTATCTGGGATACTTGCAACCCAGGATCTATTAGAATCCTGAACTGTTCCAGGTGAATATATATGTACTTGATTCTGATTATTGCGGTTGGTAGCAGAAAATTTGGAATTTTCGATCTGCTTGTGTGCCAACTAATATTGTACCCTTGTTGGTTTTTCAATTTGGCATTATTTTGCTGGATCCGTTTGTAGTCAGTGTGTCGCAACTATTTTGTTTTCTTCTAATGGTGAAATAGCAGGTGAAATACTGCTATGTGGAGATTTGTGATGCAGTAACGTATGATGCCTGTTGTTGCATAGTGCGCAGAGTTTGTGAGATTTGCATTTATCGTTTTTGTCATGCATGAGACAATTAGTGCAAATATTACTGCGTCTGATGAATGCTTGCCTATCATCGATATACATCTATACATCTATTACAGATAGTGCACAAGCGTTTTATGGTGGCGAGGAAAGTTTTTTTGAAATTCTTTGAACAGTGGGGCCTTTGTAACTTCAAATTAGAAATTCCAGTAGGTCATTTGTCGACGGCATTGTCTTGGGTGGGTGAAGCTTTCTTCGAAAAGACGAAGAGTTTCAGCGTGAAATTTTTTCATTGCAATGCAGACAATTATTGGACCCCACTCAGCTGTATTGTATTCCGTATTTTTTAATGCTTCCAGACATTCCTTTATTGTGTCGTATAGCATGATTGTATCGTTTTCTGAACTGTTCTGTAAGGTTTTTGCATCGATTATGGTGTTTATGTAGGTTGTAATTATTTTCCTATTATTGTTGAAACGTGCTTTTATTAGCTGCAAAGCAGTGTCGTAATTTCTATTTTTAATTGAAAGTGGTTGATCACATTTCTCGCGTCTCCCTCTAAGTGATAGAGGAGGTACTGCATTTCCTCCACATTACTTATCCACGAATTATTATTATTATTATGGTCGTGAAAATCTCGATAAATGGCTTCCAATCTTTGTAGTCACCACTGAACTTTGGTATCTTAATTCGTGGAATCTTGGGGGGGGGGGGGGTATTTCTGTAGTCTCTGCCTTGCTCGATTAATTGCAAGGGCAATGCTGAACCCATTATCTTGGTATTTGAATCCTGTTCTGCCATTATTGGTAGCTTGTAAGATTCTGTTGTTACTGGTGTGGCTGTGCTTGTGGATCGCACGTTAGTCATTGAAGTTGGAGCTGTAGTTAGCGGCGTGAAAGGAAATTAAGTTACAGGCGTTTCTTCTGGATTGACCATAATTTGATATTAATTCAATAGCCTCCTTATATAATATGTACGTTTTTTCTTACAAATTTCCTGCATGATACGGATGATCCTCTGATATGAGCTTTTGCAATTGTTCACCGAAAGTTGTGAAAGGGGACCAGTGTTTTTCTAGCACTTGTAGTTTTTTTGCTAAATTATCTCTCGTTATTCTTTCACCAGTATCTTTTCTGTAGTTCCGCAGAGTATCTGAAATTTGTTCGACTAGTTCTTGTTGAGTCGAAATTATTCTTTCTTCTTTCGTTGCCATTATTACTATGCTTTGCCTTTGAACTGCTTTCCGTGGTCACGGAGAGCACCTCCAAATTCAGTTCGGATCTCGTTGAAATTGTTTGCTAAACAAAATCTTAACTGTGTGTTAAGACTTTTGTGGTGGATTGGCGTGAAAGTAATAAGGCGAGCCTTAACACTCTGTTCCGACTTTGTCTTTAATTGGCGTGTGTTAAGATTTTTTATTTGTTAACAGCAAGTCTTAACAGTGTGCTGAGACATTGTCTATATTTGCCGTAGGTATCTTAACGATGATCTGATCTGGTGCTGGTTGCTTGTAGGCTGAAACGACCATGCGCATGATTCAACTGTGTGTTGAATCAAGATTATGCTGATGAGGTGCAAAATTCAACGGTGTGTTGAATTCAGCTCGTGAGATTTTAAAAGTAAAAGTATATTTCTATGGTCACGGAGAGCACCTCCAAATTCAGCTCAGATCCCGTTGAAATTATTTGCTTAAAAAAATCTTAACTGTAAGTTAAGGCTTTTGTGGTGTATTGGCGTGGAAATAATAAGACGAGCCTTTACACTCTATTGCGACTTTGTCTTTAATTGGCGTGAAATCTTAACTGTGCGTAAAGATTTTTTATTTGTTGACAGCAAGTCTTAACAGTGTGTTGAGAATTTGTCTATAATTTCCTGCTGCTGGTCGCTTGTAGGCTTGAAGGACCATGCGCATGATTCAACTGTGTGTGGAATCAGGATTATGCTGATGAGGTGCAAAATTGTATTGAATTGAGCTGGTGAGATTTTACAAGTATATTTCAAGATATATGAGATTCAACAGTGTGTTGAATCAAGATAGGCTTGAAGGTTGTGACCAGTTAACGTGCTTGGAATGAGTAAGATTCAACACTGTGTTGAGTCTTTGATATATTGGAAGAACAACACTAAACAGTCTTCGATTTAGACTAGACTTTATTCTATTATGCGAATTTAATTTATTCAAAAATAATAAGTGCAATTAAGCTACCATATACAATAATAATGCAAAAAAAAAAATTATACAAGCAACAAACCAATTACTAAGCAAAATGATGGGTAAATCGACTCATGACAAAACATTAAAAATATTTCGTCGCTGTTGTCAGCGATTTTATTTACTCGACCGATAGAGGTGCAAGGCAAGTGGGTCAGTTGTAATAATGAAAAATAAGGAAACTGCCTGACTAGCATAAAGTAATTAAATTATGCTGCCATGAGTCAGGGAACTCCGAATGGAAATATTTTATAATGAATTTAATTTAATTCTGATGATTTTTATGATGCTATGATGATATTGTTCAGGGCTGAACAGCGACTCTTCTTTTTAATATGATGATATGATTATTTGTTTTGCAAGTGTGTTCCAATTTAAGGTGCTTTGCTGATGACAAAAGGGATTAATTAGGTAGACCCTGAAATTGTAGCAAATAAAAGAAAAGGAAATAGCTCTGACGTCAGCTTGCGATATAATAAGATACGAAAAACACAAGAAGAAAATTTAGAATATTTTAGAAGAAAAGAAATTTTATAAAATTAAAATCGCAATAACCAAAAATGATTCCGTGCATAATAAAAGGATAATTCCGATGAAGATCAAGGTCAATGTTTTCTGCCAAGACTAAATAAAAATTACCCTAAATATTATTCAGCAATTCCAGTTTTACCTTTAGAATGACTGGTAATCTAGTACCAAGTGTGAACCGTGCAGACACTTTCGGCAGACGGATTCCTGCAGGGAGCATCGACATTATGGTTGTTCTCCATGCGGCCGTCAAGTCGATATAGGGCCAATTTGATTCCCGTGCCTCAGTCCTCTAGATTCAAACCAGTGATCGATCAGCAATTCTTACAGTCAATGCAGACTTTTGCTGCAAGGAAGCACCTATGTACTTGTTGTTTTTTACACAGGTATCAATAATCTGATATATGTACATATTTTAATTATTTGATAAGTATTATATATGTACAGTTCTTTTCTGTGTACGTTAGTAATTACATATATACATACGAGAATATATATTATACATATTATAAATTAATTGATATGATGAATAACAATTAAGGGAAAAAAAATTTACTGTTGTGAATTCTGTAATTTATTAATTAATTGTTAAATATATAATTAAATGTACTGTCTGTGCAACCAACCACTTTGGCAGTCGGTAGAAAAGCGAGAAGTCCAACGTCACTTTTGTTGTGTCCCGGGACTTCTCATTCAGGTTGGTATCTACTATACGTCAATATTGCCATACTGAATGGATATGTAATAACTTTTCCCCTTTTACATTGCATTGCTAGCAGGTTCACAATTTTCAGTACTTACATAAGTTTTCAGTTTCTTATAATTAATTCAATATTTCCATTTCATTTAATTAATTCAATATTTTAACATTTAACTTGGCAAGGGTGTTAATCTAATTATGCATATCTTCTAATAATTTAATTGAAAAAAGAATTCAGTGTTATTAATATTGCAGCCAACTCCAGGTTTACGAAATCTTGTGTCTAGAGCAGGAGAAATGTTATATTCATTCCTAACTATTCCCCAATGTTCTTTTCATTCCTAGCTACTTCCTTGTCACTTCCATTTATTGAGTCGCCGGCGAATGTGTTTGAAGTTCGAAATCACTTAGTGGGTGAAAATTTGGAGGCTCATGCCTAATCTACAATGCGTGGTAAAACCACGTCGTTTAAATGACATAGATTTTTCTGATTGTTTCCCACTCTTACATTTCTTCTCTTTCAATCATTTGAGGACATGAGCACGAGCTTATGTGCAGTAGTTAATCAGCAAAAACGTTAACGATGTAGTACTATTTAAGGTGTATTCAGCATAATTTAGAACCATGTAGGGGAATTTAGAGCAAAATAGCTGTACACTGGAACTTGCACTTTCAGTTTTAAAAAAAAAGTCTTATATTAATTGTCTTGTACCACTGCACTCGAAATAACTTTTTAGTTTGCTATAATCTTATAGTATAACTAACTTATTGAGACCAAATACTTCCTTTGATGTAATTTACAATTACAATTATTTACAATTATTTATTTAAAAATCAGTACAATAAGACATAAGTCTTTACTTGAGTACATTAAACAAGCTATAATTCAATAATAGGAGAGTTAGGCACTAGAGAGAATCAATATAAAAAAAAACATAAAATTACTATAAGGAAGGAAAAATAAAAAATTACAATGAAATAAGGAAAATAATAAGAAAAAAAAGACAATCAGAGTTTATTAAAAAGAAAGTTCAAAGTTAATCAAGTTAATCAAAAACTAAAGCTGAACAAAGAAAAAAAAAAAAGATCTTGTACGCTGAATCTCAGGCGGAAGTGTATTCCAAACGCGAGTTATGTGGACAAAGTAAGAACCATCACATACTAAGTGTTTAAAGCGAGGTAAAACTAGATTCAAATGTCTTTCACTATGCATAAAATTAATAAAACCGAACAGGTATGGAGGTACGCCACTGTACAGGATTTCATGGAGTGATAGTAATGCTTTACGCAGTAAGTAAGTGTCCAGAGATTAATCAATGATTTTTTTCCTAAATGGCGTAATGTGGTCAAATCGCCGCAAACCAAATGCAAATCTAGTGCAATAATTGAAAGCTACTTCCAGTTTCCGCTTGCAGTCTAGGGAATATCAAAGATCCGAATGAAAAATGTGGTAATAACAAAGACTTCACCAGATTTATGCGTGTAGTAGTTGAGAGAATATTGGCGTACAACCACAGCCGTCTAAGGTCTCCGTACACTTTGCTAATTATTGCTTTTACATTGTCACAACAAGTAATTCTAGAATTCAAGAATAAGCCTAAATTTTTTACCCGACAAACAAAGGTAATTTGAGAGCTTTCCACAAGAATATGGGGTAGGTGTGAGGGGTCGATAGTGTGTCTGTGCAAGGGTAAAGCCACCGACTTGGTGGGGTTCAATGAGAGGCCATTGACGACAGACCACTCGTGAATTCGTTCCAAATCCTCATTCACCCTGCTAACACAATCTTCAACCAAGCCAATGGTAAGAGTAAGATATAGTTGGACATCATCAGCATACATATGAACTTTGCTGTGTAAAACAACAGTTAGTAAATCGTTGATGATCAAACTAAACATGAGAGGTCCCAAAATAGATCCCTGAGGAACGCCACATGTCACACTAACTTTCGAGGAGACGTGATTAGCGACCTTGACCCGCTGGCAACGGTTAGTTAAGAAGCTATCAATAAGTCTGGCAGCAGGAGAACTAAAATCAAAAAGTACAAGAAGCTTAGCAAGAAGCTTGGAATGGTCCACAGTGTCGAATGCTTTGGAGAAATCTAAAAGAACTAAGAACACGAGATGATCATTGTCAAGGGCCGTTCTAATATCAGTCGTTATTTTCAATAGAGCTGTCTCACAGCTATGACCAGCGCGGAGGCCAGACTGTCATTAACTGAGAAGATTATGTTGGAATAGATACTGTTGTATTTGTTTAGACATGATTTTTTCCAGCACCTTAGCAAGGAAGCATAATATGCTGATTAGTCTACAGTCACCTGGCTCCTTTGCAGAGGAGTTTTTAGCAATGGGAACCAATACAGCTTCCTTCCAAAGTGAGGGAAATTCACTGCAAGTTAAACAGGCATTAAAAATGTGTAGTGTAGGTGTAATTATGAAGGGTAACAGCAGCTTAACAAAGTGGGGTGGTAAGTTATCCGGACCTATTGCCTCTGAACGAATAGAGTTAATGGCGTCAATTGCTTCATTCACATCAATACAACGGAAGCTAAATCCAGAGTCAGAGGGGCGTGTCAAAGGGCGCACCATATCCGCGCACGAAGATATGATATTAAGGTTACTACTATGCGATACAAAGTATTTATTAAGGTCATCAGGATTTAGCTCGCAGTCCAAATTTTTATTGCTGGTTACTCCAAGACTACGAAGTGTATGCCAGGGTCTCTTCGAAGTGATAGTAGTGTCCAATTTGTCAGCATAGAACGCTCGCTTAGCATCTCGAACTTTCCTATTAACTAGATTTCGAATCCGTTTGAATGCCAGTAAGATGCAGAATTTTTGCGTTGAGGACATTGACTTGCAGATCCAGCGGAGAAAGCGAGGAGGACTGACTACTGCTCTGTGCGATACCCGTATCATGCTCAAAACTGATATTCGAGTCAATATTCCTACACTCCTCATACAAAAGTTCGAGGTTTACCCTTTTATAATCACGAAAGATAATAACACTGTTGAGGGATGTAGTTCTAACGATGGGAATGTCATATTTAAAATATAAAAAATCTTGATCAAAAATTCATGGAGGAGTAAGCTGGCCGTTACGCAATACAGACTTAGGGTCAGTTACAAGTATAAGGTCCAACTGAGAGGCGGAGGTAACCGAAAAGTGAGTTGGACCATGATTTAGTAAATTAAGATGAAAGGATTGAAGTAGTGAGAGGAAATTGTCAGTTAATATGCTATTATCAAGAATATTAACATTAAAATCATTTATATTTAACCACGATTCACTAATAACTAATACGTGCACATTCGTACAAGCAAACATCTCTATTAACTCGCCTATTTTATGTTTTATGCTCCGAGCATTTAAGTAAAAGACATTTAAACCAGGTTGAACACTATTAAGAATATTAGCCATTGTTCTTACCTTGACGCACGGATCCCGAAAATCATCCATTAAACTTATACATAGCGTACAACAAAAGGCGAACATCAGTCAGACAAGCAATCACGATCCACTGCGGCAAAAATGAGTCTGTATAGTTAATAATGAAACTGAATAATGCACACCCACAGATACCTGGAATATCACAATAAATGAAAAAACTGAAAATTAAACATAAGAATATAATTAAAACTAGAGAAGAGTTCATTAGAGAAACAGAGTCCAAAATCAGAAAAGAATATAGTATAACAAAATAAACAAAAACATTGAGAGAAAAAAGTAATAAAAAAATAATTGAGAAACTGAATCAATGATTAGTTCAAACTTCATGATTTGATCATGCATCCCCGAATTGACTGTTTTTGGGAGCGGTAGACGCCGCAGATGCAAGCGTATGTAATTGGTCTAAGTCACGTACTTTAGTAGGGCGATCATCATTCACAAATTTTACATAGACGAATCCAATATCAGAATAGAATGAACTAACTCTCCGCTGCCTGAACAACTTGAGGGCTTCACGCAGCCAGCTGCTGTTTAGTGGTTTGAGACTCTCATTAATAAAAATTCGACTATCTGCCGCAAAGCCCTTGGGGTCATTTAATTTTAGCTGCTTACGAGCTTTGAGCGCTGAGAGGAATGCTCTTCTCTCATTGGAGCAAAAGAAGCGAAATAAGAGTGGCATCACATGATTGCTATTTTTAATATTGTTATGGCTAAGCTGCGTTCTTCGTTTCAGGCGAAAAGCTTCGATATAAGGAGAAAGTTCATGTTGGATAACATTTAATAAATCCACAATGATGTCACGAGGATTTTCAGCTGGCATCATAGGTATCCCCCTAACGATAACATCGTTCAGGCGAAGTATACGACGGAGATCATCATTTTCTTTGTCCAGCGTCGAGCACTTCTTCTTGATGTCCACTACATCAATATTCAAAGACTCCACACGATGATTTGAACCTTGAACCACACTATCAATTTTATCCAAGAGACGAGATTCCACACCCGAGATAGCTGACTGAATACGATTTTCAACGCTAGCCAGCATGGAGTCAAGCCTACGTGTCCAATATGCGTCAGGAGAACAGTCAGATGTTGATTTACTTGTAATAGTTGCATCATCCATACGACTAGCGGAATTCAGGTTGCTAGTTACAACGGAGAGAAGCGTAGGCATCGCGCTTGCGGAATTCAGTCTACCTCTCTCTTTCTGTCCTCTAGTCGTAACCTTATCAGGCCCAGACATGGTTCAGGGAAAACACCGCCAATAAAATAAAATCAAGTTATAAATCGAAATTAGCAAAAGAAAATAGCACGGAAAACAACGTTAAAATCGATAAAGCTATTTTGGACTAGAGACTACACACTTTTGACTTGAAATTAGCAAACGGCCGGTTAAAAAACAGCGGAAAAACGAGTCAAATCGGGAGCAATCACAACTACGTCTACTCACTAGAAGCCATCACAGTCAACTGTTCTGCAATGAAATCGAGAAAGCATTACAGTTATGATAATTGTACATTATGATAATTCTACATTGCAATGTAATTTACCTGTAATGTCAGAAACCCTGCCAAATCTAAATTTATTATTTTGAGTATGTATAATCTCGTCTTGCCACTCTATCTCCCAGTTCAAATTTCGTGTATTTTAAATCCTTGTGAAGATTGGGACTTAAGGTCGGAGCCTGAGGGAACATTATGTTGAACCTAGAAAGTACTGGGTATTTGAAAATTATCTCTTTCGGAGATATTCCTTTGTTCGAATTTGGAATTATTCATTCTATGGTTAGTTAAAATTTCGTTTTAGTCAACATCTAGATTTTTGCGATTACTTTTCAATCGGTGTAACAATTTGGACGTAACGTTTAACTTGCCCAAGGCAGGATGGTAAGATGCAGTTCTTCTATGGATGATGTTGTGTTCTCGAATGAATTATTGAAATTAGGGGTTAGTGAATTGTCTACCATTGCCTGGGAAAGTAATTCTGGGCAGTCCAAACGGTAAGAAAAACCTTCTCAAATTTGCAATGGTGTTTGATGTAGTGATTGCTTTCAGGGGAAGTACTTCCACGCATTCCGAAAAGGCATCAAATATTAGGAAAAAGTAAGTGCCGTATGCGGGGCCGGCTAAATCAATATTTATCCTATAAAAAGGCATTGTTGATGCAGTCCAGTAATGATCATGTACCTATGACGGGTTAGCTGAATGGTAGTTGCAAGTGGTGCAGTTTTTACATTATTTCTAATGTCTGCATTTGTGGCTGTGTGGACCCATGTATGTTATAAATTAATAAAAGCAAACTTTTAATTAAAAACTACTTTATTATTCAATGATGTTGTGCAGCTTTATCTGCACTGGGTGAAGGCAAGACTCGGACTCAGTGTCCATTCTCTTGTACAGTAAATTATTTAGGATATGTGAATAATATTGTTATTTCTGAATAGATGGCGGTGCTGCCGCTACATCACTCCTCCTTTCGTAAAGGTGTTTAACCTCTTTTTTTGTCTTGAAGAGGATCCATGTAGCTGATATGAACTCTATAATTAATTACATCTATTTTACAATTACATTTATTTTTTTTACAATGGGTGGATTTAAAATTCAACTTACAATAATTCTATAAAAAATTAAAACTTGATAATCTAATTAAGTTCATTGACATGGATAATTGAAAACAATAAATTTCAAAATTAATTAAATTTTAAATGTAATTCTAAATTTTGTGTCCTTTCTTGTTAGGCGATCAGACGAAAGTGGATTTTCATCCAATAAGAAGGCTGGTTTTAATCTATCAATATTTATAAGAAATTCTTTTCCATCCATGATCACTTTAAAGACTTTGCCATTTTTAGTTAATACTTTAAATGTGCCTAAATAAGGGGGATTAAGACTTCCTTTATTTGGAGCTTCTTTCACGAAAATGTGTGAGTACGAACATGTTATTTGGTTTCCGTTTTCTTATATTATCTGGTTTTATTTTTATAATAGGTTCTTGTGTTTCTTTGGATAGGGTGGTGGTTATCTTTGAATCTATAGTGGAACTTATAATGAGTATTTCACCTGGTAAACGCAGTGCTTGTCCATATAAAAGTTGCCTGGAGAAAATTCTACATCTTCCATCAATGCTGATCTTATTCCTAAGAGCATCCAGGGTAATATATGATACGAATTCTTAGATTCTGATGAGGCACAGATCGCGGCCTTTAATTGCCTGTGAAATCTTTCTACTGCACCATTGGACTGGGAATGATACGTTGAATGCCCAATAGACTGGTTAATTCTTTAAAGAAGACGGATTCAAATTGGGTGACTTGATCTCTCGTTATTGTGCAAGGGACGACGTATTGAGCGATCCAGTGTTAAATGAGAGCATTTGCTACACTAATAGCATGAATTCTTTTAAGAGGAATGGCTTCTGGACAGTGAGTGAACCTGTCTTTTATGGTCAGTAGATAAGTGTAGCCGTATGATCGGGGCAATGGTCCATGTCCATGTGAACATGTTGAAAGCGACCTGAGGGTGTAATGAAACCGCCGAAAGGGGATGAAGCGCGTCGGGTCATTTTTGATTTTTGGCACAAAATGCAGGTTCGTATCCAGTTATTAATTTCTATGTTTATCCTAGGCCAGAAGTACTTTTCTGTGATTACTTTCCTACTAGCTCTGATATCAGGATGTGATAAACTATGAAGAAGGTTAAAAACTGTACCGCGTAGTCGATGGGGTACATATGGTCTATTTATACCTGTAGAAATTTCACATCATATTGGCTGTTTTTCCATAGGGTTTGAGTTCGAAGAAAGAATTGTTCTGTGCTATTTTAGATTTTAAAAGAATTCCTTTCAATTCATCGTCATTATCTTATTCTCGACGGAATGTTTCAAAATGTAAATCCGATTCTTCTATAGTGAATATGTGTGCTCTTGAAAGTCCGTCAGTTACGATGTTTTGACAACTTTTAGTGTACCTGATATCATTGGTGAATTATGAAATGCATGCTAGCTGATTGATTTGACGAGCAGATTTTTCTGACTTGGATGAAGTTGCCTTTGTTAGGGGTTTCTGGTCGGTGTATACGGTACAATTTGTCCCTTCCACAAAATACCTAAAGTATTTAATTGATAGCAATACAGCGAGAAGCTCTCTATCGAATGTAGAGTACTTTTTGTCTGCTGATTGTAGCCTTTTAGAAAAGAAACTCAAAGGTTGCATTGCCCTACGTGTTGTTTTTGGAGAACTCCGCCTGTTGCATCGTTTGGCGCATCTACCCATAAATTGATTTTAGCAGTTGGATTAGGATGAGCTAATTAGGTGCAATTTTGCAAGTCCGTTTTAATATAATTGAAATCTTCTTCATGTAACTTGGACCACGTGAAAATAGTCTTGGGTTTTTTCTTGGGATTGGAATTTTTAAAAAGATCGTAAAGTGGTATTGCTAAATTAGCAAAATTTGGGATGAAACGATGGTAAAAATTCGTCATTCCAAGAAAGCGTTGTAATTTTTAAACCTAGACGGAATTGGCAACTGTTTTATGGCATGTATTCGACTATCAGATGGCAGAATGCCTCTCTCGAAAATTTTATGTACTAGGAAATTAAGTTCTTTTATGCCAAAAGTGCATTTGAGCGGGTTCACGTTAAGTCCGTATTTTTCTATTCTAGTGAATAGTGTTTGGAGATATTCTTTGTGTTCGTCCGGAGATTTACTTCCAATCAAAATATCATCAACATATGCAAAAGTAAAGTTTAAACCGAATAAGACCTCATTGATGAATCGTTGGCAAGTTTGTGCGCCATTCTTAACGCCGAAAGGCATTCTAAGAATTTCAAACAATCCGAAGGTTGTTGTGACTGCGGTTTTGTGGACATGCTCCGGTGCGTCCGGTATCTCAATTTTTGAGAAAATCGTATAAGCATGTAGATTTAAAGTAAAATTCTACAAATTCGGAAGAGGATATTTGAGAAGAATTATCACAACGTTGAGTTGACGATCATCTCTCCATAGTCTCCAATCAGAGGATCCCTTCTTTTGTACCATGTGAAGCACTGACTTATAACAATGGACTGAGCGATTTGCTATTTCATGTGGCACAAAAAATATTGTGTTTCTGTATATCACCGTTAGAGCACCCTTTAAAACGATTACATAAAAAACATTTAAAACTCAACCAATCAGATGAAATTTTATACCCGAAAATCGAATTAAATTAAAAAAATGTATTTTCTTGTGTCCAAGTGATATTTTAATCGTTTATAGGGAATTAAACTCATTCCGACTTTAATTTTCAAAATTTATACTTAACTGAATCCTGCTTATGGGCAAGAGAGACGGAGCATGGTAAACACTATCTTTACCCTAATCCTTCTGAAGTGATTGCATCTGTAGCCAACATAAATACATCAAATGGCATAAGCAAATGTTCCCGAATGTAATATTTTGTGTTGGTAGCTCCAACTCTGCCATAGGGCGAAAGAGAGAACTATAAAACTTGTGCCATGCTTTCCTATAGGAAAATGGCAATACGCTCAGTCCATTGTTATAAGTCAGTGATGTGAAGCAACAAATGATGAAGAGGGACGGCATGTTTCAATTTGAGCCATTGCTTCTCATTCCGCTTTGTCTAGTTGAAACTTTTCCGGATTTAAACGACGAGCTCGGGCGGAAGGAAGTCAACATTATGACTGGCTTTTGAGTTATAGCCAGATGGTGCTACCAGTGATGGGAAATTTTTAAGGATAGGTCCAAACTCGTCCGGTAGAACAGAAAGACTGAAAGATGACCGTAGAGAAGATAGAAGCTTTGTAAAAAGCAGACTTCGTTACTAAGCCGGGCGCAGCTGTAAACAGCAGATGTCCGTTAGTAGCTACGATGGGCGCAGCTGTAAACAGCAGATGCCAAGTGAAATAAAAGATTACTTGTTGTTTGTCTGATTATTGAAATCAAATTGTCTGTTTATTCGAGTATCGCTATTTAATTTATACAATCATCAATTTGCTACGCTAAACTTAATTATTATTAATGCACATTAATACACTTTAAAACTAAACCGCATATTTTCACTTATGTGCTTAACTCCGGCAGAAAATGTGTCGCAATATAATTGACCGGTATTACGCTGGTTGCAAAAAGGTAAACAAACGCATGTAAACAATTACAGTCACTTCTTAAGGTTGTGACATATATTTGGTTTAGCATATGTTTTGCTGAATTGCAATTAATCAATTGATCGCATTTATTGTGATTGATTAATTGAGCGATGGGTTTTGAGTCAATTGAATAATGCAAGAATGCCGAATATGCATTGTTGTATTTTCAATTGGTTTGGAAATTGTATGTTTATTGGATGTGCGAATTCGCATCACAGTAGCGATATTTACTTTTTTGGTTGTTGATTTGTTTGATTTGTGTCTTTAAAGCAAGGCGGTGTGCACTTTTTGGCGTTTTTTCCATATCGTCTGTGATACCAACATACATTGTTGACATTGAATCGAGGTTGTGAAAAAGATCTAGAACGTGATCGATTATTAGAAGTGGAGTAAAATTTTCTTCTAATTTGTTTGATTACAATTTGCTTTATACGGTCTGCAAGATCCTGTATTACTAAATTTGCACTACCAATAATATTTTTTGTCTGTTCTGGTGAACTGCATAAACTTTAGGAAATTGGTCAGGAGATGTGGAGTCATACCTATATCCTATCAGCAATCCCGAAGATCTCGTCCTGAGTATGACCATCTTCGATTGCAATTATACAAGCCTGAATTAAGGGAGGTAACTTGTTTGTCCAAAGCTTTTGAGCAAAGAAGAATTTACCAAACTGTTTCCTCCGGCAAAAGATTCCATGTGTCGGAACAATGCTGAAGGCTTGTAATTTCCTAATTCCACTTTATGTAACAAAGCATCTAGCCAGCGTTATTCCGAATCCCTACTTCGGGCCAAAAGAACGGTTTTTAAGTTTTCGTATTTATTTTGTAATGGAGGGCTTAATAATACGTCGGCGACAACCTCCATAGTTTCAGGAGGGAGTGATGACACTAAATTATCATATTTAGTACCTGAAGCCGTGATTCCCTTGAAACGAAATTGAGTCTCGACTTGTAACAACAATAGGTCATGGCTGTTACTCCAAAATGGGGTAATTTTTAAAGTTGAAATATAAGATGGTGATATGCTGTTCTAAGGTGCTTGGGATATACCGCCAATCTGGCTACTACTTTGCTGTGTGCTGGTATCACTTTCAATTTTGTCATCAGGCATAGTGATGGATAAATTATTGCATATTACTATAAAGGAAGTCTTTATCGCCCTATATTTTTTATGTGGCAATTTATGATAAATACATATATTAAATGTAGTGTAAAATTGTATATATAGCTGTTGTGTATAGTTTATATATAATTTATATTTAAATAAAAAGAGATTACTCTTTTGGACTTTTTACCGGGTTAAACTTAATTTTCTTCAAGAAAGAATTTTTTGGGATATCTCCGGTATATAGCAAAAGCTAAAAAATGTTCTAATTTGTTATTTCATCACACAATCCATTAATTTTTGGTGACAAGTTTCAAGTCTTGGTTTGACTCATCAACAGGTCCCAAATAGCGAAATTGGGTGATTAGAAAAACAAATGAAAAAATGAAAAAAGAAGAAAGAAATGAAAAGTTTAAGAAAAATAGAAAAAAACAATTTTTTTATTTATTAAAAAAATTTAAAAAATTTTTAAAGAAACAGATTCATTCGAAGCGAATCGAACCTGTATACGCCACGCAGTGGGCTGAAAAATGAAGAAGATGAGTGGAAGGTTTTCTGCTGACACGAAACGCTTCTTCTTCTTCCTTTTTCTTCTTCATTTTTCAGCCCACTGCGTGGCGTATACAGGTTCGATTCGCTTCGAATGAATCTGTTTCTTTAAAAATTTTTTAAATTTTTTTAATAAATAAAAAAATTGTTTTTTTCTATTTTTCTTAAACTTTTCATTTCTTTCTTCTTTTTTCATTTTTTCATTTGTTTTTCTAATCACCCAATTTCGCTATTTGGGACCTGTTGATGAGTCAAACCAAGACTTGAAACTTGTCACCAAAAATTAATGGATTGTGTGATGTAATAACAAATTAGAACATTTTTTAGCTTTTGCTATATACCGGAGATATCCCAAAAAATTCTTTCTTGAAGAAAAATAATTTATATTGTACATATTAAATTTTTGTTCTTTTGTTGAAGGAAAAATATTTTCTATGTACTTACATAATGCCTTTTTAAATGCGATATTTTATTAAATTTGTATAATAAAATGCACTCACTTCCGTCTTGTGGTTGTAGAATAGGACTTCTTACTCATTAAAATTCCTTTTTTCTTAATGACCCTAAAAATAATTCGTTTTTCAAATGCCAATGAACTGCACTAGGTACATAAATTTATTATAATGTGCAACAAAAAAAAAACTTGTTGATGTAATACGTCACTAGATTCTAGATTTTTCACTGCTATGGATGACTGATGTGATGCTCTTGGCACGTAGTATCAAGTAAAACTAATCCTCTATTATCGGGTAGTCAAGTTCAAGTTCAAGTTCAAGTTTGCTTTATTGATTCCAATTTATAAAATACACATTTTCTTTTTTTTTAAATCATAAACCTAATTCCGCATATCTGCCTGACTTGCTGATATGCCTGGCTTTACAATTATGGGATTATATAATAGGTGGGAGATTCAACTATTACTAGTTCAAGTATTATGGATATTATTATAATATTGGGAATCAGTGTACAGAGTATACTTGCTCCCGGTATACAGAAAATACTTGTCTAAATGACACTAAAAATACCTTAAAACTAAATAACATTTGTAACAAGAACCATTGAAGCCCGATACTTAGGTAAAAGTATCTAAATGGGTGTGAATTACCCTTACAAATGATTGTTTCTGTTAAATATTGAATATGGATACATACGACTGTAGATTTCCATTAATTGGGTGTACTTTTATCACATTATTTCCACTTTGGTTTGCACAAGGCGGAAACTAGTTCCGTAGTGCTTGAGGTACAATGTTATCCTCTGTAATTAATTAATAAAGCATTTATGTAGAAAGGGATCTCTAGTTGATTAGGAGAGCTGGGAAAGAATGAGTTGAAGGTGGATTCGTGGAGTACGTTTATGGGGAGATGTAGTAGTTATCAGTCAGAGAATCGTTTCTGTTTTCAATGAATATATTATTGACTATTGGGTTTGGATGGTTTTCAAATTTATTCAAAGCTTTTTCGCCCAAATTTATCAAGTAGATCATTAGGGGTGCTATGCTTGCTGCATTGTATACATATTTATTAGAGTACTATTTGAAACTATTTGGTTTACGGAATTTGCCGATGCAATGTCTCAGAATTCTTCTTTCAAATGTTTCCAACTCAGAAGCAACATTTGTGGTAATTTGCATCCACGACATGAAACCATAGCCTAAAATGGGGCGAATAAGTGATTTTTACAATACTAATTTTGAGTTTTTAGACAGATGTATTGAGTTTAACAGGGTCTCAGAATGGCTGCTGCCGCTTTTGATTTTTTTATGGTTTTCCTCGCGTGAGGATTGAAGCGCAATCTAGTATTGAGGTTGATGCCTAGGTACGATATCTCTTCTTATAGTGGGATTGATCTATTTTTAATTTTTAAAGATAGTGACTTGCTCTCGCGAACCGACAGGTAATGCCCCTTGCCACTCGCGTTTCTGAAGCATATTATACCAGACTTTGATTCGTTGATTTTAAAACCCCAATTGTTATAGTATTTCAAAAGGATGGGTATGAAACGTTGTATTTTACTCATCCCCGAGTGTGGTCTCTCATCTTCAGCCAGGATGAACGTGTCATCAGCATGGAGAATAGCTGACGGTTCGTTATTTAGAAAATTTCTAAGGGGGAAGTCAAAAAGAAAGATGTTGAACAGAAGAGGACCCAAAATTGAGCCTTGAAGTACTCCAGATCTGACTGGAATCCAGTCTGACACCTGCTAAGCCACCGAAACATAGACCGGTCTATTTTCAAGGAAGCTATTGATCATTATTATAATGCTAATGGGGCTGTTAATTTGAATCAATTTATATATAAGTCCTTTGTGCCAAACTGAATCGAACGCTCTGTCAATGTCGATGCTCTTCGCAGAAAAGCCCTAATTTTTCTGCAATAACTTTTTCGAGAAGCTTTCTCATCGGGAGAAGTAAACAGATGAGTCTGAAATCCTTGACCTGTTTAGAGTTTCTCACTTTCGTAATTGGGATCATTTTGGCAAGCTTCCAAGAGGATCGAAAAAACCCATTATTGATGCAGTGGTTGAATAAAGTTGATAATATATCATCTAAGATATTAGGGCATTTGCGGAGAATGTAATTAGATATGCCGTCGTGTCAAGAAGACTTCTTATTATTACTATTGGTTCTGTAATTTGCAACTTGTTCCCTGCTTGAGGAACAGTCTGTATCTCTGGTGGGGTTTCAGGCTTTGTTTGAAGCAGAGAATTGTATCAGGCTTTGATTTAGGTGTTAATTTTTGAAGCGATTCAGACTTCTTGTCACCTGCGACAGTAAAACTCTATTTTCTGTTGGAGAGTTTTCGGAGTATATATCGGAGTAAAAGTTATGAAAGGCTCCTAGTTTCTCCTCAATAGTTCGAGCTCTTGATTCTGGTGCGTGAGTGAATTATTGACTATATCGGTACCAAAGATTTTTCTACCGGTGATCCTGTTGATCTATTTTAAAGCGTGCGGGGAGGGGCATTTACTCTGTTACAGAATCTGTGAAAAATTCGTTTTTGCTTCTTAATCGAGGTTTTCCTGGTCTTAATTAATTTTAGGGTTTCCCTAGAAATATACTTGAATTTTTGATACGTAACAGGAATGCTCTTGGAGTGTCTGTTTTTACAGTTATTCATTTCCACATTAATGGATTCCAGCAGTCCGTTAATCTCATTATTCGTTATATTGGTATCCTCGGGTAATACTATGGAATTCAATTTATGATGGAGATCTACTTTGAAAGTACCCCAGTCAGTCTCTGCGAAGCTAGTGTATGTTAAAGGTGCAAGAGGAATAGGTTCGAAGCCTCTGATTTCGAAGTTAGCAATTACCCTAAAATGGTCGAAGGGGGAAGGTATTATTTGGCACTCCGTGTCCCTCTGCCCGTCAATCAGTTCCAAGGAGCAGAGAAAGAAATCCAACTTCGAGGCTGATCTGGGAAAGGTAGGTCCCATGGGTGCTAAAATATCAAGAGTGAGGAATGGCCCTGTCTGCAACCAGTTGTGTAAAAGATTGACGTTCCGGTTATTTTGCGGGTCTCCCCAGCTATTATGTCTAGCATTGAAATCACCGCCTATAATTGTTAAATCAAAGTTGTTAAATAAAGAGAGGAGACTGTCCAAATCACTAGTAATATTGGGGCTAGTATTGCACGGGATATAGATGCTACCAACTAAAAGTTTTTTCAAGGTTCCTTGGTAATCCCTGAAGAGTACCGAAATCAGACATAAAAAAAAAATTTCGAATTCTATCGAATTTACTTCTACAATCCATAATCGAAGCAGTTCCTCTACCACCATTGTTCCTTACCACATTAAAGCCATTGAAAGAAATTCTATGTCTATCATTGATTGTAGTTTCTGAGATAAAACTAATATGGGGTTTTATATCCTCCAACATCTTCTGCAGCGATAATCTCCTGTCAAATGGAATTAACGAATTTATATTAAGTGAGAGGATCTTTAAATCAGATTGCGTACTCATCCCAAAATTGAAGCTGCGAATAGTAGATAAGCAACTTCTTTCTCTTCTTCAGATTTAACTGCCTTGTATTTAGGCCAAAATTCCCTGATCTTCCTGATCAGCTCAAGAAGTAGAATTTTAAACAAATATTGCGCTTCTTTTAAAAATTCATTCATAACATTTCCGTCTGACGTATTCTGGTTTGAACTATGTTTCGGAGCTCCTCTTTTGAGCATATCTGCGTATGAGACATGAGGGATTACCATATTACCAAGTTCTTTATTCATTACATTATTGCGAATTACTGTTTTTTCCTTTAACTTAACTTTTAGGGACTCCCTTTTGTTCCTATATCTTTGATATTCCGGCCAACCCTTATAACTGGCTGGGTGATCCGGAGCCATACAGTTAACACATTTAGGATATGGTCTTTTATCTCTTTCAATCTTGAAACAGACTTCAGAATCGTGGTTTCCCCCCCATATGACACATCTCTAGTTATATCCACAATAGCCACCAGTGTGCCCATATCTTTGACACCTAAAACATCTGGGAATATTCTTTGTTCTTTTTTTTCCCCATCTGATCCTCTGTCTTAATACATATTTTAAGCCCACCAATCTTTTCATGTCTTCAATCGTATCAGTTTGAACGACAAAAATATTTAATGGGAAGTCTATTTTCCGCGAGCTAGGGGTCGAAAATCGATAAAGTTTTGAGATTTTAATATCAGGAATCTGGGTAGTAATATCAGTTCAATCCAATCTAATTCTACATTACCATCCAAACCGACCAACATAATCGAGGGTTTTTTAGCTTCTTTAGGGGAAAATGGAAAGGCATTAATTGCGGAATCCCTGAAAACGGCGATTAGGTCCTTGTGTTAACCAAAATGATTTACAAAAATCTTTGTTTTTAAATATTGTATGTTAACAAAATAGAAGTTCACATCTTCTAAACCTAATTCATCTATCCTACGCTTAATTGTAAAGTTAGTAGATTCGTATTGACTCCAAAAACAAAAATTGGAGGGCAAAAGCTCTTTGGCTTATTTATTTTATTCACTATAGTAATGTTATTATTATTCATTTTAAAGCTATTTTTTAAAATTCCTGTACCTACTTAAATTATTTCCTGCTTGCATTTTCCTATTATGCGGGATTCCATCGGGAAAGCTATTAGACGGTTCGATTTCCGTCTCCATTAAATCTAAAGGTGCGTATCTATTTTGGTACATTCTCTCAATTTTGTCATCAACGACGGACTACTTGCCCACAATTCTCCTTCTCTTCTTTCCGGCTATCGTGATGAAATCGAATGCAGCTAGACTCAGTTTCTGTTTAATTGAAAAAGACAAATTACTATTTAAGTTATTACTACTTCCTGACAAGAATCCATTCAGCGTATCGTTAAGGCTGGGAAAATTCATTTTTGGTTGGTTTGTGACGTCATCCTTCTTGGATGTCCGTTTAACTCCAGTACTTTATTTTTGTTTGAGTTGTATGTCGCCCTTTTGACTACTAAATTGCTGATTGAGTAAAACAGAATGAGGGGTCTCCTTCGGTGTTTTTATTTTGTATGTGTGCTGATGGTTGCCGCCATTAGTAACAAAGCCCAAAGACGACATTTGCAAATTTGGCTTCTCTTTTCATTTAATTACAGTGGTATCTGCATTTGACATTGTCAAATTCACTGTGTGTTGACTAGAAGAAAATCGTCTTCCGTGTCCAGATCCAGTATTGGTAGGAGCCAGGGGAGTATCAGAATTACCGACAGGATCTTGCTGCTACATGATACCATCAATAGCGAAGCCTGGAAGTATTGCCCGCCATGCGTCATATTCCTTTTCTACTTTGCTATAACAGCAATATAATCCTCGGTTAACATCTTAGAAGACAGGCTTAATCCTACCTCCGAGTTATCACCACTTTTACCCAACATGAGTCCTAGCGCTCAATAAAACTAATTAAGAACATACACCACCCGGGGCTAAGCATGCTTGCCCCGGAATTTAAACACCAGGAAGCCTCTTACTTCCGAAAAAATCTGGCTCTTTTATAAGAAAAGAATACTAATTAACTCGATTTAGAGAACTCGACCACTTACTGTAACCTTCTACACTTTATTTATATTTTCTTAAAAAAATATTTACAAAATATTTGATTAAATTTCTACCGAGTGAAAATGCCGTCAAACTACACCATCCACCATCTTGCGAATGATTATCGGGTAGAAATTGATTAAATCCAGAATTGAGATAATGCTGCGAGCTCGTTTTGTTGAATTTCAATTTCCTAAGATATGACTTGTTTTTTTTTTTTTGTATTTCTCGATGATTGTGTTTGGTGTTACGTACCTTTTTGGGACGGGCAGGAACTATATCCACAACACAGCTTTACAGTTTACTTTTTATTGGAAACTTCTTACACAAGTCCGTAATACATATATTTTCTAAATTTTTTTCTTTTGTATTACACATCCGAATTTTTTCTTTTGTAATCACTATTAATTAAGCTATCCCGATACGCAACTTTACAACTTTTTCTTTTTATGGAACCTCTTAACACCAATCCGAAAAACAAATATTTCCTAATTTTTTTTTCTTTTGTATTACACATCCGAATTACAACTTCTTAATTTTTTCTTTTGTAAGTACTATTAATTACCGCCGTACCGACCGTCACCCAGTTAAAAATTCAACTCGGCTTTTGATCACTTTCGTCGCAATCAACAGCCCCCGTTCAGGGTAGAAAATGCATAGTTGCATTTGTACCCTGAGAAAAATTTTCATTTATTCTGGACTTGTTTAAGCAAGTCGAGAATATTTTTCGTTGGAAGGTGACTTGCAATTTGATGCTGTTATAAACATCAGCCACCGTCCCGTCGATTGAAATTGCGGCGCGCGTATACATATAATGTATTTTCGCGGCGCGCATTTCTTATTGCGAAAGCTTTTTTTTGTGATATGTATGTATGTTCGTACATAAATATTGTGATTTTCACGACAAATCGTACTGAGGGTACGATTTGTCTTTGCCTTATTTTTTTAAAATAATTATTTTTACTGGCAAATTTTTCTGAAGGCAAAATTTGCCATGGGAATAATTTTGTTTTAATTCATGTAATGTGAAGAAAATTGCTGACGAAATTTTCTTCACTGATTAAATAGATAAGCTAACCATGTTTTAGGCATGATTAGCTTATGTGAAAATTTTATGGATGAAATATTTATTTTATTTATTTATTGCCTTTTTCAGATTTCCTTTTCAGGCATATTTTAGATATATAACATTGGGGATCCATATACTGACAACCACGATGCTCTTGGAGTAGGTTTTTATGTTTATTTTTTGTATATACTTGAACAATAAAATTGCATTTGATGTCCGAATCTGTTTCTATTTACTTTTTTATTGGACTTGTGCTTTTATCTAAAGGAGATGTTGTCACACAAATTTTTTTTTTTTTTTTTTTCTGATTTGATGCGATTGAAATGTACACGTGTCCTCACTTCCACTTTATGTACGTAGGTATGTGAATTTTAAAGCCATAATTGTGATAATTTATTAGGATGTTACTGCCGTGTCTTGAGAAAAAAACCACATAAAACTCGTCGCGGTCACCAATGTGGCTGTGTGTTATAAATTAATAAAAGCAAACTTGTAATTAACAACGACTTTATTATTCAATGATTTTGTGCAGCTTTTTCTGCACTGGGTGACGGCAAGACTCGGAATCTTTTCAGTTGTCCATTCTATTGTACAGTAAATTACTTAGAGTATGGAGATAGAGTCCGTATATGTACTTTCAGCACATGCAGTTCTTGTTATTTCCGAATAGAAGGCTATGCTGTCGCTACAGCATCTATCCCTGGCCACCAACAAAAATCCGCGCCAGGGATTTAAGACGGCTTATGACAAAATGTGTAGCCTGAAGTTCATTAAAACTTTATTTCGCAATATAGTGGGTATAATACTCTTGATCCGCGCATAATAAAACCTTGTTGTAACGAAAATTTCAAGATGTTGATGTTGAAAGTTATTCTTTTGGGAACCCGTTCCCGGTACTCAACGCGCCCGTTAATGTCGTTAACTATTCCACTGCGGGTTCTGAACGGTAGCCCATGATATTTCTTCTGGTGAGACCGGTATAGCATTTATTTGATTAATTTCGAATAGATCTGAATCTTCAATACTCACTGCGTCATTACTATCCGTAGGTAGTCGCGATAACGCGTCCAAATTCCCATTCATTTTTGAAGTTTTGTATCTGATCTCGTAATTAAACCCTTGCAAATATATCGCGGCATGTATGGTAACCCCTTTGTTGGAGAAAACACTTGGACCATATTGGTAAACTTTTTTTACCCCATATATGATCGCAAGTGCCTCTTTGTCAATTTGTGACCTACTTTGCTTTCAATAACAGTTGGATTGATTTTCGTGAGCCATCTGGCATGATATGAGAAAGAACTGCGCCTACCCTAGCCGGTGACGCATCAGTTACTACGGATAGTGGTAGGTTCCTTGAATAGCGTAAGAGTTATCACGCTTTTAAATTTCTCGATTGATTTTTGCATCTAATATACCACCCCCATTTAGTATTTGAAAGCTGTAATGTATGAAGTGGTTCTAAACACTGCTAAGATCGTTCAGGAACCGGTCATAGTAATTAACTAGACCAATAATGAACGTAACTCTGAAATTATTGCAGGGGCCTATGCTCTTAAAGTTGCACCAACTTTCTTTTGGGACTTATGAATTTAATGCCGCTCGATTTTTTTACCGCATTATTCAACACTGTCGCAAAAAAGTTCAGGTAACTCCAGCAAAACCTGTTCTAGGCGCGATGAGTGCTCTTCGTCATTGTATCGCATGATGTTACAGGAGCCTCGTTCGGGTGTCACTCAGCACCGATGTCACAAAATTTCGATTATTCCTACCGCTTCTCGTTCTTTGAAATGGCGAAGTTTAAAACTTCGTTGGTAAAGAGAGCATTAGAACGCCAAAATAACCTTATTCATTCTTATTTTCCATATCTGTCAAACCGGTTTACGTTAAAACTCAAACTCAGTGTCAAAATTATTTATTGGTTTTAATTTTCCCAAGATTTTCAGATTCGTTTATTTTAAAATTCAGTGGGAATCAAAATTATTTATTAGATTTCATTTTCTGTATTTGTCAAATTTGTTTTTATTTCTAAATTCAATAAACGCTGGAATTAATTACTGACTTTTTTTAAAAATTCAAAGTGTCAAAATTATTATGGGCGTTCATTTTCTATATATGTCAAACTTGTTTTTAGAAAGAATTGTATGGGTGGACTTGGGTTGGAATTGGGTCGGGTCTTTACTGTGGGTTTGAGGTTCCTCTATTGTTCGACGCCTATTTGCTGACATGGAACAGCTGACTGGTTAAATGTCAACTTTTGTTGTGCCATTTCTTTGCACAACCTGTCAGGAAATTTGCCTGTAAAGACCATTTAGATAATCACATGTGTAATTATTCCGAGGGAGCTTCTAGCAAATCATCCGTTCAAACACCAATGAAGCAACGTTTCGATGTGAGATTTGTGGAAAGAGTTTTAGTCGGACTGAATATTTCTCCGCCTACTTTCTACCGCATACTGGAGGAACTGGAGGAACATTTATTGATCCACCTTCGACAACTTACTAGAGAACCTCCACATAGGTGTACCTATTGTACGAAAACCTATCCACGAAAAGAGCCTCTCACAAATCAAATTTTTCTGTAAAATGAGGATTCAGCGCGTAAGTGAGAATATTGTCAAAACATTTACCAGGAAGGAGCATTTAAATAATCATATCCGACAGGCTTCTGGTGATAAATCTCATTGTTGTAGTGTGTGCAATAAACCATTTACAATAAAGCAGGATCTTATCTTATGTCCCGTTATCGGTGATCGACCTTTTGTTCGCGAAACATGTTGTTGTACTTGAAGATTGCTCCGTGCTCCTAAGGAGAGAGCAAACACTGAGTAGACGAAAAATTAAAACACTTTTTATTGACTTTTCGATTAAACGTCTTTATTTAGTTTTTGAAATTAAATTATAAATTCTTTCGTTGTTAAATTTGGCAAAAATTCCGAAATATCAGTACTTCACGATAGTTTATATTTTTTGTTATATTTTTTTTTCGCGATCCCGGACTGTTTCGCTCCACGGTTGAGAAACGTACTCCTCGAGGTTTGGGCTAGCTGCCCCAGGTACCCACGAAAAACTTATTTGAAAAAGCTTTTTTCTTTTTGCTTTCTCACGGCGATTTTAAATTCGTACGTGAGAGAATGCAAATTATTTATGTTGAGATGCATATGCATCAAGTAGAAAATGCAACCCGATATGCACTTGTGCGCCCGGCTTGAAATAATAATTTTGAGAGGGCGCGAATAATTCTGATAATTGTATGTATGTGTGTACATACAATTAGATTGCAGGAAGTTTGTAATGTACGTATGTACAAAGTAAGAAGACACTGTATGTAGGTAAGTATGCAGTGCATATCGTGGGAGCGGAATGCATTTTAGATAACAAAATGCAATTTATGCTTAAATTGCATTTTGTTATAGCATTGAAATGCATTTTAAATGCAATTTTGAAATTTTGAATTAAAATGATTAAAAGTAATTTTCAGGGTCAATATGTAGTACGCCAATATATTGCATAGGGCAAGATATTGGCGTATTGGTTTTATTGTTGTGATTCGGGGTATAGGTACCTGGGTCACAACATCCCTCCCCCCTGGGGAAAAGAAAGTTTTACGCCTTCTGTGAAGAAAACTTTCTTTCATATGTAATAATCTAGAATGCGTACATATATTTGCATATATAAAGGAAATGGTATATAACTAGTTAACTGTAAATAACTACAAAATTATAAAATACAGTAAAAACTAATACCTGTATATATTTATATATTTCTAATCGAGAAGCTTTACTTTATTAATTATATGTTACTAAATTATTTTGTTACAATTTTTATTTATATGCAGATACATATTTTCTTGTGAATTATCTATTATTGTCGATTAGTACTATCATTTCGTCATGAATGATTGAATATATCTACATATTGATATATACATATTTGATAATTACTGTAAAACTAGAGAGGAAAAAAAAACGTTATTGTATTAAGTATTGCATTACATTTTATGTACATCATGATTAATTTTCTTCCTCTTTTTTTTTTTATTTATTTCTATTGAAATTACTACTCATTTTAAAAGATAACCTGTTGCGTGGCATCATTAGTAACACAAATTATTTATTTTATTCATTACACTATATATTTGCATACCTTTTTTTTTTTTTTTATATATATATATATATTTTTCATTTGATATTTATTTATTTGTATTTATTTTTTCTTTTTTTTTTCATACTGTACATTATTTTATAAATTGTGGGAGAAAAAAGAAATTTTTCTAATTCGAATCCTGAAAATTGTGTTGCTCTTTTGAGAAGGTGAGGGAGTTATTAGAGTCATGAAATTTTAAGTAAAGGGAGAGGTATTACTTTGAATATTTGTTTGGCTTGTGTTGTGTTTTTTTTTTTTGGCTGCACAATTCGAATTTGTCTTGCGAGCGTCGGGTGATTTGTTTTATAAGCAAAGATAAGAAGAGAAAAAAAAGGAATATTTTATTGGTACATGTAGTTAAGATGCCCGATTTCTTATGCGCCCTTGTCGTTTCGTTAACTGTAACTGTATACCTACGTTGAGCTCTTTTTTTTTCTTATTTTTTTATTCTTGTTGTCGAGCTATGGGATTTTATGTATGCGTTTGTAGGTGTTGAGTGTGGGCGATGTTACTTACTTTGTTACGTGCTATGTGCTTATCGCGTTGAATTTTTGATATTGGGTCCCTGTTAGTTCCATCGCTCGTTTATCTGCTTGTAATTGTTTTAAGCTATTTCAGCATTTTTATGATACGTATTTTCTGTGGCGTATAGGAAGTTTATCATTCGCAAAATGTTTTTCGAGCAGTTAATATCCCGCGCGGAATATCGTGTGCCGGCTCCATACGTAGTTATGATTACCGGGATTTTTGTTGAACAGGTCTGGTCAGGTTGGCGAGGGCCAATAAGGCTTGTTTTCCGGTGCCCCGGCCGAACCACTCGTACAATTTGGGGCGCTCCTGCCGAGGTTGGACGATACCACATTGTAAATTTTCACCTTTGGTCGGACTACAACATGTCCATCTCCGTTGCTGGTAAGTTACCTTTTTTTAACATTTTTATTACTTTTACTCCTCTTTTCTGGAGTAGTAGAAAAAAGAATAAAAAACAAATCTTTATTTCAGGCGGGTCTTTGGTGCTGACAGGGCTATCCTGCCTTCATGGATTACCAGTGGCGGATCCTGAAAGGAATGGTCATTTTCCCATCAGCCTGATCGAGCAACCTGCAGGAGAGCTGCCTCGAGACCTATATGAAGAGTGGTAGCTGCCCAGCTGGACCCATCGATGCACCACCTATCTTTATATTTTAAGCAATTGCTTCCTTTTTTATATCCAAAAAAAAAAAAAAATAAAATTCTTGAAATTTTAATGAAATTGTGGTTTTTCCTTTTTTTTGAAAGTTTTTTTTGTTTGCACTGTTTTCTGGGTTTCTCGATGGTGTTAATTGTGTTGAGTGGCTGAGTAAAAAACTCTGGACATGTTTTCTAGCTCGGGTTCGAGGTTTTATGTTTTGATGTTGTTTTGTTTTTTCTCCCTTTTTTTTTTTATATTTTTGTTTTATATAAATATACATATATATACTACACAAATATAGGGTGTAAAAGAGTAAGCTTTTCTTTTCTTTTATGTTCGGCTCTTTTCTTATAAATTACTAGTTTTATTATTATTTTTTTTTTTTTATGGAGTGCGTTTGATTGTTGGGATAAGGATGCGGGTGTTGGGAGAAAAAAAAATGATGAAAATTGGGGAATAAGAGGATACTGTTGTCCGTATCTTATGTTTGTCGTAGTTTGTGTATTTTAGAACATTAGATTGGAAGCATGAGTCCATGGGATGCCTATATATATCAGTAGTATATATTTCAAATATGTCATCAATTTTCTGTCTTTTTTCTGATGGGAACAGGAGTTATTTTAAATCCTTCTCTTCTTGGGGCCGGGGTAGGCATATCTTCCAGTTCGTGTGCAGAAAGAATTTCTTTCGATTCACACACTTTTGGTTTGTATTTAATATACATATATACGCAGGCAACAGAGATGATTAAAGCAATAGTCACATATGATATTGCATAGTGGTGAACATGATGATTACTTATTGGATTAAGCGGATTTAATTCCTGCTCTTTTTGGGAATGGATGGATTCTAAAAGCCTCTCTAGATCCGTGTTTGTCGAAAGATTTAACGTATGTATTTTTATATGAGATCCTCTTGAGGAGGACGTCATATTTGATATTATACTGGAAATGTTTACTGTTGGGATAAAATGGGAGTTGAATTTGGAAATTTTTACGTTATGTCCGTGCAGTATGAATTCCTTGCTGCGAACAGAACAACCGGGATAGATATACATTGTTCCGGTTCCTTGCAGAACTTGTGAGTTAATGGAATTTTCGCAAATAATATCTATGTGGATGGAATCTTTTAGGGAGAAAAGCCAAGTGTTCTGCTGCGATAATTGCGTCCAAAAACAATCTTGTTCTAATGTTAAAATTTTACAATCGGATGTAATCGGCTCTTTTTTTATTAAATTTATCTCGCATTGATTTACCTTACTGTTTGCATTTAAGATTGGGGATGTGATCTGGCAGTAAAAGTGCGTATGATCCAACGTTGCGCAATTGTGGATATCATGTAATGCTAGTTCAATATAGTGCTCACGATAGTAGTCTATAAGTATATATTCATTTGCTGGTTCAATATATATGAACGATCCGTTAAGGAGTGTAGGTAATGGCATTACTTTGAATAATTGGTATGGTTCCTTGAATGGAAGTGGAACTCGGAGTTCGATAATTATTTTATTATTGAAAATATTCGCTGCTATTGTACTCAATTTGTAAATTTGTGATAAAATATTGTCTCTGAAATTTATAGGAAGCATCATTGAATTTGGTAATTCTTGCTTGATCTTTGATAAAAGATCTTCAATATTTTTCGGTGATACTAGTGTGGGATGGAATTTTCCATGCTTGGAATCTGTTAAAAGATCTATTAATTCCGACTGGGTATTTTGGTACCTGAATACCATTAACGAGACTAGCGAGATTAAGGATTCAAGTTCAATTGATATTTTGTTATCCAACGTTCTGTTTTCCATTGATGATATAGTTATCTGAATTGATATTAACTTTTTATGCATAACCAGAAATTCCTTCTCAATTGCGGTTTTAGTTTTGTTGAAAATATTTGTGGTTGCTTCGATTATCGCAGTTTGGCTTTTCATAAGTGATAGGAGGGAGTTTTGGTTTAAGGTGAGATTACGGATTTGCTCATCATAAATCTTGGCATCATCTTCGTTCAATGTGCCGAAAAGAGCTTTAGAGATTGAGCCTATAGCATTGAAAAGTGCTCTGTGTTTTCTATTTTGGGTCACAAGTAACATATTCTTATATTCTATGTTTGCTAATATAAGATTAATTTGTAACAACGTACCGTTACAAGTGTGGCTCAAGGCTGCGTATTTGTCCAGTTTCAGGCAGGTCGCTGTAATTTGTTGGGCTATGAACTGAATGTTGTTGAATTCCGATTTAAAATTCGCCAGGTCGTAGAATGTCACTATCTTCCACTCGTTTGTGTAGAGATTGGCTCTGCCGATCTCTTCGAAGTAAATGCCTGCAGTAGCATTTAGCTGATTGACTTCTATCCCTGAGCCGTAGACGAAAGAAATGCAAATTAGAAAGAATGCTGTATGCATCATTTTGGAAACCTGGAAGATGACACTATGTTAATATCTCTGAATGATATTTGAAGACTATGAAGTTTTTACTCTGAGAAAAGTTTTAGGTCATTGTTATGGACTCTTTTGTTTTTATTATTGATATTAATAGTGGAATTTTCGGGGGAATTAATCTCCATTATCTCATACGGACCTGACCATAGTGGTGAGAATTTGTTCTCTCGAACTCTGCTCTTAAGTAGGACTTTATCGCCTACCATAAAAGATTTTTGGACGGAGTTCTTATCGTATTGCAATTTTGACCTTTCTTTGTTTGCCATGGCTATGTCCTTAGCTATTTTGAAGCTATGTTGTAGACGCGCTTTTAACTCGTTTGCATAATTGTCATAATTATAGCAAACGGCTGGAGATGATTTCAGATTGTTTGGAATTTCGGCTGGGAATCCGTAAAGGAGTTCGCGTGGAGTATAATTAGTACTCGAATGAGGGGTTGTATTGTATACAAACATGGCATAAGGAATCCATGTATCCCAGTCTTGTGGATCTTTTGCTACATAAGATCGGAGATATTCTGCTAAGGTTCTGTGGCTTCTCTCCAATGCACCATTCGTTTGAGGGTGGTATGGAGTAGTTTTGAGCCTTTTAATTCTCAGCAATTTAGATACCTCGGCGAACATGCCACTTATGAGGTTAGAACCTTGATCTGTAAGGATACTTTCTGGAATACCATGTCGACAAACTATTGTTGTCGTGAAGGCTTCCGCTAATGTCTTAGACTCGGTGTCGACGATAGGAATAGCCTCAGAAAATTTTGAAAGGTCATCTTGAAATGTAAGGAGATATTTTTTTCCAGAATGAGAAATTGGGAGAGGTCCTACAACATCTAGGTACACTCTTTCGAAAGGTTTGGAGCTAATGCTCGAGATTTTCATTGGAATTTTAGGGTTTCTGGATACTTTGTTCACCTGACAAAGTTTACATTTCCTTACATATTTGACCACGTCGTCTGACATGCCAGGCCAGTAGAATTGCTTTTTGATTCTTTTAATTGTACGGGAAACGCCTTGATGGCCTCCCGTCGGTAGCGAATGAAAATCTTTTAAAACTTGTTCGATGTCATTAATGTCTGATAAATATTTAATTGAATCCTGATGCAGTTTTATGTTTATTTGCTTATTAGCGAAGATTTTGGTAAAAGCAGTTTTAATAATTATTAGATTCTGTGGATCTAATATAGGGAAGGAGATATTAATTTGTTTTAACTGATTTGCTTCTGTGTATGAGCAGATCTCAGTTAAAATCTTTTCGAGGTCTGATCTATCTCTTTGCGATGGACAAGGTAAATTGGTTTTTGATATAATTATTGATGAGTCTTTTTTCTTGAAGAAGTTCAGTTCAGTTTCTGAGAGTGGGGATTTATCTGAAAATTTTAGTTTCGAATCCAACACTCTTTCAAGTTCTGTATCTTGCATTGGCAAGATGAAAAATTTAGGATTCGCATTTTTAGTTAGTAAAAGAGGAACATTAGTCTCAGTTATTATGACTGAGGAATTGTTTACAGGTGATGGAGTTGGGTTTGGAGTAGTTACACTTGCGTTGGGTGTATTTATATTCGCCTGAGCTCTGGATTGATTTCTAGTTACCACATTTATGTAGGTGGTAGGTTTTGCGAAATTTTCGCTATTATCTGGAATAGCTCTACTGAGAGCGTCTGCATTTGTGTTGAGCTTACCCGATTTGTGGACTATCTTGTAGTCATATTCCTCAAGACGTATTCTCCATCTCATCAGTCTTGAGGAGTGATCTTTCAGATTCATGAGCCATACTAATGGTTTATGGTCAGTTATAATTGTAAACTGTCTGCCATAAACGTATGGTCTGAATTGCTCAACTGCGAAAACGATAGCTAAGAGCTCCTTTTCTATTGTTGAGTAACGAGTCTCTGCACCATTGAGAACTCGGCTCACATAGGCGATTGGATGATCTCCTTGATCATCAACTTGTGAAAGGACTGCTCCGATGGCGTAGTCACTGGCATCGGAGGTGACAAAAAATTCTTTGTCAAAATCGGGATATGATAGAATTGGTGCTGAAATTAATTTATTTCGTAATTCGCAAAACGCTTCATCGCAAATTGCATCGAACTTGAAGGGTGTATCTTTTTTCAAAAGATTTGTGAGTGGTTTGGCTATCTTCGAAAAATTTGGTATGAAGCGGCGATAGTAGCCGACGAAACCAAGGAAAGCTTTTATATCTTTTTCCTTCTTCGGTCTGGGATAGGACTGAACTGACTTAATCTTTGCTGGGTCTAGTTTGACTCCATTTTCTGTAATAATGTGCCCTAAATACATAATTTCCTTTCTTAGGAAGTGGCACTTGTCGGGTTGAAGTTTGAGGTTGAAATCACGAAGGCGGATAAATACTGCTGTGAGTCTGGAATTGTGGTCCTTGAGATTGTATCCATGGACTACAATATCGTCCATGTATACGAAGCAATAGATGCCTTGAAGGCCAGATAAGACATTATTCATGGCTCGTTGAAAAGTAGCAGGGGCTCCTTTTAAACCAAATGGCATACGATTGTATTCGTAGTGGCCATAGGGTGTGCTAAAGGCAGTTTTCTCCCTGTCCTTCGAGTCCATTTTTATCTGGTGAAATCCACTGGCTAAGTCGAGTGTGGTAAAATATTTCGACTTCCCCAACTGGTCTAATATATCAGTGATATTAGGCAGTGGGTACGCATCGCCAATAGTAATGTCGTTAATACGACGAAAGTCTACCACTACTCGCCACTTTTTGTTTCCATTCTCATCTGGTTTTTTAGGAACCAGGAGAAGTGGAGAGTTCCAGGGACTATGTGAAGGTCTGATGATGTCTAACTCAAGCATTTCCTGTATTTGCCTATTTATCTCAACTCGGCTTGCTTCAGGAAGTCTATAAGGCTTTGTATAAATGGGCGGTTTGTCTTGGAGTGTCTCGATTTTGTGGGTAATCGCATCTGTATATGAAAGGAAATCCCCTTCTATGAAGAAGAGATCGTTGAATTCCCTACAGATATTGCGAATACTTTCAGATTCCTCTGAATTACAGTGATCCAATTTTATAAGGTTTTGCAGCTTAATTATTCTGCCCTTAATTGGATCTCTTTCAGAGTCTGTGGAGATGACCACAAAGTCGTCCAAGTCTTGGTAAACTGGGTTCACCTCGTAAGGTGCCAGATCGGCGTCCTCCTCATTTGTGTTGAGGATTAGGACTTTTGCCATACCGTTGACTGGTTCGACTATCGAATTTCCAAGAAACAGACCTGGTCTTATTTCCTTCTTGAAACAGACTGATTGATTTTGAATAGAAGGAGTTGGAATTTCAATGATGAATTCTGATCGAGCCGGAATTTTAATTTTATTCAATTTATCCGATTCTTTCGGATGATTAGTAGGAAGGAGATATGATTCCAACTTTTGTGGAATTTGGAAGGAGTTATACGACGATTCCGACTTGATCGAACTTGAAGGAGATAAAGCTTTATTGAAATTCTTTGACTTCTTTGATTTTATCTTGGAATTCACTTTGTGTGAATCTATTGATGATGGAGATAAAATTTTACTAGATGTAGCCTTTTGTGTGGCTGTTGATGGAGATATACTTTTACGCTCTTGTTTCATATCTTGTGAAGCTTTGGATGGAGATTGATTGTTATTTAATTCAGCCTTTTTTCTGGCTATAGATGCAGATAGATTTTTACCTTTATGCTTCATTTCTTGTGAAGCATTAGCTGGCGATCGATTTGCATTGCTTTTCGAAGCAATTGATGGAGATAGATTTTTATTAGTATTTATATCGGAGAATGTTATCTCCGTTTTCTTGTTTGGGACCTCTTTTCTGGGTCTTCGCTTTTCAAATAAACGTATGGATAGTTGTTGTAATATTCTTCATAAGGATAAAATGCATTTGAATCATTTATTTCTAAAGAAATGTATTTATTTTTATAATTGATACTAGCATTGTATCGAGTTAAAAAGTCATGACCAAGTAGGCCATCGTATGAGAGGATGGAGTTATTTCCCACTATTTGAAATGGGTGCTCTAGGATGGAGTTATTTTGCGCAGATTCCAGAGTTAATTTCGCGAAGATGAGTCCTTCTGTAGAAGTTGACTCTGTAAACAAAGTATTTATATTGCAGACAGCATCTCTGTAGCAGATACTGTCTGGTTTCAGTGGATGGAGTTTTATTAAGCTGATCTCTGCTCCTGTATCAATCAAAAAGGTAAGCTTCGGAGCAGAACAGATGTCGACAGGCAAGGAAAGTGTTAGTGAATTTTTATTTATTTGAACGGGGATTTGAATTAATTTCTTGCTGCCTACTTTTCCGTCGATATTGTCTCGGGGTTCCTGTGTACTTGTGCTGTAGTTTGTATGTGCGAGGGGTTGCCGAATGAGACCCCCCGCTGCATCCAGTTTCCCTGCCTGGATGCCGATGGAGTTTTGTTATTCTTCCTGTTCGGAGATGGTGATCTAGCCGAGATATTCGCATTGTTATACTTCGGCGGTGGAGTTTGACTCTCTCGGAATACTGGTTGCTGCCAGTTCCTATTTTGAGGCTGTCTGTCAGCCGTGTTTGTTGGTGGAGTATTTTTCACCTTTTGGAAATTATTTTGATTTCCTGGGCTGTCGTTAAAGCGACTATTATTCGCAGTTCTTGTCCTGCATTCCTCGATTGTATGTCCCATCCGATGACAATATCGACATGAAGGAGATTGTGATGGATATTTAATTTTATTAAAATCTGGAGAGCGTTGTAATTGGGGGTTTAGCTTTGGAACTGCATTGAAATTTTGCGTGGTGCGTTGTATGACTGGGCAACTTGATGTAGCATGCCCCAGTCTATTACATTTGAAGCAACGAAGATTGTTATTTATACTTTGAAAGGAATTTTGATTTACCTTGTTATATGTTTGAAAGTTGGGTTGCTTCTGCTCCATACGCAATGAGTGATCTAGAATATGTGATTTTAGTGCAGAGAAGGATTTATCGGAATGTACCTTAGCCAAGGTCTGTAATTGTGGATTGGATAACCCGTCTTCAATTGCTCTCACAGCCTGACACTCATTATCTTTTAACAAAGACCTTAGGAGCACCTTGTCCGTTGTATAGGAATGTGTTGCTTCATTTAGCTTGGACAAGATTGTATTTAACCTTTGAAGAAAATCTTTTACACTTTCTTCTCTTCTTTGTTTCGAATTACTTAGTTGAGATTGTAAGGTGGATCTAGAGGTTTTTACCTCGAAAGTCTGTTGTAAAAGTGATTTTAAAGTAGGCCAATCTGCAACTTGATTGTACCTATATACATCATACGCTTCGGCGGATAGTTTACTCCTTATTAGGCTAAGGAGGGAGTTCCTTTCATTCGCCGTCGTTGCCGTTGCGTATATATCATCACAACCTGAAACAAATTTGTGAAGATCTTTTGGATTTCCGCTGAAATTAGGAACTAATGATCTTGCTTCTGATAAGAAGAAGGTAGATTGGTCTCTAAAGGAGACATTATGATGATGGTCTGTGAAGTTATGTGTATTATTCGATACGTTTTGGATTCGAGAGTCCAATTGCTCTTGAAGGGCAATTATCGTGTCTGTGTATGATGTTTCTACCTCGGCGTAAACATCATTTTTGAAATAGTCATGCTCCAAATCATTAGGGCCGGTATATGAGATTATTTCACTATGCGTGGCCTCAAAATCATCCCAATATTTGTGTAATGAATTGATCTTTTGCGTCAGATATGTCTGTGTCGCAGTTGATAATAAATTAAAATTGATCGATTGTATAATTCGTGATATAGATTTTTGCCTATGATCTTGCAGTCTGAACCGTACTGTATTTGACTGATCTTTGTCTGTATTGTCTTGGGTGTCAGCTGCAGGTGTTTTTTGCGAAGTCTTAGGGGGTGGAATATAAAATGGGTTATTTGTGCGTTCTGTGTGGATTGATATGGACTTCAGCCTATCAGATAGAGTTACCTTGGTAAGATTATACCAGTCCTCAGTCTTGTCATAGCATGACTGTTTGAAATAGTCATGAGAATCATCAAAATCTTCATGGTCTTGAATCAGGGTTTCAATTTTTTCAAATGAAGCCCACAATTCTTCCAAGTTTTGGAGTTTTTCAGAAGTAAAATCTGCAGTCCTTTTGCCTTTATTGGCTCTATGATAATCGGACAGAATTTGTCTAATTTCTGCCGTTTTTGAGACTTGTGACAAGCAAAGCTCATCGAAAGATTTGGTTTCTTCAGTCATGTTTAATTGATTTATATTTTGTCTGGGAATTAATTAATTATGGAAGAAATGTTAAAAAAAAATGTTTTTTTTTTTTCAACAACAATAAGCAGGTAGCACGTTGGTTATACGTAGATAATTATTTTTAATTAAATTTTGTAAGAGTTGAGAAAAACACAGCGATAGGAATGTGAAGAATTGTGGAATTTTTCAACATGTTAAAGGACGACAAGAAAATTGTTTTATTTTATTTGGTAGAAAAAATCTTATGGTTTTTGGTTCCGTCTGTCACCAGTTGTTATGTGTAGATACGTACATATGGTTAAGGACGGAAAAGGTATAGACCGCAATGTGTGGAAAATATAGAGTGAGACTAGGAGGAAAAAATGTTGTATTTGACTGTCTCACGAGGTTTTTGATTTATTTTTATTGCTCGGAGATGATGGAGAGAAAGTAAAAAAAAATTAAATAAATTACTAGGAATTTCAATGTATATAAAAAAAATTGATTGTCACTTGTTTGTTGTAAATATCTCTTGTTTAAATTTAAATAAAAGGTAGCAAATTAAATTTTATTAAAAATAAGGAAGGTGAAATGATAGGTAGGGGAACTATTGTGGGATTTGTAAGTAGGAAAAATTGTAATTAATATTTTTCTATGCAAACATTTATATGAGAACAAAAGGGAGAAAAAGGTAAGGACAATCCAACTTCCATAAGAACAACCAACTTCAGGAGAAGAAGAAAAAACAACCTTGATATAAAAGCCAAATAATGGCGTCCACAATCTTTTTTTAAGAGAAAAAAAAAAGGCACAGTTCTAATAAAAAATAAAATTTTAAAATATTATTTATATATATATAAGATTGTTTTGTTATCGATATCTTTTTTATTGTGGATAGAATGATTAGACGATGATGATTGATTATAATTAAGAGCGTGCTGATATATAATAGCAATAGCAAAATAGCAAATCACAAGTTAATGGTGGGTTAAGAATTAACTTTTAAGAAAAGTTTATCAGTGTTAATTTCTTTGCAATTTTCGGTATTGTTAACTGATCGTATTTCCAATCTATATCTTTCCTCTGACCGATAGGCTTACGAAATCCTACCGCAGGGGATAGATTATAGATTTTTATCGAAGTCCTCTGACCAGCAAATTCACGCAGTTTTACCGCAGAGGTCGCTTCTAGGAAGACCGGTTTTCAGTTTATGTGTGTTGAATTGAATGTTTCTCAAAATTAAACTGGAACTTGTACTTGTATGTAATTATATGTAAATAGTAAGCAAATGGAAATGTGCAAATTTTCAGAAAATATGTAAATACTTTTGTTAAATAAATTCTTTATATATATCACTGCTCAGGTAATGCAAACCAGACGAAAAAATGTATATTTATATATATATTAATTTGTATAGTCCAAACAAAAGGTTGATCTATATGTGTTTAGATTAATTAATTGTAAAAGTTAATTTAGAATGCTAGGAAAAAGAAAAACTCTTCACTCTACCTTTTGTTTTAGCTAGAGTTGCTGGTGTTTTTACTTTTTTTTTTTTTTCGATGGTGTTATGAATAGTTGAATGATGTTTGTTTATGTACTTAAGGTTTTGCTGCTTTTTATGCTTCTTGTTTATTTATGCTGCGGCAATTTATCTTTATTGTGTTTCCTGAGTTGAGGATGTTGGTGGAGAAGTGGACATTTAAGCGAAACAGTGTTGTTGTTGTTGCGTAGGGTGTCCTGTTATAGTCTTCCTTCCTTCCTTCTTTACAAAACGTCTTTATTGAGGCAGGGATGAAGCCTCCTTGGGTCCACCGGTGGGGCAATTAGGTGCCAAAATTATTGTTATCCTCTAAGTACTTATTTTTAAAGTACCCGGGCTTATTTTTTTTTTATTATTTTTTCTTTTCCTTTTTTAATACTCTTGCTTTTTATTTTGGAATATTTATTAATTATTTTTTTTTTATTTTAATTAAATAAAAATTGTTGGCACTGATTTGCAATTTATTCACTGGTCAAACTTTGGAAAGTACACTGCCACCAAAATGCTGTGGATGGCTGATTTTATCACCAATTAGTTAAACTCAAACTAAATCAAAATTTTTTTTTTTTTTTTTTTTTTAAGGCACTGATTTATTGGTACGGAATACCGCTGCCACCAAAATGTTGTACTTGAAGATTGCTCCGTGCTCCTAAGGAGAGAGCAAACACTGAGTAGACGAAAAATTAAAACACTTTTTATTGACTTTTCGATTAAACGTCTTTATTTAGTTTTTGAAATTAAATTATAAATTCTTTCGTTGTTAAATTTGGCAAAAATTCCGAAATATCAGTACTTCACGATAGTTTATATTTTTTGTTATATTTTTTTTTCGCGATCCCGGACTGTTTCGCTCCACGGTTGAAAAACGTACTCCTCGAGGTTTGGGCTAGCTGCCCCAGGTACCCACGAAAAACTTATTTGAAAAAGCTTTTTTCTTTTTGCTTTCTCACGGCGATTTTAAATTCGTACGTGAGAGAATGCAAATTATTTATGTTGAGATGCATATGCATCAAGTAGAAAATGCAACCCGATATGCACTTGTGCGCCCGGCTTGAAATAATAATTTTGAGAGGGCGCGAATAATTCTGATAATTGTATGTATGTGTGTACATACAATTAGATTGCAGGAAGTTTGTAATGTACGTATGTACAAAGTAAGAAGACACTGTATGTAGGTAAGTATGCAGTGCATATCGTGGGAGCGGAATGCATTTTAGATAACAAAATGCAATTTATGCTTAAATTGCATTTTGTTATAGCATTGAAATGCATTTTAAATGCAATTTTGAAATTTTGAATTAAAATGATTAAAAGTAATTTTCAGGGTCAATATGTAGTACGCCAATATATTGCATAGGGCAAGATATTGGCGTATTGGTTTTATTGTTGTGATTCGGGGTATAGGTACCTGGGTCACAACAATGTTGGAAATCTTTTCCTTTAACAGGGAGTTCACTCTTTCATCGTGGCAATGCGGATTCTACTAATATGTTTCGGCACACATTTCGCATTGCCTTTGAATAAATATTCCTTCAATTATAACAAATTTATTTTCTGGGATTACTACAAAAATTTCCGTGTTGGTATCTCGATCAGTGACTGTGAGCCTCCGCTTCTCAAATCCATTTCGTATCTCGATTGTATATCCTCTGGGACCGATAGATACTTCCAGTTATGTGGGGTCCGGAATTCACCGCATCAGGGGGCGCCACGCCATCTGTTAAAATTTGCTGGTGCCCGCTAAGATGCACTGATTCGCTTTGTTCATCAGCGTACTAGCTTGAGGCTTCAGCAGGGTTTTTGTCTTCATCGCGGGGGAAGTCTAGAGATTTCTTAACACTGTCCCCTTCTGCAGAATCGAAGTTCAGACCGAGTACTTGTAACGAACCACTATAAAAATAAGTCTACAAAAGTAGATAAATATCGAAATGAAAAGCAGTTATACTACTTGGTCCTTCCGGGTAGTGTCGTTCGTTTATCTCTTCTCGGGGTGCGATCACTCACTGTGTAGATGATATCAGTCAGGAAGAAGGTCGGTAGTTGTTTCTATAGCATGGTTATACCATATACTATTTTTATAAAAAATAAAGCAAAAAAATGCTGATTAACTCTAAAAAAAATGGTTTGTGTGAAGCATTTCTGCTCTCCCGACGGGTGGAATAGAATCTGTCGAGAGGTCTGTGTTACCGCTGGCTCTTCTCAGTCTGAAGTCCATACCTAGAGGCAGGCTAAGGAGGCAGGGCCACTACAATAGTTATAGTTTATCAGCCGATAACCGTAGTAAGATATTAAGTCAAATTTTATATAAGGGTCTTGAGTGGGTAGGAGAATGTCTCCCTCTAATAGCCCACAAGATTCTATTTGAATATTGCATTCCACAGGGGCTTTGTCCAAATGAGAAATGCTGCATTGACTCCTATATTTTATCCTTTTTATTTTTTTGTGCAATAAACAAAAATAAAATGAATAAAAATAATACGAATAAAGTAGAACTAAAGTTTCAGCAGATAGCTCTCAGAATTGTGGTTCTGTTCAATCATTATATTGCTTAGACTAGCGTCTTAGGGAATATGTAAGCTAGGACTTTAGCAGATTGGCCTTAGAATTGTGGTTCCGTTCAACCAATATTCTGATTAGACCAGCTTTTTAGGAAATTCTAAGCTAGGACTTTAGAAGATTGGCCTCAGAATTGGGGTTCTATTCAACCAATATATTGCTTAGACCAGCATCTATGGAAATTTGTAAGCTAGGGCTTTAGCAGATTGGCCCCAGAATGGTGGTTTTGTTCAACCAATAGACTGGTTAAACCAGCGTCTAAAGAAATTTGTAAGCAAGGGCTTTAGCACATTGGCCCCAGAATTGTAGTTCTGTTCAACCAATATTTTGCTTAGATCAGCGTCAAGACTGAAAAAAAAATACAGAGATAAAAAAAAGATTTTTACTATCAGACTTTCGGATTGGAACGATTACCTGGAAGGAGAAGCTCTATGTTACGTTAATTGCAAATTTTGCAGTCAATATGGAAGGACGCCCACTCTGTCTCTGATATAAGAATGCGTAACTCTATAGGCAGCTAACGGAAACCAAGACCCCTTGAACAGACCGTTGCTGAATGTTTACTGGGGTTGGGATGCCCTAGAGCATCTTACCGAAGCAATTTTAAAGGCTGGAAGCCATACAGATACAAAATCTTGGAGGCAAATCCGTGTGAATTTCTTTCCCACGGTACCAAGAAATCGCGATTATTTACATAAAAGTCGTATTCACCTGTTCAGAGCACCCTCCTTGTCTTGCCTCCAGGAAATTCGACTGTATATAGTATATCATTTAATCGCGCTAGGATATGGCCGGGGCCTTCCTTATCGCGTCGTAGTTTTGGGCATCTTCCACTACGATTTTTGATTTTTGGGATTATAAATTCAGACACTGTCATCTACTGCCAAGATGAGAGGGCGAGATCTAAGGTCATATCATGACTTCATCCTCTTTGAGGAAAGGTCCAAGTTATTCGGAGTTAAATCGTGGATTTTGGTTAGTGTTCGTGCTAATTTGTTGACATATTTAGCCGGTGATGGAGAAGTGTCAACGGGTGTAGGGCCATACGAAATATCTGAGGGTAGTTGCAGCTCTCTAGAAAATGTCAGTCGGGCGGGGGTAAATTCCATACTCTCGTGTGTGGCTGATCGATACCCTAGTAGTGCTAAAGGTAAATATCTATCCCAGTCTGATTGACAAGAGTTAACAAACTTGGACAGATACTCTAATATTGTTATATAGAATCCTTCGACTATTCCACCTGACTGTGAGTGTAGTGCCGCAGTCCTAGTTTTCTCTATACTAAATATGTTTAATACTTTCAGGAACAATTTGGTTTCAAAATTTCTCACTTGATCAGAGTTAAACTGAAAGGCCGTGCCGAATCTGGGCAGTGCATTTTCCACTAGTCCATCAGCGACAGTTTTAAGGTTTCGCGTATAGGAAAAGCTTCTGGCCCATTATTGAAGTAGTTTGTTACTACCACAATATATTTGCTACTTTTCTCAGTCCTGGTAGTAGGCCGTGTACATCGAAGGTAAAACGCTCGAATGGAGACCCAATATTATAAGTGTGCAGTTTTCCTTTGGTTCTTGTTCGAGTTGCCCTTCGAGTGTGGCAGAGTAAGCACTTGACACGCCAGCTTTCGACATCTAATTGTAGCGTGGGCCAAAACCATCGGTCCTTTATCGTGTTAGCTGTCTTCTTTATTTCAAAGTGTCCACCGGCATCATTATCATAAGAGGGTTTATTCTTCATGGAAATGCACTTAGTGCAGTGTTTCTTTTGACATTCGCAATGAATTCCACATTGCACAGAGAGGGTTCAGTTTAGGGCTTTCTGAAACGATTTCTTCTCGTGAAGGTCCTTTGCCGTTTCGTAACCACTCTTTGATCTTGCTGAGGACAGGCTGTTTGTTTGTTCAGTGGCCGGATCAATTCTTGAGTTACTAGAATTACCACTTGTTTTAGTTCTTTTAAGTCTTTTTGATAGCAGTGCGAGCAATCTCCACAGGGGCATCGGGAGAGGGCATCTGCATTGGGATATCTCCGTCCAGGCCGATGTTCGATAGTGAAATCATATTATTGTAACCTCTCCAACCACCTCGCTAGCTATTCATTTGGCTATTTAAAATTTATTGACCAGCGAAGCGAAGCGTGGTCTGTACGAATAAGGAACTGCCGTCCAGGTAGATAATGATGGACGTGTTTAGTTGCTCACAGCCCGGCCAACAGTACCTTTCTGTCCAAAAAATAATCTTTTTCGGCCCTGCTAAGAATCTTACAATAAAATTCTAGGCCCACTTCATTACCATCATGGATTTGACTTAGTACTGCCCCTACTCCAGTCTGGGTGTCACAAGTATCAATATGAGTTCTCATTCCATCTGAGGGAACACTAAAATCGGAGGGGAAATTAGGTGGCTCTTTAGCTCAGCGAGAGCTGTATTTTGTTCGGGACCCCAAACAAAACTTCCGTTTCTCCTCAATAAATACGATGAATGGATTGGCAACTATGGCTAAATTGCGCACAAACTGTTGGTAGTATGATGCTAAACCAAGAAACATCGAAGGCCTTTTTTACTCTGAGGTATCGGCCATAGCTTAATAGCTTCCGTTTTGACTTGATCTGTCTACTGTCCTTTCTCTGTAACTTAAAGCGTATTCCCCATATGCTACTTATACCTTGCTTTCATCTTACCTGAGCGAATACCATCCCCACAGTGTAAGGTACACTTCCTCTGAGAAAAAAATGAAAGAAAACACCTAAAGGAGAAAAACGAAAAGGAAAACAAGACGAAAGCGGTACACCACAAACATATTGGAAATTCTGCACTGTCCCCGTATGTCGCAAAATATCCCAAGAAAAAAACGGAACCCAGCGCCGAAATTCCTAAACCTGACAATGCCTTACCGTTTGTCAGAAAATATTCCAATTTTTATACTGTAACTACTAACACAAGCACACACACGCTCAGCAGTAAATGGGGCTAAGCATATATTTCTTGCTTTAGAAGCCCGGCCAGGGAGGATGGGAGCGATTGGGCTCAATCATCTCCAAAGCTGGGACCCCACTAACGCCACGAGTCCCCTCTATCTCTCTCTCGTTCTTTCAAACTGCGTTGCTCGTTCTCCGAGTGAGCAAATTTAAATGTACGGCATCGTCAATGCTTTTACTAATTTATTTTCAGCTTTTGCGAAATAAAATTTTTTTTTATTTTTCTTTCGTACAGACTTTTAGGTTACCAAAGGAAGCAGGATGGTTCATAAATGTTTTTTTGTCTGTTCATCCGTCCGAAGTCCCCACTTCATTTGCAGTCCTCGAGTCACATGCCCGTCTCTCTGTGCGGCCATATATTTCATCGCTGTCTAGCATCGTGTGGATGTGGGTGGCAAGAACCACCCCACGCCGACTGCTGGTTAGTGGCGAGATGCTGTGCCGCCACCCACGTAGGGTCCCAAGATAAAGTTTTGCAGTCAGAGGAGATAGGCTAGCAGTCTAGTAATCTGCCCAACAGATCCGTAGACCGGCGGCTGATATCCTCTACTACAAATAACGCCCAACCTTCGCTTTTTTTTTATAATTATCTCCAAGCTTATCATGTTGAATATATAACTTTTTTGTGTTTGTATATTTCGATTCCTCTGTTTTTTTTGTTTTTTTTTTTTTTTTTTTTTTGTAAATTTTGCACAAGTCACGATTCACTGTTCTTATTTTATTTTCATCCGACTTGTATTTCTGTCTCTCTGCCTGATATTATTTAATTCCAAAATCAAGTCCACCAAATTTCTAGATCCGTCACGTAGTACCGCCCAAAAGTGCAATCGATTAATTTTCGAGGACCGGTTTAAAATTTCATATATAGGGGTATAAATTATTATGGTTTGGTGTATTCATTCGCAGTCGTTGAATAAACCTAATGCCGAAATTTGTGCAGCATGGGAATCCTGATCTTTTCCACATCAGCAGGCTAGCTGAAGTAGTTCGCCTTATGATAGATTTTTGTTTTCTTCCTTGCTGATCAATGCGTAGCTAATTTAACATTAGTGAATTTTACCCCAACATGCCTTTTATCTGACCCACTCAGATGTTTTCCTGCACTCTTGTTTTCGAATTGACGATGTCCAGTCACTTCCAGTGTGAATGGTGACTCACGTGAGGCACATTGGCTTCCGTGCAGCGTTTTGCTGTCGTGAAGTTTTTTTCCCCTCCATCAGGATTCTGCTCCACTTTCGGGTGGCTGCACGGCGTTATTCCAATTGGAATATGTGTATGGTTGTGTCAATGGATTTTCATTTCATCGCACACTTATATCAGCAGATATTCACATGTTCGATGATTCGAATTTGTTCTCTGAATCGTATCAGTATTGTTCGAGCTTTACTCGTTCTATTAGATTATGAGGCGGCCTAGCTACCGATTGGCTGAACTTCCTATATGCTTTCATATTTTTCTATAGTCCTTTGTTTTTCCCTATCACTTTTCAATCATATTTACTGATTAGGTAACCATCTTCCCCGAATTGAATTTGGATTGCTACCTGTCCGCTGTGTTCATAAAACTCGTTTGTGAGCGATGATTGCCACATACAACATTGAAGTGATGCTACAGATTAGTTCTGTCAGTAAATTTTTTTCTTCTCTATAATAAAGTTTCGTTTCAAAGTAAAGAATACCGACTTGTTCGAATGTAGGTGTGTTTGATTCAAGGTGTATCAGTATTGTTTGGAAAAGCAACTCTTTCTATAAGATTTATTCTGCCGAGACATTCTTGGGTTAATTTAGGTGCCGAACTCTTGAACTTTTGGGACCATATGTTGTTCCCGGACTCCCCTTGCTGCAGTTCTTCTCGTGAATATTTTTTTTTATGAACGCTTTATCGAACTTAATGTCTGTCGACTTTGTTCAAGCAGATGCTGGACCATAACTAGGATGCCCCACGGCTCAGTCCTTTGAAGCTGTTTCATGCTGATCGATCTAGTATTCGTTGAGGGCCTGTTGTGGTCGTGGTTAGCGAAATAAAAAAGGCGCTGGATTTAATTTTTAAAATAAATCCTGGATATATATTATATTAAATTTCTTCTTTTACACAATACACCTTTTGCTCTACAACTAATTACAAAATTTCAATAAGTAAAGTTAGGTTATTTAACCTGCCTAATTCGAGCGCGTGACCAACTTGTCTGACAGCTTATTCACAAGTGTAAAAACTAAAAGGAATGCCATCTTCATGAACTGTGTGTGCCAAAAACGTAAGACTCTTAGCACCGAATACACATTTGGAAATTTTTACTTTGATGTCGTATTCGCTAAGTCTTTGAAAAAGCAATTTTAGATGTTGTTTATGTTGCTCTTCGGAAGTGCTTGCAACAAGGACATCGTCAATATAGGCGTAGGCGAAATCCATTCCGTTCAAGGCTTCGTTTATGAATCGCTGAAAGGTTTGTTCAGCATTCCTGAGACCGAATGGCATTCTTCGAAATTCGTACAGACCGAATGGCGTAATAATACCAGTTTTATAAATGTGTTCCTCTGCTACTGGGATGTGGTGAAAGGCTCTCACCAGATCTATTTTGGAGAAAACTTTACAATCAATTAAATGCATGGCAAAATCCTGAATGTGGGGGATTGGGTACCGGTCTGGTATGGTGCAGGCGTTTAAACGACGGTAATCCCCACAAGGTCTCCAATCGTTATCATCTTTCTTCTTAACTAGATGTAAGGGTGAAGCAACTGGAGAAGAAGATGGCTGACATATACCGATATTTACCATGTGTTCGAATTCATTTCTAGCTAGATCGAATTAAATTTTATCTAGTCTACGTGGTTTTGAATACGGTAGCTGACCTTTCGTTTTTATGTAGTGAACGACATTATGTTTAATTGGAAGATTGTAGTCGGGCGCTGATGTTATGTTTGGAAAGTTTTTAATTATTTTATCGTAGTCACTATTGACTTGAAAAAGTTTTGGAGTTGGGGTGTTATCTGGAAATGTTACGGTATTTACTTTCAAGGAAGTTATTTTATCTAGCAGTCGACGCTGTTTTAAGTCCACTAGCAAATTGAATTTTTTTAAAAAATCTGCACCTATGATTGGTCGATTGACCGTTGCGATGATAAATGTATGAGTAAAGTCTCGGCGTAGACCAAGGTCTAGCTTTAAGAGTTGGGAACCGAAAGTACGTATAACTGTTCCGTTTGCTGCCGATAGACAGTAGTCATGATCCTTCTTGTTTCGTGGAAACATTTGAAAAGGCACAATTGAAACGTCCGCCCCTGTATCTATTAAGAAGGTAAGTTTCGTATTTCTACATCGAATAAATAAGCGGCTTGTGGTGATGTTACTGCTAGTTGCCGCGTTACCAGCAGATAATTCTAATTTTTTGTGTTGCTATTGGAGGACTCAAACTACATGGTTTCCTGCATTTACGAGCATTTGCTCCGAAACGGTTATGAAAGTAGCACGCTGGATATTTACTAGTCTGTCTCTCGTTGCGTTGTTTACTAATATGGCGATTATGAAAGGTCTGTTTTCGATTTACAGATCGCGATCTGTTGAAGTTTCTATTTGAGGATGCGATTGAAAGTTCGTTTAATCTTTTTGCTATGGTTTCTAATTGTGAAGAAATATCAGGTGAAACTGGTTGTATGCTCGCAATGCTGGGTGGTTGTCCCACCTCGTGTATTTTATCTGCTGTTTTTAGTAAATTTTCGATGTCTGTTTCACTAGTCGCGGCTAGGATAGATTTAACGTGTGTTGGCAAACCATTAAGCCAAATTTGTTTCAATAAACTCTTCGTAAGTGCTTGGGAGCTTCCTGCCAAAGTTTCTAGATTCCTATAATACTGGGATGGTGTGTTGTCGCCAATTGCTACACCATCTAAAAGTTTTGCTAGACGTTTACTTTCACTTTCCGTATGTCTCGCGATTACTGTGTCTTTAATTTTTACATATTTATTTTCGTTAGGTGGACTATTAATCAGATCAGTAATTGACATGAGAACCTCCTCAGGCAACGCGGTTAAAATGTGATGATACTTAAGCTCATCGCTTTTTATATTATTTATAATGAAAGTAGATTCGGCTAAGGCAAACCACGTCGTTGGACTGCTATGGCAAAAATTTGGCATTTTCACGCGCGCGATTGTGCTAGCATTTGCGTTGATTGAGATTCTGATTTTTTATCTTCATTCCCCATATTTTCTAATTATTCAGTATTTTATTCGTAAGAATATAATTTTTTTTTTTTTTTTTTATTATTACCTATATGAAAATTTTATGAATTTCTACTAAGAAAATTTGTAATTTTCTTATAAGAGAATATATTGGAGTGTCGAAATATCGAAAAGTCGCTCGTATTTAAAAAAAATTTAAAAAAAATCTATTGAAATAAACTGTTAAGTTCTAATATCTTACTTGAAAATTCCTTGAATAATATCTTACAGCAATGACGATTAAAATTCTTTCACTCACTGTGTTCGATCATGATTACCATTGTGTATACAGATTCAAATTAGCAGACAAATCCATTAATTGAGTTAATATAATCTCGTGTCGTAAAATATTCCTCGTTGTTGGTCGCACGACGTGAACAATACTGAATTACAACTTTGATTTGATATATATTTCCTAAAAAAAATGCTAATGTGAGTTTAATGGTATACTGACTTACAAAATAAATTGAAATTTTATATTATTTTAATTATTTAATCGATTTTATATAGATATTGTCTCTGTAATATATGTATATAAAAAAAAAATATTGAACTTCGCGGGTTCTATTTGACTGCTGTTCCAATTGCCGATATTTGTGCATGTAAAGAGAATCTTCAGTTCAGATCGATCGATTTCTGTCGCTGGGGGAGCTCCTGCTGCTGCTATGTCTTTGTAATATCATCTATTGTTGGCCTTTATACTTGCTGATGCTGGATGCTAGAACCTCTATGCGCTTTTGTCTGCCTTTGGGCAGCTGTACAGTTGACTGTATGACTGTATATTATAATGCACGTGCTGCTATAACCTCTTTGGATAGTTGATCACTTAATGCCCTTTTAATTATTTGATTTCATACGTTTTTGTTTTATTGAAATCAGACTTTTAAATAAAAACGTTTTTATATTGCCAATTTGCAATTCTTCGCTATATATATACGTGTACGCACGTCGACGTCGGGGTCATCATTTGTTGTGGTCGTGGTTAGCGAAATAAAAAAGGCGCTGGATTTAATTTTTAAAATAAATCCTGGATATATATTATATTAAATTTCTTCTTTTACACAATACACCTTTTGCTCTACAACTAATTACAAAATTTCAATAAGTAAAGTTAGGTTATTTAACCTGCCTAATTCGAGCGCGTGACCAACTTGTCTGACAGCTTATTCACAAGTGTAAAAACTAAAAGGAATTTTTCGATTTTTAGAACTAGCAGGAATCATGTTCGAAGATTCGAAATGAGGAAGAGTTTATTTTAATCGCGCGAAATTTGAATTCATTTAAGGCGCGACTTTTGAATATTTCGCTTTCACTACAGGCCTTCCGGGCTTGTTCAAGTTCTTCTATGATGCTTGCGGCGAGATCTGTCCGGTGCACAGTTAGCTTTCGATCATGCAACCATACAAACAAGGATGCCTTAGAAGAATTGTACTTGCGACATGGAGACCGAAAGAGACAATAGAAATTTTTTTGTCACCTTACTAACAATAAATGACAAATCATCATAATATTTTTGATTGTTTCTGCAGGTGAGTCTCGGCTTGCATCGATGGCTAGGGTCTCATCCTTATTCAAAAAAAATATTTTTGTTGAAATATTATAGTGCTTATTTAATCTCGTTTAAAGAATCTTATGGCAATATATCTCATTATATTAGTAGATATATTTCATCATATTATTAGTTTTATATTTTCTTTACAGTTAATAAGCTTTTGTTGTTGTTGTTGTCATTGCTCCACGAAAGGCTGTAAATTCACCTCGTGTTACAATTGAAGACACAGTCGTTGTCAAATCGTACACACTGACTGCTGCCTTTTTCATCAGTTCATTATCGTCGCACGAGGCTATCGCACTAAAGAAAACATTGCTATTACATACCTGAAATCTATCTTATCTACATAATCAATTACTAAGATTTCACGCCCGTTCGACCGTTAGCAATTTATATTTGTAAATTGCAAAGAAAACTATGATCTGTTTCCCGACCTTTGTCGATTAGTAATTGTAACGACCTGCGTTTCATGCGATTACATAGTACTGGATTTTTCGTACCTAAGCCCCGAGGAATTGGCGGTGGAGTAGGCTGTCCGATTATAAGATGCTAATGCGCAAAGCACCAGCGATCAGCTCATTCTAGGGTACGATGCTGAGATTGAGAATCCGGAAAAGGTTCCTAAAGATTCTCACGCATTTAAAAATCCTAAACGTAAAGAGTTGATACGCTACCCTATAGAAAAAATGTAGATGGTGTGAAGTATCGCACTCAATTATACTGTAACACAATTTTCTGATATAATATAAAATTGCTCTGGCCGAGCGGTAGACGGGAGCAGTTTTATTTCAGGATGTGGAATCGTCCTCCAATTCTAACAGTCCATCGGCAATTACTCGCTTCGAAGTATTTTATTTTACTCATTTAGTTCTTATTCACTAGAGACTAGAGATTTTTCCACCTATTGAGACAGATACAGGGACTCGGAGAGGTTGGAAGGTTCGCTCTGTAGGAGAGCACGGAAATCGACCCAAGTTAGCGGAGGTCCACTTCTAATTTCGCCACTTTCAGTTGAGGCTTTGCTAGTCGTTAATTTCTTCGAAAGCAAAGACGGCTTTTACTCACTTAACGAGGAAACTGGTGCCTATCGGCCCCTGGAGTGCGCAGCCGACGGCTGATGAGTGGAGTCAGCTGATGATTGTCACCGACACGATAGATGTAGCCAACCGTAAACACTTAAAGTTTGTTTACGTTTTCCGTCGGTTAAGCTCACGGGGTGCTGCGCGGGGAAATGAGTTAAGGCTCTACCTCGTAATCTGCCTCCCTGGATGTCTAGAGGTTACCTATCCAGGGTGTCGCGGAGCGAAGCGTAAAAGGATAGAGGGAAATGCAGGGCGTTTTTGTAATGAACACCAACTTGTAATTGTTTAGGAAGTGCTCGCCGTCATATGCAGCTTCAAAACAAGTGCTGTAGTGTCAAGGCCCGTTCTGAGGGTTACGGACTCACAGCTGGTCAGCCTGTGAGGAAGCTGGGCTCGGGGACCTCCTTCGAGTTAGCCCGTCTATTTCACTCGGGTTGGCGGAAGGGGCTTCCCAGGAACTCTTCCTGTCTACTACTGCAGGGCTCTACATGGATTTTGCTGATTAATTTAATTATGTTTATAAATATTACGTGAAAATGTTTTATGATAATCGCTTTTGTTCTTTTTTTTTCTAGACGGAGACACTTTGACGATCCAAGGCACTACAGGGTACTCAACGCTTCATGATTTATCATTCTATAACGTGAATCTATTACTATGTTACCTGCTATGATGCACTCAATGCTTTCGTGGCTCCGCCACAGGTGCTCAAATAAATAAATGCTTGTTTATGTTTAGGTTTATGTAGTGGAAGTAAAGTCTGGCAATCACTTGCGCTCTGGGCAGTATTTAACCTTGGCGATTATGGAAAATCGTCGCTTACCTTTCGTGTGCCAGCAAAAATTATTGACTAATTAATGTGTAAAATAGGTGGAACATCAGGTGTTTGTATCGTATCCGTCAGATATTACTTCTCTAGTTCAGGAAATATTTGAAGCATTAGGGAATAGTGTCGGATCTTTTATTTATTGCTTTCGTAGTGTATAAAGTAGATGGAATATTAGAGAATTGTGTCTTACTCTTCGATTATAATTTCTTTAGGTCATAGAATTTTTGAAATTTCTGAAAAATTGTGGTGTATCTATGGATTGCCAACTATGTAGTGCACAATATCGTTAGAGTATTAGCAAATTATGTCCTATCTCGTTATTAAGTTCTAGAGTGCGAAAGGCAATTAAAATGTGGAAGAAGTATTGCTTAGAGTCAATTGTTATTCGGCTAGCGACTCTGTCTCATATACAGCCTGTAGAATAACGAAAAACTAATGCTAGGATATTCCGTCTATCGACACCTAAGCGCATAAAATTTTCAGAGTATTGGTAAAATCGTGGCGTATATTTAAGTTGCGGACTCGTTAGTACGCAAAATTGTGAGAACATTAGCCAATTATGTCGTGTCTTGCAGAAGTTAGTTTCTTTTAGTGGGAAGGATGACTGAAATAAGGAAAAAGTATTTCTCGGGGTCGATTACCCTTCGGTCAATGACCCTGTTTCGTATACTGCCTGTAGTACGGGGAAAAACTAACGCTTGTATATTCCAGTTATTGGCGCCTGAGCGTATAAAATCTTTAGAATATCGAGATAAAATTGTGTTTGTTAAGTCCCAATGTGGGCTTAGCATGCAAAAAAAGGGGGCAGGTGCCGGTTTTGAATGACAAGACAGGTTGACTTCAAAATAACAAATTCAGTTTATTTATCACTAATTTCTCTTAAAACTAATCAATTCAAATGCTTAATTCTACAACAATTCAGTTTAATTTTACCTACAATTCTAAAAATAATCCAATTATTTACGCCTCCAATGGCAAATTTGTCCCTTAATCTGTAATAAGAAGAAAAAAAAACTATTATTATTTAACCAAAAAAGCAAGGTTAAGCTGATTGAGATGAGCTTCAATGGTCTGCTCATATGGGTTGTTAGCTGGGATCAAATAATCTCCCCGTGGGATGCTAAAATATATTCAATCAAATATTAAAAGTTGATTAATATGTTAGTCAAAATAGGGTGCAATACTTCCCTTATGTGTTAAACAAGACTTAATTTGGCTTCAATATGAACAGCCGATCTGTCTTGGTGCTCAGTCAGAACTTGAGTGGTTTGCTACTTCCAGCAGCTCGCTATTTATAGGCAGAAACACAATAGGAATTGTGTCTGCCGGCGGCGTTGCCATGACGCTCGCGTCGTTTGTGAGATTTCATGGATTTGGTCCGCAAATGACGTCATCGTGAGAATTTTTCCTGCATTTGGTCCAACAATGGCGTTATCATAATTCTAATTGGAATATTTTGCTATGTACTGCCGGTTGTCATTTCAGAAATGTCGAATGACTTTGGCAGCTGCTTGGTTATGGGTAAGTGTTTATATTTTGAATATTATGTTATTTATTCTATTAATAATATGTTTCCCTTTTTTAGAATTTTGGTCCCTTAAGGACATCGTGGGATATTTCTCGCATCGTGGGAATTGATGTGTTATTTTTGTAAGTTTTGTTTCTAATTGAAGTCTCAGATCGTGAATGATCTGAGACTTCTATTTGTTTATTTATTTTTTGTAGATACTTTTGATTTTATTTTAGATTATGTTGCTGCATCGGGGGATCTATGCTTAAATTATCTTGTGTGGAATCTCGTGAGTGTTAGTAGTGTAGTGTTTTTAGTATATAAGTTTTTAGATTTGTTCCGAGACGGAACATCCTCCCGCCTCTCGAAAAAGAGGAATCGTGGTATAAAAATAAATTAATTTGTGCAAACTTACGTGTTGTGTTTTTATTTTATTTGTAGCCTTACTCTGATCTTTCCTGTTTTCAACTTGATGAACCTGAGTGTGTCTCCATCTTCAGTTATGATGCGGAAGCACTTTCTTGCTGTAAATACTTTCAGCCATGGAATTGGCTGAGTTCGTACTTGTTCCCATAGACCTGGCTCTACGATAAAATTCTTAGGAGGCCTTGTTGGGACTGTGTTTGCAGCCATCCGGGCTGGCCTTTTGGGTGATGTGTCGGATGGCGTCGTCAACGCTTGTTTTGTACTTGGAACGTTTGATAGTCCTGCTGTTGACGAGGAGGCTGTCGGAGTTGGCCTTTTACGTGGTGGTTTTGAGGTTAAAGCTGTTGGAGCTGGTATGTTGAATTTAGCCTGTGATGATGTTGATGGAGCCGTCAATTCTGGTTGAAGTTTTGATGCGTCGCGTTGCGTCGCTGATGAAGCCGTCAGTGCTGGCTTTTTCAATGATGTGCTAGATGGCATCGTTATGTTTTGTGGTGCGATTTTTGTGAACGTCATTGCTACTGCCGGTTGTATGGCAGATCTTTTGGTGCCAGTAGGGGGCCTGATTGGCCTAGTTGGCTTCCTAAAAATGGCTGCGTCAGCTAGGTTTTTAGTTTCAGGTGAAGCTGGAAGCGCCTCAAACGGCGGTATGTAAGTTTTTGGACGTCTGGGCATGTCGGTTGTCCTGGGCTTGTCTTTTCAGGAATTTTCAAGCTCGGGGACGTCATCTATCCACAAACGGTCGTAGAGGCTTGGTAGCGACTCCATCTCTATTCTTTTTGGATTTTTTTAAAATAAAAAATAAAAAGCAAAAAATGAAAAATTGCAAACAAAAATAATAAATCATAAATGATAAAAAAAAAACTTACAAATGATAAAAATAATGAGGAGAAAAAAAAAATATATAGAATAAATAAATTTGCAACAATAATTTTTGAAAAAATTATATTAAAAGTCTTTTTTGCCAGTTGTCAAGCGATTTTGGCGCACAACCTAATGACTGAAGTAGGTTCTGATTTGAACTGCATTGCCGATGATTTGCTGCAATAAAGTTTTTTATATGATGAGGCCCACACGCTTTAGTTTTAACTTGATTTTATATTTATGTTGCTTGTATATGTGCTTTTTTTTGTTGCAGTGTGGTGATTTGTTTTAGATGGGCCCATGATTATTTCTGACTTTTATGATGATGGAGCGAATTATGTCTGGACCTGTGTTCAGCTATTGTCTTTTTCCAGTGGTGCTGAAGTGTGTGGGTTTGTCCTGTGGATTTATTAATCTGTTGCTTTGTTGTGGTCTTCTGTCAGAGGTAATTTGGACAATTTGTGTATGGGGCGACAATATTCGTGTAGTGCTGTTTTTATTGTCGCAACTCTGACTTTGTTGTCCTTTCCTTCGTGGATTTTAATTATTCTGCCCAGTAGCCATTTTGTGGGAGGACAGTGTTTGTTGTGAATTAAGACCAGGTCATTAGTTTTTAAATTAGTTTCTGGAATTCTCCACTTTGTGCGCTGCTGTAAGCTGTGTATATATTCCGCAGACCATTTTTTCCAGAATTGGTCTGTCAAATATTGTGTGTATTGCCAACGTTTGAGTAATGTAGAGTTTTTGGTTGTAGTTGGCTCAGGAATTGCTTTGATGTTTCTGCCTGTTAAGAAGTGTCCTGGTGTTAAAACATTGTAGTCTTTGGGATCGTTTGACAAGGGAGTCAACGGACGCGAGTTTACGCATGCTTCTATCTGACACATGACAGTTGAAAGTTCTTCGTATGTTAAGATTGTGTTTTGTATTGTTCGTTTTAAATGTGTTTTAATTGATTTGACCCCTGCTTCCCATAATCCACCAAAGTGTGGCGCTGCTGGTGGATTGAAATGCCATGTGATTCCTGCTAGCATGATGTCATTCGCAATGTCGTGTGGAAGTTGAGTTAACACCTTTTGTAACTGGCATGACAGTTCTTTGTTTGCTCCGATGAAATTTGTACCGCAGTCGGAATATAGATGTCGACATAATCCTCTTCGATTTGTAAATCGCTTGAGTGCTGTGAGAAATGCTGACGTTGTTAGTTCTGTTACTATTTCAATATGAACTGCCTTTGTGGCCATGCATATGAACAGACTAAAATATGCTTTAATGATTTTCGAATTTCGAATCTTTGATGTTTTTACATCAACTGGGCCAGCGTAATCTACTCCTGTGTGTTCAAATACCATGGATGGTGTTATTCTCGCAGTAGGTAAATTTCCCATTATTTGATTTGAAAACCTTGGCTTTGTTCGGAAGCAAGCGATGCAGTGATGAATCTGGCGTCGGATTGTATTTCTAGCATTTAGTAGCCAGTATCGATTTCTTAATGTATTGAGGACATGTTGGGTTCCTCCATGTAGTGTGTATAAATGAGTGTAATTAATGATTAATTTAGACACGTGATGATTGTTTGGTAGAATCATCGGATGTTTTTGGTCGAAGGTTAGTGTGGCGTTTTCGAGTCTACCACCAACTCGTATAGCTTGGTTTGTGTCTAAAAATGGATTCAAACTTGATATCCGACTTTTGCCTGAAATTGGTTTTTGCCTTGATAGGCATTCGTATTCGTCTGGAAATGCTTGTTTCTGCATTAATATGATGATTTTAACTTCTGCTTCGAGTAATTCACTTGATGTTAAATAGCTATTCTTTCGTTCTGCTAATGATGTTTGGCAATTTGTAGAAAATCTTCTGCAATATGCGATTATGCGTATTAATTTGCTAAATGATGAATATTTTTCCAGCCATTCAGTATGGTCGTTAGTGCAAATCAAAACCTTGACTTTTCGTTGCTCAAGTTCACAGCACTTGTCGTTGACATGTCGTTGTGGCCAGCTGTCCTCATGCTGTCTCAACCATAATGGACCATTCCACCAAAGAGTATGATGCTGTAATTCGGCGGGATATAATCCTCGAGTAGCACAATCAGCAGGATTTTCTTTTGATGGAACAAATCGCCAGGCCCTCGGATGGAGATTCTCGTGTATTTCTGCCACTCTATTGGCAACGAATGTCTTCCACCTTGTTGGGTGGTTTTGTATCCAGGCTAATGTTATTTCTGAATCGCACCAAGCTACGGTTGGGATGTCCTGAAATTTCAAATCATCTTGTATTTGTTTGAGGAGGCGTGACAAAATGACAGCTCCACATAGTTCTATCTTGGGCAGTGATGTGGATTTTGTGGGGGCAACTCTTGTTTTGGATGTCAACAAGTGTGTGACAATTGAGTTGTCGTGGTTGATAATTCGTATAAATGCGACGCTTGCGTAAGCTTTAGTTGACGCGTCACAGAATCCGTGCAGTTGAATGGTTTTTATGTTTGGTAGAAAATTTATCCATCTGGGGATTTTTAGAGATTTGACATCTTTTAAGTTCTCTCGATATTTGATCCATTCTAGGTTGAGTGAGGTTGGTAAAGGCTCGTCCCAGGCATATCCAGTTAGCCATAGTTTTTGAATGAATATTTTCGCTATTATGACGCATGGAGCCAGCCATCCAAGTGGATCGAACAAGGCTGCAGTTTCAGAGAGAATTTTTCTTTTGGTATAGTTGTCACTTATTATTGTTGATTTAATGGTGAAGCTAAATTCGTCGGTTGAAGGATTCCATTGCAGCCCGAGAGTTTTTATGGTGTTTTTTTCTGTCAAATTTAGCGTAGTGTTAACCTCTTGGTCTTGTATTGGTATGTTGGCTAGTAATTCTGGACAGTTTGATGTCCATTTTCTGAGGTGAAATCCTCCCTTGATGAGGGTGTGACTTAGTTCTTGTTGAAGTGCGAAGCCTGTATGGATCTCATGGGCGCCAGTTAGTAGGTCATCGACGTAAAAGTCTGTTCTTAGACTTAGAGCCGCTTTTGGAGATCTGTCTTGCTCGTCATCGGCTAGTTGCTGCAGCGTTCTGATAGCTAAATATGGGGCTGCTGCTGTGCCGAACGTGACAGTTGTCAATTTGAAGTCTCTTTTTGGCTCTTTTGGGCAATCTCTCCATAAAATTCTCTGATAGTTCTGATGATCTGGATGCATGTGTACCATCCTGTACATTTTTTCAATGTCGGCTGTTAGTACGTACTTATACTGACGCCATCGTAAGATTATGGTCCAGACGGTTGGTTGGATTGTTGGGCCTACTAACATCTGCTCATTTAATGACTGGCCATTGGTTGATCGTGCTGATGCATTGAACACTACTCTTGTCTTGGTACTGGAACTCTCTTTTGTGACTGCATGGTGTGGTAGATAGAAATGTTGGATCGGCTTTAACCCGATTTCGCTCCGTTCTGCTGCCAGCTGGCTTGGCGGGATTTCTGTCATGTGTCCCAGCTGTTGATATTCCTGGATGCATGATCTGTATTGTGCAGCCATCTCTGAGTGCCTTTCTAAACGTTTTTCAAGCTGCAAGAATTGTTTTAATGCCATAGAGCGTGTTTGACCGAGTTCTGGTCCGACCTTCCCCTTGAAGGGTAATTTGACTTGATATGCTCCATGGCTTAACCGTTGGTGGGTGTTGGTGTAGATTTTCTCACATATTTCATCGTCAGGATGGGCTATTTTTCGAGGAATTTCTTCCAATTCCCAGAATTGTTTTAGTTGCTGATCTAAGTTATTGTTTTCATCAATCTGTACTGTGAACGTAGTGAAATGACTCGTTTTCTTACTAGTTTTTGTTTTACCCATTAAAATCCATCCCAACTGTGTATGTTGTGCCGTGGGTTCTCCTAGCGCTCCCTTGATAACCCCGTTTTCTATGACGTCGGCATAGACGTCAGCTCCTAGCAATACGTCAATTGGGCCAGGCGTATAGAAGCTTGGATCTGCTAAAATTAGATGCTGCAAATAAAACAATTTGCTGATGTCTAATGTGTCAGTTGGTATGAAGTCGGTTATCTTTCTTAGCACTAGAGCAGTTATGTGTGTCTTAAAATTTGTGTGAAGGGAGTTTAAAGTAAATGATGTTTGTGCTCTTGCAGATGCTGTTCTAGTTTTTCCCAACCCTGTCACTTTAATGTTTGTGGATATTTGCTGTAGTCGTATTTTTCTACTTGCGGCTTCTGTGATGAATGAGACTTGAGAGCCTGAGTCTAATAATGCTCTCATGGTATGCTTGTGGCCGTCTGGACCTTCAATTTGAATTAGTGCTGTTGATAATAATGCACGGTTGACATTTGTCGTAAAGAATGATGCAGTGCTTGCCTCATTACTGCCGCCGGGCTTATTAAGCTTCAGTTCTGCCTGCCCTTGATTTGGTTCGTTTTTACTTATTCTACTGTCTGCTTCGGAATTTTGCTTGATGTGCAGCAGAGTGTTGTGTCGTTTGTGACACTCAAAGCATGTTTTTTGGCTGGGACAGTTATTTAAGTTGTGCCCTGATGCAAGACAGTTTTTGCATAGGTTGTGTTGCTGCACAAATTGTGATCTTGATTGGGGAGATAGCTTCTTGAAGGAAGTGCAGTGGAACAACGTGTGATTTTGTTTGCACTTGATGCAAGTATATGTTTTGCTTATGAAGGCATGAGCACCTTTGCGTGTATGGTTATGTGACGGAATGTTGTTTGAGTTCGTGGGTCTATAGCCGCGCCGTAACTCTTGGATATGTGACGACTTTGTTTGTCGTCCGTGTTCTGCTGAGTTCAAGTTTTGAATTGATTCTAGCGTACGGAAACGTGACTCTAAAAAAACTGACAGATCAGCGTATGTTGGCAACTCGGCCTTGCTGCCTTGCTCTTGCTCCCATAGTTGATGAGTCTCTGATGGGAGGCGTTGAACAAGGTTGTAAATTAATATTGCATCCCAATGTTCTATTGGTAAGTCTAAATATTTCAGCTCGTGTAGGCTCTCCTCTGTTTGGTCTAAAAGAGAGCGAATGGAGTGAGCTGATTCGTTTTTAATGGGCATTTGTGTCAATAATGCCTTTAAGTGAGTGTTAACTTGAGCCCGCTTGTTGTTATATCGTTTTTGTAGTAGTTCCCATGCCTTTACATAATTTGCTTCTGTGACTTCAAACTGACGTAATAAGCGTTCAGCTTCGCCAGTGACGCTGAGGTTGAGGTAGTGTAGCTTTTGGACCTTGGATATATTTAGGTCTGTGTGAATTAATGAATTGAACAAATCATGGAATGTCCGCCAAGACTTGTAATTACCGTCAAATGTCGGTATATGGATTGGTGGAAGCCGCGTTTCTGGCTTTGATAGTCGTACTGACTGAACTCTGGTTTCATTTGTGTTTGTATTGAGAGGTATTGCTGGGTATGACTCTTCTAATTCTTCTAGTAGAGTGGATAAGAGATTTATATATATGAGTTCGGTTTCCTCATATAGTTCTCCTTTGGCATACTCGCTTTGAGCGCCATCTTTGGTAGACCAGATTGCTATATGCAGATCTGTGAATGATTTCCAGAGTTTTTCTAGTGAGTCTATGCGTGCTGCATAGTATTTTTTGCCTGCCTTGGTATCACTACCTGCCTTGGAGTGATTTGTGGCGGCCTTCTTGATTTGATCATTAAGAGCTATCAGTGATAATGTTAAACTAGCAATATCCGCCATCTTGAAAATCCTCCTGTCTTATCCGGCTCGAAGGACCAATGTTAAGTCCCAATGTGGGCTTAGCATGCAAAAAAAAAAGGGGGCAGGTGCCGGTTTTGAATGACAAGACAGGTTGACTTCAAAATAACAAATTCAGTTTATTTATCACTAATTTCTCTTAAAACTAATCAATTCAAATGCTTAATTCTACAACAATTCAGTTTAATTTTACCTAGAATTCTAAAAATAATCCAATTATTTACGCCTCCAATGGCAAATTTGTCCCTTAATCTGTAATAAGAAGAAAAAAAAACTATTATTATTTAACCAAAAAAGCAAGGTTAAGCTGATTGAGATGAGCTTCAATGGTCTGCTCATATGGGTTGTTAGCTGGGATCAAATAATCTCCCCGTGGGATGCTAAAATATATTCAATCAAATATTAAAAGTTGATTAATATGTTAGTCAAAATAGGGTGCAATACTTCCCTTATGTGTTAAACAAGACTTAATTTGGCTTCAATATCAACAGCCGATCTGTCTTGGTGCTCAGTCAGAACTTGAGTGGTTTGCTACTTCCAGCAGCTCGCTATTTATAGGCAGAAACACAATAGGAATTGTGTCTGCCGGCGGCGTTGCCATGACGCTCGCGTCGTTTGTGAGATTTCATGGATTTGGTCCGCAAATGACGTCATCGTGAGAATTTTTACTGCATTTGGTCCAACAATGGCGTTATCATAATTCTAATTGGAATATTTTGCTATGTACTGCCGGTTGTCATTTCAGAAATGTCGAATGACTTTGGCAGCTGCTTGGTTATGGGTAAGTGTTTATATTTTGAATATTATGTTATTTATTCTATTAATAATATGTTTCCCTTTTTTAGAATTTTGGTCCCTTAAGGACATCGTGGGATATTTCTCGCATCGTGGGAATTGATGTGTTATTTTTGTAAGTTTTGTTTCTAATTGAAGTCTCAGATCGTGAATGATCTGAGACTTCTATTTGTTTATTTATTTTTTGTAGATACTTTTGATTTTATTTTAGATTATGTTGCTGCATCGGGGGATCTATGCTTAAATTATCTTGTGTGGAATCTCGTGAGTGTTAGTAGTGTAGTGTTTTTAGTATATAAGTTTTTAGATTTGTTCCGAGACGGAACATCCTCCCGCCTCTCGAAAAAGAGGAATCGTGGTATAAAAATAAATTAATTTGTGCAAACTTACGTGTTGTGTTTTTATTTTATTTGTAGCCTTACTCTGATCTTTCCTGTTTTCAACTTGATGAACCTGAGTGTGTCTCCATCTTCAGTTATGATGCGGAAGCACTTTCTTGCTGTAAATACTTTCAGCCATGGAATTGGCTGAGTTCGTACTTGTTCCCATAGACCTGGCTCTACGATAAAATTCTTAGGAGGCCTTGTTGGGACTGTGTTTGCAGCCATCCGGGCTGGCCTTTTGGGTGATGTGTCGGATGGCGTCGTCAACGCTTGTTTTGTACTTGGAACGTTTGATAGTCCTGCTGTTGACGAGGAGGCTGTCGGAGTTGGCCTTTTACGTGGTGGTTTTGAGGTTAAAGCTGTTGGAGCTGGTATGTTGAATTTAGCCTGTGATGATGTTGATGGAGCCGTCAATTCTGGTTGAAGTTTTGATGCGTCGCGTTGCGTCGCTGATGAAGCCGTCAGTGCTGGCTTTTTCAATGATGTGCTAGATGGCATCGTTATGTTTTGTGGTGCGATTTTTGTGAACGTCATTGCTACTGCCGGTTGTATGGCAGATCTTTTGGTGCCAGTAGGGGGCCTGATTGGCCTAGTTGGCTTCCTAAAAATGGCTGCGTCAGCTAGGTTTTTAGTTTCAGGTGAAGCTGGAAGCGCCTCAAACGGCGGTATGTAAGTTTTTGGACGTCTGGGCATGTCGGTTGTCCTGAGCTTGTCTTTTCAGGAATTTTCAAGCTCGGGGACGTCATCTATCCACAAACGGTCGTAGAGGCTTGGTAGCGACTCCATCTCTATTCTTTTTGGATTTTTTTAAAATAAAAAATAAAAAGCAAAAAATGAAAAATTGCAAACAAAAATAATAAATCATAAATGATAAAAAAAAAACTTACAAATGATAAAAATAATGAGGAGAAAAAAAAAATATATAGAATAAATAAATTTGCAACAATAATTTTTGAAAAAATTATATTAAAAGTCTTTTTTGCCAGTTGTCAAGCGATTTTGGCGCACAACCTAATGACTGAAGTAGGTTCTGATTTGAACTGCATTGCCGATGATTTGCTGCAATAAAGTTTTTTATATGATGAGGCCCACACGCTTTAGTTTTAACTTGATTTTATATTTATGTTGCTTGTATATGTGCTTTTTTTTGTTGCAGTGTGGTGATTTGTTTTAGATGGGCCCATGATTATTTCTGACTTTTATGATGATGGAGCGAATTATGTCTGGACCTGTGTTCAGCTATTGTCTTTTTCCAGTGGTGCTGAAGTGTGTGGGTTTGTCCTGTGGATTTATTAATCTGTTGCTTTGTTGTGGTCTTCTGTCAGAGGTAATTTGGACAATTTGTGTATGGGGCGACAATATTCGTGTAGTGCTGTTTTTATTGTCGCAACTCTGACTTTGTTGTCCTTTCCTTCGTGGATTTTAATTATTCTGCCCAGTAGCCATTTTGTGGGAGGACAGTGTTTGTTGTGAATTAAGACCAGGTCATTAGTTTTTAAATTAGTTTCTGGAATTCTCCACTTTGTGCGCTGCTGTAAGCTGTGTATATATTCCGCAGACCATTTTTTCCAGAATTGGTCTGTCAAATATTGTGTGTATTGCCAACGTTTGAGTAATGTAGAGTTTTTGGTTGTAGTTGGCTCAGGAATTGCTTTGATGTTTCTGCCTGTTAAGAAGTGTCCTGGTGTTAAAACATTGTAGTCTTTGGGATCGTTTGACAAGGGAGTCAACGGACGCGAGTTTACGCATGCTTCTATCTGACACATGACAGTTGAAAGTTCTTCGTATGTTAAGATTGTGTTTTGTATTGTTCGTTTTAAATGTGTTTTAATTGATTTGACCCCGGCTTCCCATAATCCACCAAAGTGTGGCGCTGCTGGTGGATTGAAATGCCATGTGATTCCTGCTAGCATGATGTCATTCGCAATGTCGTGTGGAAGTTGAGTTAACACCTTTTGTAACTGGCATGACAGTTCTTTGTTTGCTCCGATGAAATTTGTACCGCAGTCGGAATATAGATGTCGACATAATCCTCTTCGATTTGTAAATCGCTTGAGTGCTGTGAGAAATGCTGACGTTGTTAGTTCTGTTACTATTTCAATATGAACTGCCTTTGTGGCCATGCATATGAACAGACTAAAATATGCTTTAATGATTTTCGAATTTCGAATCTTTGATGTTTTTACATCAACTGGGCCAGCGTAATCTACTCCTGTGTGTTCAAATACCATGGATGGTGTTATTCTCGCAGTAGGTAAATTTCCCATTATTTGATTTGAAAACCTTGGCTTTGTTCGGAAGCAAGCGATGCAGTGATGAATCTGGCGTCGGATTGTATTTCTAGCATTTAGTAGCCAGTATCGATTTCTTAATGTATTGAGGACATGTTGGGTTCCTCCATGTAGTGTGTATAAATGAGTGTAATTAATGATTAATTTAGACACGTGATGATTGTTTGGTAGAATCATCGGATGTTTTTGGTCGAAGGTTAGTGTGGCGTTTTCGAGTCTACCACCAACTCGTATAGCTTGGTTTGTGTCTAAAAATGGATTCAAACTTGATATCCGACTTTTGCCTGAAATTGGTTTTTGCCTTGATAGGCATTCGTATTCGTCTGGAAATGCTTGTTTCTGCATTAATATGATGATTTTAACTTCTGCTTCGAGTAATTCACTTGATGTTAAATAGCTATTCTTTCGTTCTGCTAATGATGTTTGGCAATTTGTAGAAAATCTTCTGCAATATGCGATTATGCGTATTAATTTGCTAAATGATGAATATTTTTCCAGCCATTCAGTATGGTCGTTAGTGCAAATCAAAACCTTGACTTTTCGTTGCTCAAGTTCACAGCACTTGTCGTTGACATGTCGTTGTGGCCAGCTGTCCTCATGCTGTCTCAACCATAATGGACCATTCCACCAAAGAGTATGATGCTGTAATTCGGCGGGATATAATCCTCGAGTAGCACAATCAGCAGGATTTTCTTTTGATGGAACAAATCGCCAGGCCCTCGGATGGAGATTCTCGTGTATTTCTGCCACTCTATTGGCAACGAATGTCTTCCACCTTGTTGGGTGGTTTTGTATCCAGGCTAATGTTATTTCTGAATCGCACCAAGCTACGGTTGGGATGTCCTGAAATTTCAAATCATCTTGTATTTGTTTGAGGAGGCGTGACAAAATGACAGCTCCACATAGTTCTATCTTGGGCAGTGATGTGGATTTTGTGGGGGCAACTCTTGTTTTGGATGTCAACAAGTGTGTGACAATTGAGTTGTCGTGGTTGATAATTCGTATAAATGCGACGCTTGCGTAAGCTTTAGTTGACGCGTCACAGAATCCGTGCAGTTGAATGGTTTTTATGTTTGGTAGAAAATTTATCCATCTGGGGATTTTTAGAGATTTGACATCTTTTAAGTTCTCTCGATATTTGATCCATTCTAGGTTGAGTGAGGTTGGTAAAGGCTCGTCCCAGGCATATCCAGTTAGCCATAGTTTTTGAATGAATATTTTCGCTATTATGACGCATGGAGCCAGCCATCCAAGTGGATCGAACAAGGCTGCAGTTTCAGAGAGAATTTTTCTTTTGGTATAGTTGTCACTTATTATTGTTGATTTAATGGTGAAGCTAAATTCGTCGGTTGAAGGATTCCATTGCAGCCCGAGAGTTTTTATGGTGTTTTTTTCTGTCAAATTTAGCGTAGTGTTAACCTCTTGGTCTTGTATTGGTATGTTGGCTAGTAATTCTGGACAGTTTGATGTCCATTTTCTGAGGTGAAATCCTCCCTTGATGAGGGTGTGACTTAGTTCTTGTTGAAGTGCGAAGCCTGTATGGATCTCATGGGCGCCAGTTAGTAGGTCATCGACGTAAAAGTCTGTTCTTAGACTTAGAGCCGCTTTTGGAGATCTGTCTTGCTCGTCATCGGCTAGTTGCTGCAGCGTTCTGATAGCTAAATATGGGGCTGCTGCTGTGCCGAACGTGACAGTTGTCAATTTGAAGTCTCTTTTTGGCTCTTTTGGGCAATCTCTCCATAAAATTCTCTGATAGTTCTGATGATCTGGATGCATGTGTACCATCCTGTACATTTTTTCAATGTCGGCTGTTAGTACGTACTTATACTGACGCCATCGTAAGATTATGGTCCAGACGGTTGGTTGGATTGTTGGGCCTACTAACATCTGCTCATTTAATGACTGGCCATTGGTTGATCGTGCTGATGCATTGAACACTACTCTTGTCTTGGTACTGGAACTCTCTTTTGTGACTGCATGGTGTGGTAGATAGAAATGTTGGATCGGCTTTAACCCGATTTCGCTCCGTTCTGCTGCCAGCTGGCTTGGCGGGATTTCTGTCATGTGTCCCAGCTGTTGATATTCCTGGATGCATGATCTGTATTGTGCAGCCATCTCTGAGTGCCTTTCTAAACGTTTTTCAAGCTGCAAGAATTGTTTTAATGCCATAGAGCGTGTTTGACCGAGTTCTGGTCCGACCTTCCCCTTGAAGGGTAATTTGACTTGATATGCTCCATGGCTTAACCGTTGGTGGGTGTTGGTGTAGATTTTCTCACATATTTCATCGTCAGGATGGGCTATTTTTCGAGGAATTTCTTCCAATTCCCAGAATTGTTTTAGTTGCTGATCTAAGTTATTGTTTTCATCAATCTGTACTGTGAACGTAGTGAAATGACTCGTTTTCTTACTAGTTTTTGTTTTACCCATTAAAATCCATCCCAACTGTGTATGTTGTGCCGTGGGTTCTCCTAGCGCTCCCTTGATAACCCCGTTTTCTATGACGTCGGCATAGACGTCAGCTCCTAGCAATACGTCAATTGGGCCAGGCGTATAGAAGCTTGGATCTGCTAAAATTAGATGCTGCAAATAAAACAATTTGCTGATGTCTAATGTGTCAGTTGGTATGAAGTCGGTTATCTTTCTTAGCACTAGAGCAGTTATGTGTGTCTTAAAATTTGTGTGAAGGGAGTTTAAAGTAAATGATGTTTGTGCTCTTGCAGATGCTGTTCTAGTTTTTCCCAACCCTGTCACTTTAATGTTTGTGGATATTTGCTGTAGTCGTATTTTTCTACTTGCGGCTTCTGTGATGAATGAGACTTGAGAGCCTGAGTCTAATAATGCTCTCATGGTATGCTTGTGGCCGTCTGGACCTTCAATTTGAATTAGTGCTGTTGATAATAATGCACGGTTGACATTTGTCGTAAAGAATGATGCAGTGCTTGCCTCATTACTGCCGCCGGGCTTATTAAGCTTCAGTTCTGCCTGCCCTTGATTTGGTTCGTTTTTACTTATTCTACTGTCTGCTTCGGAATTTTGCTTGATGTGCAGCAGAGTGTTGTGTCGTTTGTGACACTCAAAGCATGTTTTTTGGCTGGGACAGTTATTTAAGTTGTGCCCTGATGCAAGACAGTTTTTGCATAGGTTGTGTTGCTGCACAAATTGTGATCTTGATTGGGGAGATAGCTTCTTGAAGGAAGTGCAGTGGAACAACGTGTGATTTTGTTTGCACTTGATGCAAGTATATGTTTTGCTTATGAAGGCATGAGCACCTTTGCGTGTATGGTTATGTGACGGAATGTTGTTTGAGTTCGTGGGTCTATAGCCGCGCCGTAACTCTTGGATATGTGACGACTTTGTTTGTCGTCCGTGTTCTGCTGAGTTCAAGTTTTGAATTGATTCTAGCGTACGGAAACGTGACTCTAAAAAAACTGACAGATCAGCGTATGTTGGCAACTCGGCCTTGCTGCCTTGCTCTTGCTCCCATAGTTGATGAGTCTCTGATGGGAGGCGTTGAACAAGGTTGTAAATTAATATTGCATCCCAATGTTCTATTGGTAAGTCTAAATATTTCAGCTCGTGTAGGCTCTCCTCTGTTTGGTCTAAAAGAGAGCGAATGGAGTGAGCTGATTCGTTTTTAATGGGCATTTGTGTCAATAATGCCTTTAAGTGAGTGTTAACTTGAGCCCGCTTGTTGTTATATCGTTTTTGTAGTAGTTCCCATGCCTTTACATAATTTGCTTCTGTGACTTCAAACTGACGTAATAAGCGTTCAGCTTCGCCAGTGACGCTGAGGTTGAGGTAGTGTAGCTTTTGGACCTTGGATATATTTAGGTCTGTGTGAATTAATGAATTGAACAAATCATGGAATGTCCGCCAAGACTTGTAATTACCGTCAAATGTCGGTATATGGATTGGTGGAAGCCGCGTTTCTGGCTTTGATAGTCGTACTGACTGAACTCTGGTTTCATTTGTGTTTGTATTGAGAGGTATTGCTGGGTATGACTCTTCTAATTCTTCTAGTAGAGTGGATAAGAGATTTATATATATGAGTTCGGTTTCCTCATATAGTTCTCCTTTGGCATACTCGCTTTGAGCGCCATCTTTGGTAGACCAGATTGCTATATGCAGATCTGTGAATGATTTCCAGAGTTTTTCTAGTGAGTCTATGCGTGCTGCATAGTATTTTTTGCCTGCCTTGGTATCACTACCTGCCTTGGAGTGATTTGTGGCGGCCTTCTTGATTTGATCATTAAGAGCTATCAGTGATAATGTTAAACTAGCAATATCCGCCATCTTGAAAATCCTCCTGTCTTATCCGGCTCGAAGGACCAATGTTAAGTCCCAATGTGGGCTTAGCATGCAAAAAAAAAAGGGGGCAGGTGCCGGTTTTGAATGACAAGACAGGTTGACTTCAAAATAACAAATTCAGTTTATTTATCACTAATTTCTCTTAAAACTAATCAATTCAAATGCTTAATTCTACAACAATTCAGTTTAATTTTACCTAGAATTCTAAAAATAATCCAATTATTTACGCCTCCAATGGCAAATTTGTCCCTTAATCTGTAATAAGAAGAAAAAAAAACTATTATTATTTAACCAAAAAAGCAAGGTTAAGCTGATTGAGATGAGCTTCAATGGTCTGCTCATATGGGTTGTTAGCTGGGATCAAATAATCTCCCCGTGGGATGCTAAAATATATTCAATCAAATATTAAAAGTTGATTAATATGTTAGTCAAAATAGGGTGCAATACTTCCCTTATGTGTTAAACAAGACTTAATTTGGCTTCAATATCAACAGCCGATCTGTCTTGGTGCTCAGTCAGAACTTGAGTGGTTTGCTACTTCCAGCAGCTCGCTATTTATAGGCAGAAACACAATAGGAATTGTGTCTGCCGGCGGCGTTGCCATGACGCTCGCGTCGTTTGTGAGATTTCATGGATTTGGTCCGCAAATGACGTCATCGTGAGAATTTTTCCTGCATTTGGTCCAACAATGGCGTTATCATAATTCTAATTGGAATATTTTGCTATGTACTGCCGGTTGTCATTTCAGAAATGTCGAATGACTTTGGCAGCTGCTTGGTTATGGGTAAGTGTTTATATTTTGAATATTATGTTATTTATTCTATTAATAATATGTTTCCCTTTTTTAGAATTTTGGTCCCTTAGGACATTGTGGGATATTTCTCGCATCGTGGGAATTGATGTGTTATTTTTGTAAGTTTTGTTTCTAATTGAAGTCTCAGATCGTGAATGATCTGAGACTTCTATTTGTTTATTTATTTTTTGTAGATGCTTTTGATTTTATTTTAGATTATGTTGCTGCATCGGGGGATCTATGCTTAAATTATCTTGTGTGGAATCTCGTGAGTGTTAGTAGTGTAGTGTTTTTAGTATATAAGTTTTTAGTTTTGTTCCGAGACGGAACAGTGTTATATCTTTAAATTACTGACTCCTTGGTGCACAAAATTATTAGAATAATGGCCAATTAAATGTAGATATTAGTACATTCAATTCAAATATGAAGGAAAAGTAGTGCACAGGGTCAATGATCTTTAGGATTATGTTAAAAAAAATTATATAAAATTTGCGAAATTGTGGAATAAAGTGAAACAAAAAGAAAACCCTAATAATGAAGTTCTACTTATCTTTTTCATAAGTCGGTAGGAGACTTATGTCCACCGTAGCGGGACACAGTGTGGATGCGTTGATCGGTTCCCTTTTTCGTGTACCCCAGCGCGGATGTTTCCAGAGCGAATTCTTTTCAGCAGATCCTTAATTTTTTTTTGGATTGGGTTTTTGTAAAATGACCACTCTGCTTTTTGTATAATTCACTTTCTTATTTTGATTGGAATCGGAAACAATTTTAATTAACACTGTTCTTATAACTTTTTACAATTCTAATTTCGAACTCTACTTATTGTTAGTCTTATCTCTCTGACGTCTTCAAGCGAACACTCCTATTGCCGTGTAGAAAAACTCCAGCGGTCGGTCGTCACTGCCATGTCACATCGATGGTGAGTCCGAAAGGGGAGCGTGTCGCCATCTCTTTTGGTTTTTAGTGTTCCTCGCTTAGGCGTGCTATAGGTCGAAACACCGCAGTCGCTATCGAAGGGCTGCCTAAAATGTAGCTTCAAGTCTGGCTGTAACATCTACCTTTGTTTCCTCAGAGATTCTCAGCTTAACATCAATCCCTGTCTCAATTCCTCCTCGAAGTAGACACTAACTCAGTCCGCCTAAATTGCTCACTAAAACTCTAAATTTCAACCCGGAGCTGTAATACATAGAGCAGTCAGCTCCTGATTACGTAGTAAGCCCGGGCCTCTCAACGGGTGACTATATGGCTACTCAGCCCAGCGTTACAGATTTCGCCCAGAGTAGCCCTCAGAGAGAAGCACTCTATAGCCGTACCTAACAGTCGTGAGTGACCTCTAGATCCTCGAGCTCGAATCCAGATGTGTCTTATTTATACCCTCCACCTCAATATAAAACGAAGGGGCGTACCTCGTTGGTCAGCACATACTCCAATTCAAGGCCGTTAACAGCCCATCTTCAAGGATGGCCCAGAAATGTCACTACTTCTTTCGCATCAGTTAGGCTAAGCACTAAACACCATCCAAAAACCGAGTGCCTTTAGTGTGCCGTTTTTGCAGTCGTACAGTGTCACAACCGCTGCCACTTTATCACAGTTTGACACCATTCAACCACCTGCGTGGAATGACCGACGCAGTAACGTTACTCAGAATCCTATCTTCCGCTTCAAGTTGTCCTTTGGCGGTGATACCGGAATGGACGTAATAGAATTTATTTTCAGAATATAATCTTTGGCTCATTTAGAACACGTTTCCTCGGTTGAACTCTGTGCGGAGTTCCACTCGCCTGTCAGAGGCAAGGTTGCAAACTTATACTGGCTATATCTGCGAACCCTGGGACGAAACCTCTCATGGAAAGACCTGCGCATCGCACTTCTGCGATAATTTCGAAGTCAGGAAACTGATTACGAAATACGCAAGCTAATAGAAAGCAGAAAGAAAAAGCTGAGTGAGTCATTCAATGATTATCGGTTGGCAGTCCATGCACTGGTGTGCAAGATGAATAATCCGATCCCGGAAGGCAAACTTGTTGAAATTCTTCGACGTAATATGAAGCCAGCCCTACAGGAGGCTCTATTAATGTACCGCACTTGTAATTTGCTAGATCGAATTCGACAAGCTGTGTTTAGAAAGAGGTGTGCGCGAAGCAGTCACCGGCGGAGAGTTCATAAGTTATATTCGGAGAGTCCATACCTGAGCGTGACCTCCAACGCACCCTCCTCAACTGAATTGGTTGAACTCCAAGGGAGTACCCGGCCCAGACTACTGCGACGGAACTGTTGGAACTGTACCGTGGAGGGTCATACGTATCATGATTGTCCAGTGGGTCAACAGCACATTTTTCGTTACGGCTGTGGTGCAGCAAACACAATTAAACAGTGCCGAGAGTGCGCATTGTTAAACTGCTACAGGAGTCAGAATGCTGCCAGAACTCCATGTGTTCTGACTACAACTCAATTTCATTCACGTTCCAAAGTAGAGTCGGCAACCAACAACGAGACCGACCGACATCACTAGCTTCATGCAGCGTAGTCAGTAATCTCATCCTCGTAACCGAAAATCACATCAATATCGCCAACATTTCCAAACCTCAAGATGTACCCTCTACTAATTCGACATCGTTACCAAATCCGAATAAATGCTCACCCAGAATAGGAAAACAATATGTTGGCACTCAAGTACCAAACGCCAACGTCTCCACTAACACCTATATTAATAACTGCGCCTGTCCCTCTTATGACAGCTGCTCGTCAGTCATGACAACCAGATCGCATAATAATCTTCTTGATAATGCCTCACGGCCCCTCTTGATACAACTCAATTCTCGAAAGATCCAGCGCACTCGCAAATTCCACCGATTGCGTAGAAGCCTGAAGGCCTCCATAGCAGAAGCTGTCATTATGAAAACAGCTGATCCCCGACCATATGCCGATGTCCTTATTAAAGAACGGCCAAATCGAGGATTGTTGGACAGTGGAGCAAGCATTAGTGCATTAGAATTCGGAGCCGATAACTTCCTGCGGATGCTCAGAATAACTTTCTACTCTATGTTATCAAAAATTTCAACCGTTGATGCGCAACAACATCAGGTGCTGTGTCACATTAGAGTGGTGGTAAAGTTTGGCCAGAAATCTCTAACGATGCGTCTGCACGTCGTTCCATCTTTACAGCAGCCGCTGTACCTACGTACTGATTTCTGGAAGGCCTTTGGTTTGGCACCAGTTATGGTCAGTGAGCTACATTTATTACCAGGGCCACTTCCAATCTGTATTAAACAGCACGATATGTCCAGATCCGATGGAAAACAATTACAATTAGTGATAGAATCATTTCCTTCATTCAGCAAGCATGGTTTGGGACGGCAAAACTGGTAGAATATGAAATTGATGTCGGATCTTATAAGCTGATCAAACATAGTTTTTACGCTGTGTAGTGATCTTTATGCAACATTAAATACATGAAACCATGAATGCGTTTCAACCCTGCACGATGACACGACTGGAAATGAAAGGAAAATTGAGAATTGAAACAGACCCACAGATTAGATGTTTTTCTCCTCTCGTCAGGTGCGGACGCGATTAAGTAAATTCAAAAATCGTAATAAAATTGTCAAGTAGTATAGTAAGTAAGCTAGGAGTAATTGGTGAATAAAGCTTTATATGAAGAAAGTGCGCGCTTTTAATTAGTAATTCTTCCGTCCGCACCACAACAGAAAACGCCAGAAGACCATCATCACAATCCACGCTGGTGGATGCTTCAGTAGCGAGCAAGCCACCACACTGGTGACCCCGACAATTGGTGGAAGTGTGAAATATTTTAAAATTTGCATTTCTTGGTGAAAATACCAAAAATTCCAAAATTTGCAATTTTTCATCTTCTGGATTAAACATAACGGTGCTCACAACACACATATACTACGTGCTTGCTGTAAATCTTTAATCACACATACACTGATCGATCATCGCACGACATCGCATCATTCCAAAGCTCACTCACATACAGCCATACACGAAGAGAAGTACTTGAGCCTGGTGGCTATAATTCTCACTGCGCGTTGCGCTTACAATAAAACAAAGCCTACAACCAACCTGAAGCCAGAACATAAACTGCAGTATTCACTCTCGGAACCTTCTCCAGCCAAAGCAATTAAGTTCTATCGTTCCTTCAATTGTTCGAATGCTGAATCGATGAATTGCTGAACAGCTGAGCAGAATACGAAGAAATTGAAAACGTCAAAACAAAACGGAAGTTCTCACGTCCTGTGATACTGAGGTGGTAATTTATAAATTTTAGGCTACAAATTAGAATTCTTTCTTTTTTTTTGAGTAGTTTCTATTCTATGATAATATCGTTTGTATGCATATATTTTCTAATTTCATTTAAAATTTTCTAATATAAAATTAAATTATATTAAATTTTCCACATAAATTTGTTCTCCGCATATAAATATTTCAGCTAGCATACACTTACTGCTTTCATAAAATTTATTTTAGGTTAATTGCTTTCGAATGCTTAATTAATTATAGTGTCAGCATCTTGACGTGACCAGAAATATCCCTTGTTTTTATTAGAAAAGTTGAAGTGTTTATGTCCTTTCCCTTTCAAGTAATCGTGCTGGGAAAATGACGGAGAAAAATGGGGACATTCCCAAACCTTCGCATGAGAATAAGGACGATGCAAACGATGATATTAATACAGTTTTTGGTAATCAGAACGCGACTCACGAAATTTTTAATATTGTGCGATTACCTACATTTTGGGAAAAGGCTCCCGCGGCATGGTTTATTGCGGTCGAGGCTCAATTTAACGTAAAAAACGTGAAGAGCGATAATGTGAAATACTCATACGTGTTGTCCGCCCTTCCAGTCGAGGTTATTAATACGGTTATCGATGTGCTCAATAAACCACCTACTCAAGATAAATACATTAATTTAAAAGAAGTATTAATTAAACGTCACTCGCTTTCAGAGCAACGAAGGTTAGAACAGCTTTTAGCAGCTGAAGATTTAGGCGATCGTAGGCCATCAGATCTCTACCGTCATATGGAAACAATGGCAGGTACATTATCAACGGTAGGTGAACCTTTGATACAATCGTTGTGGGAACGCAAGCTTCCGCAGACAATTACAATTCCTCTAACAGTTGCTATAAATCAACCTTTCGTTCAGAGATTGGAACTAGCAGATAAAATATGGGAAACGTCACATACGTCTAGCATTAACTCGGTAAATATACGCGAAACCGAATCAAGGCATCAATGCCCAGATATTAAAGCTCTCAAGAGCGAATTAAAAAATACCCGTGCCGAAATCAATGAACTTCGTAGAACTATTGATAATCTATCATTTCGTAACAGATCACGAACATTTCGTTCAAACTCCCGTAAACGAAATCAGAGTCCTAAACGCCAACAAAATGATGGGCAATGCTGGTATCACCATCGCTATGGCGACAAGGCCCGACAATGCAGGCAGCCTTGCACATTCAATTCGAATAATCAAAAAGCAAACAGAAGTTCGTCAAACTAACGCGGCCGAGTGCAATCGCGGCCAACGCTCGGTCACAAGATCCCTGCCGCTTATTTATATTATGCAGAATTACAAATTTACATTTCTTAATAGTAAATTTTATGTTGTTTTTGATCGGAGTTTAGGAATATAATAAACGATGTGATCTTTTTTGGGGATCTCCGATCATTGAGAAAAAACTACGAAACTTTGTTTTAGTAGTTTATTGCAATTTTTCCGACGTTTCGACTCTGGGTTTTTAGAGTCCTTTTCAAGGGTTCTGTAGAAATACAATTATTCGTCTAGCATTTGAAAAATGTTTGGAATATGAATATATTACTTGTTTTAAATTACCTATAATACTATATGCACAAAACTATTTATAAAAATGACGAAAAACACTACATTTATATAATAAATTAACTGACAAAAATAAATAAATTAACACAAAAAAACAGATAAAAACGTTTAACAATTAAAGACTAGAGAGATACTGAGCTGTATCAGCTGTTTTTGAATGTTATGTTGGCTGTGGTGTCGTGTGTGCTGGTGTGTGTGCTTGTTGGTTTGTGTGACTGGTGTTATTGTAGATTTCTTGGTTTTGATGTGTGTTTCTTTGATTGTTGTGTGTATGTCTGTTAATTTTATTTAGAATTGTGTAATAATCCTTGTGTATAAATTCCGTATCTTGTCTGATATTGATTAAGTGTTTCCTATTAATGAAAATGTGACAAGCTTCTTTTGTCTCTCTCTTCCTTTTATTGTCTTCTGTGTCGATAATGGAAGTCTGGTCAAAGTTGAAGACATGGCCTGTTTCCAGTGAGTGGGTTGCCAGTGCTGAGTTGGGTGTCTGTTTTTCTATATATTTCCTATGTTGTGCCAGTCGAGTTTTTAATTTTTTTGATGTTTGACCTATGTAGGATTTAGAGCAGTTTTCGCATTGGACGTTGTATACTACATTACTTTTTTCTTGTGTTGTAATGTCATCTTTGGTTTTTGTGTAGAATTTGTTTAGTTTGTTAATTGGCTTAAAAGTGATGTTGAGTTGATCGTTAGCAGTCTGTAGGTGTCGTCTTATTTCCTGAGAAGTTGGATGTATATACGGGATGGATTTGAACATTTTGATGTTGGTATAGTCCAGTTCCAGAATTTGTGTTGCTGTTGGACTCTTATTTGGTGTGTTATGTTTGTATTTTTTTGTTGCTTTATTGATAATTTTGTGCGTTATATGTGGTGGGTAGTTGTTTTTTGCAAGGATTTGATTGATAATTTGTCTGTTTTTTGTGTGGAACTTGTTGTGGCTTAGATTAAGGACTCTGTTGGCAAATGTCTGTGCTGTATTGATAATTGTTGCAGGTGGGTGGTTAGAAAAGTAATTAATCATGCGGTTTGAGCTGCAAGGTTTGCAATACCAATCCGTAATGATCTTTTGGTTTTCTGTCCTAATGATATACATGTCCAGGAAAGGGATTTTGTTGTTGTTTTCTATTTCTAGAGTGAATTTTAAATTGTTGTCAGTGTTGTTAAAATTGTGTAGTAGTTCATTTATGTGTTGTTCTGGGATTGCGCAAATAATGTCGTCCACGTATTTTTTGATAAATGTGGGCTTGTGTATGGTGTTAGTAAGGGCCTCGTTGATAACATGATCAAGCGCAAAATCTGCTAAGATTCCTGATAGAGGGTTTCCCATGGCCAGTCCACATTTTTGTTTGTAAAATTGTTTGTTGTACGTGAAATAATTGCAGTCAACAACGCAAAACTTTATGATCTCCATGAATAGTTTCTTGTCGATGGGAGTCACGTTTTCTATTAAATGCCATTTGTCATTGATAACTTGGAGAGCTAATTGTGTGTCCACATTGGTATATAATGATACCACATCTAGTGAGATTAGAACATCATTAGAATTTATCTGTATGTTGTCAAGAAATTTTTTTAGGCTGTTGGAATCTTTTATGTTTATTGGATTGTCACTATTAATTTGTTGGAGAATTTTGGTCATGTATTTAGATATTGTATAGCTTGGGTTGTTGATCATAGATACCACTGGTCTCATGGGTATATCGGGTTTATGGATTTTTGGTAGACCATAGAGTCTTGGACATGTGGCCGTATCTGTGCGTAGGAAATATCGTTGAAATTTATTTATGTATTTTTTGTCCGTAAGATTTTGTATTAATCTATTGTTCTTTCTTTGAAGTTCAGGAGTAGGGTCGTTATCTATTTTGACGTATGTGTTTGTGTCACTAATCATGTCGGACATTTTCGATTGGTAATGTTCTTTTTTTATAATAACCGTTTTATTTCCTTTGTCTGAGTTAACAACGTATAAATCGGGGTTAGTTTTTAAAAAACTATTTGTTGTCTTGTAACACTTTAAGAGGAATTTATTGATTTTATTATTAGAATCATCATATAGATGATGTGTTATGGAGTTGGCAATATTCCTTCGGACTATTTGTCTCTTATCTATGTCTTGGATTGTGTTTACTATATTTTCAGATGCTGCTATTACTTCAATGACGTTGTTTTTGTCTAATCTGGTGGGCATATTGAATTTAGGACCCAAGCTTAATGTGATGGTTGCTTCTGTGGGGATGTCTATATTCGTCAGATTTTCTACACAATTGTCGTCAAATAAAAATTCTGTTTTATTTAGTTGTGCGTCAATTAATCTATTGATTTTATATTTTAGTCTTTGGTTAGATAGGTTTGTGGTTCTTTTGAAACTGTTGCTCTGTGAGAGGAGAAATAATTGTGAAGTTTGATATGGTAATTTGTTAAGTATTACTGTTTTTAGTTTGGTAAGAGATTTGTTTAAATTATTGATCTTTATATGGCAGTCTTTGATTTCGATATTAAGTAGTGAGGTTTCTGTTTTAAGTTTAATGTCGTCCAATTTTTTACGCAGGCAATGATCATAAACTTGGCATGGAATATTTCTGCATCTGTCTGTAATGTGTTTTGGCATTATGTGCAAAAACTTACAGCGAAGTAAAAATATGCGGTGGGATGTTTTTTTGGCAAGTAGTGTGTTGAGTGATAAGCACCTTGATAAAGTGATCTTCATGTTGACTCCATATTCTTGTTCCATTCTCTGTATAAAGCTTAGTGGTGTCGGGTAATGTGCGTAATTTCTGTTGTTATTATTTGTTGTGGGTGTATTTCTCAATGATCGGAGATCCCCAAAAAAGATCACATCGTTTATTATATTCCTAAACCCCGATCAAAAACAACATAAAATTTACTAAATAACTCCAGGGTGAAAGAGGAGGTCGAGAGATTTATTGAGTCTACATATAGCTGTCACCAAGAATTATATAATATACACATCAGCAATTCCCAGTCACACATCAACATTCTTTCTAGCCACACGAGATTTTCACAC
>CAWUPM010000972.1:0-49731 GCA_963924295.1 Dioctria rufipes
AAATTTTAAATACGCCGAGGATTGCATTTTCTATAGTAAATTTTTCAAAAAATAATTTTTTACTGTCGCAAATTTTAAATACGCCGAGGATTGCCTTTTCTATACTAAATTTTTCAAAAAATAATTTTTTATTGTCGCAAATTTTAAATACGCCGAGGATTGCATTTTCTATAGTAAATTTATCAAAAAATCATTTTTTACTGTCGCAAATTTTAAATACGCCGAGGATTGCCTTTTCTATATTAAATTTTTCAAAAAATAATTTTTTACTGTCGCAAATTTTAAATACGCCGAGGATTGCATTTTCTATAGTAAATTTATCAAAAAATAATTTTTTACTGTCGCAAATTTTAAATACGCCGAGGATTGCCTTTTCTATAGTAAATATTTCAAAAAATAATTTTTTACTGCCGCAAATTTTAAATACGCCGAGGATTGCCTTTTCTATAGTAAATTTTTCAAAAAATAATTTTTTACTGTCGCAAATTTTAAATACGCCGAGGATTGCATTTTCTATAGTAAATTTTTCAAAAAATAATTTTTTGCTGTCCCAAATTTTAAATACGCCGAGGATTGCCTTTTCTATAGTAAATTTTTCAAAAAATAATTTTTTACTGTCGCAAATTTTAAATACGCCGAGGATTGCCTTTTCCATAGTAAATTTTTCAAAAAATAATTTTTTGCTTTCGCAAATTTTAAATACGCCGAAGATTGCCTTTTCTATAGTAAATTTTTCAAAAAATAATTTTTTACTGTCGCAAATTTTAAATACGCCGAGGATTGCCTTTTCTATAGTAAATTTTTCAAAAAATAATTTTTTGTTGTCGCGAATTTTAAATACGCCGAGGATTGCATTTTCTATAGTAAATTTTTCAAAAAAATAATTTTTTACTGTCGCAAATTTTAAATACGCCGAGGATTGCCTTTTCTATACTAAATTTTTCAAAAAATAATTTTTTATTGTCGCAAATTTTAAATACGCCGAGGATTGCATTTTCTATAGTAAATTTATCAAAAAATCATTTTTTACTGTCGCAAATTTTAAATACGCCGAGGATTGCCTTTTCTATATTAAATTTTTCAAAAAATAATTATTTACTGTCCCAAATTTTAAATACGCCGAGAATTGCCTTTTCCATAGTAAATTTTTCAAAAAATAATTTTTTACTGTCGCAAATTTTAAATACGCCGAGGATTGACTTTTCTATAGTAAATTTGTCAAAAAATAATTTACACTGTCGCAAATTTTAAATACGCCGAGGGTTTCCTTTTCCATAGTAAATTTTTCAAAAAATAATTTTTTACTGTCGCAAATTTTAAATACGCCGAGGATTGCCTTTTCTATAGTAAATTTTTCAAAAAATAATTTTTTACTGTCGCAAATTTTAAATACGCCGAGGATTGCCTTTTCTATAGTAAATTTTTCAAAAAATAATTTTTTACTGTCGCAAATTTTAAATACGCCGAGGATTGCCTTTTCCATAGTAAATTTTTCAAAAAATAATTTTTTTGCTGTCGCGAATTTTAAATACGCCGAAGATTGCCTTTTCTATAGTAAATTTTTCAAAAAATAATTTTTTACTGTCGCAAATTTTAAATACGCCGAGGATTGCCTTTTCTATACTAAATTTTTCAAAAAATAATTTTTTATTGTCGCAAATTTTAAATACGCCGAGGATTGCATTTTCTATAGTAAATTTATCAAAAAATAATTTTTTACTGTCGCAAATTTTAAATACGCCGAGGATTGCCTTTTCTATAGTAAATTTTTCAAAAAATAATTTTTTACTGTCGCAAATTTTAAATACGCCGAGGATTGCATTTTCTATAGTAAATTTATCAAAAAATAATTTTTTACTGTCGCAAATTTTAAATACGCCGAGGATTGCCTTTTCTATAGTAAATTTTTCAAAAAATAATTTTTTACTGTCGCAAATTTTAAATACGCCGAGGATTGACTTTTCTATAGTAAATTTTTCAAAAAATAATTTTTTACTGTCCCAAATTTTAAATACGCCGAGGATTGCCTTTTCTATAGTAAATATTTCAAAAAATAATTTTTTACTGCCGCAAATTTTAAATACGCCGAGGATTGCCTTTTCTATAGTAAATTTTTCAAAAAATAATTTTTTACTGTCGCAAATTTTTAATACGCCGAGGATTGCCTTTTCTATAGTAAATTTTTCAAAAAATAATTTGTTACTGTCGCAAATTTTAAATACGCCGAGGATTGCATTTTCTATAGTAAATTTTTCAAAAAATAATTTTTTACTGTCGCAAATTTTAAATACGCCGAGGATTGCCTTTTCCATAGTAAATTTTTCAAAAAATAATTTTTTGCTGTCGCAAATTTTAAATACGCCGAAGATTGCCTTTTCTATAGTAAATTTTTCAAAAAATAATTTTTTACTGTCGCAAATTTTAAATACGCCGAGGATTGCCTTTTCTATAGTAAATTTTTCAAAAATAATTTTTGTTGTCGCAAATTTTAAATACGCCGAGGATTGCATTTTCTATAGTAAATTTTTCAAAAAATAATTTTTTTGCTGTCCCAAATTTTAAATACGCCGAGGATTGCCTTTTCTATAGTAAATATTTCAAAAAATAATTTTTTACTGCCGCAAATTTTAAATACGCCGAGGATTGCCTTTTCTATAGTAAATTTTTCAAAAAATAATTTTTTACTGTCGCAAATTTTTAATACGCCGAGGATTGCCTTTTCTATAGTAAATTTTTCAAAAAATAATTTGTTACTGTCGCAAATTTTAAATACGCCGAGGATTGCATTTTCTATAGTAAATTTTTCAAAAAATAATTTTTTACTGTCGCAAATTTTAAATACGCCGAGGATTGCCTTTTCCATAGTAAATTTTTCAAAAAATAATTTTTTGCTGTCGCAAATTTTAAATACGCCGAAGATTGCCTTTTCTATAGTAAATTTTTCAAAAAATAATTTTTTACTGTAGCAAATTTTAAATACGCCGAGGATTGCCTTTTCTATAGTAAATTTTTCAAAAAATAATTTTTTACTGTCGCAAATTTTAAATACGCCGAGGATTGCCTTTTCTATAGTAAATTTTTCAAAAAATAATTTTTTACTGTCGCAAATTTTAAATACGCCGAGGATTGCCTTTTCTATATTAAATTTTTCAAAAAATAATTTTTTACTGTCGCAAATTTTAAATACGCCGAGGATTGCATTTTCTATAGTAAATTTTTCAAAAAATAATTTTTTACTGTCGCAAATTTTAAATACGCCGAGGATTGCATTTTCTATAGTAAATTTTTCAAAAAATAATTTTTTACTGTCGCAAATTTTAAATACGCCGAGGATTGCCTTTTCTATATTAAATTTTTCAAAAAATAATTTTTTACTGTCGCAAATTTTAAATACGCCGAGGATTGCATTTTCTATAGTAAATTTATCAAAAAATAATTTTTTACTGTCGCAAATTTTAAATACGCCGAGGATTGCCTTTTCTATAGTAAATTTTTCAAAAAATAATTTTTTACTGTCGCAAATTTTAAATACGCCGAGGATTGACTTTTCTATAGTAAATTTTTCAAAAAATAATTTTTTTATTGTCCCAAATTTTAAATACGCCGAGAATTGCCTTTTCCATAGTAAAATTTTCAAAAAATAATTTTTTACTGTCGCAAATTTTAAATACGCCGAGGATTGCCTTTTCTATAGTAAATTTTTCAAAAAATAATTTTTTACTGTCGCAAATTTTAAATACGCCGAGGATTGCCTTTTCTATAGTAAATTTTTCAAAAAATAATTTTTTATTGTCGCAAATTTTAAATACGCCGAGTATTGAATTTTCTATAGTAAATTTTTCAAAAAATAATTTTTTACTGTCGCAAATTTTAAATACGCCGAGGATTGCCTTTTCTATAGTAAATTTTTCAAAAAATAATTTTTACTGTCGCAAATTTTAAATACGCCGAGGATTTCCTTTTCCATAGTAAATTTTTCAAAAAATAATTTTTTACTGTCGCAAATTTTAAATACGCCGAGGATTGCCTTTTCTATAGTAAATTTTTCAAAATATAATTTTTTACTGTCGCAAATTTTATATACGCCGAGGATTGCCTTTTCTATAGTAAATTTTTCAAATAATTTTTTACTGTCGCAAATTTTAAATACGCCGAGGATTGCCTTTTCTATAGTAAATTTTTCAAAAAATTATTTTTTACTGTCGCAAATTTTAAATACGCCGAGGATGGCCTTTTCTATAGTAAATGTTTCAAAAAATAATTTTTTACGGTCGCAAATTTTAAATACGCCGAGGATTGCCTTTTCTATAGTAAATTTTTCAAAAAATAATTTTTTACTGTCGCAAATTTTAAATACGCCGAGGATTGCCTTTTCCATAGTAAATTTTTCAAAAAATAATTTTTTGCTGTCGCAAATTTTAAATGCGCCGAAGATTGCCTTTTCTATAGTAAATTTTTCAAAAAATAAATTTTTACTGTCGCAAATTTTAAATACGCCGAGGATTGCCTTTTCTATAGTAAATTTTTCAAAAAATAATTTTTTGTTGTCGCAAATTTTAAATACGCCGAGGATTGCATTTTCTATAGTAAATTTTTCAAAAAATAATTTTTTACTGTCGCAAATTTTAAATACGCCGAGGTTTGCCTTTTCTATAGTAAATTTTTCAAAAGTAATTTTTTACAGTCACAAATTTTAAATACGCCGAAGATTGCCTTTTCTATAGTAAATTTTCCAAAAAATAATTTTTTACTGTCGCAAATTTTAAATACGCCGAGGTTTGCCTTTTCTATAGTAAATTTTTCAAAAAATAATTTTTTACTGTCACAAATTTTAAATACGCCGAGGATTGCCTTTTCTATAGTAAATTTTTCAAAAAATAATTTTTTACTCTCGCAAATTTTAAATACGCCGAGGATTGCCTTTTCTATAGTAAATTTTTCAAAAAATAATTTTTTACTGTCGCAAGTTTTAAATACGCCGAGGATTTCCTTTTCCATAGTAAATTTTTCAAAAAATAATTTCTTGCTGTCGCAAATTTTAAATATGCCGAAGATTGCCTTTTCTATAGTAAATTTTTCAAAAACTAATTTTTTATTGTCGCAAATTTTAAATACGCCGAGGATTGCCTTTTCTATAGTAAATTTTTCAAAAAATAATTTTTTACTGTCGCAAATTTTAAATACGCCGAGGATTGCCTTTTCTATAGTAAATTTTTCAAAAAATAATTTTTTACTGTCGCAAATTTTAAATACGCCGAGGATTGCCTTTTCTATAGTAAATTTTTCAAAAAATAATTTCTTGCTGTCGCAAATTTTAAATATGCCGAAGATTGCCTTTTCTATAGTAAATTTTTCAAAAACTAATTTTTTATTGTCGCAAATTTTAAATACGCCGAGGATTGCATTTTCTATAGTAAATTTATCAAAAAATAATTTTTTACTGTCGCAAATTTTAAATACGCCGAGGATTGCCTTTTCTATAGTAAATTTTTCAAAAAATAATTTTTTACTGTCGCAAATTTTAAATACGCCGAGGATTGCCTTTTCTATAGTAAATTTTTCAAAAAATAATTTTTTACTGTCGCAAATTTTAAATACGCCGAGGTTTGCCTTTTCTATAGTAAATTTTTCAAAAAATAATTTTTTACTGTCAGAAATTTTAAATACGCCGAGGATTGCCTTTTCTATAGCAAATTTTTCAAAAAATAATTTTTTACTGTCGCAAATTTTAAATACGCCGAAGATTGCCTTTTCTATAGTAAATTTTTCAAAAAATAATTTTTTACTGTCGGAAACTTTAAATACGCCGAGGATTGCCTTTTCTATAGTAAATTTTTCAAAAAATAATTTTTTACTGTCGCAAATTTTAAATACGCCGAGGATTGCCTTTTCCATAAAAAATTTTTCAAAAAATAATTTTTTACTGTCGCAAATTTTAAATACGCCGAGGATTGCCTTTTCTATAGTAAATTTTTCAAAAAAGAATTTTTTATTGTCGCAAGTTTTAAATACGCCGAGGATTGCCTTTTCCATAGTAAATTTTTCAAAAAATAATTTTTTGCTATCGCAAATTTTAAATACGCCGAAGATTGCCTTTTCTATAGTAAATTTTTCAAAAAATAATTTTTTACTGTCGCAAATTTTAAATACGCCGAGGATTGCCTTTTCCATAGTAAATTTTTCAAAAAATTATTTTTTACTGTTGAAAATTTTAAATACGCCGAGGATTGCCTTTTCTATAGTAAATTTTTCAAAAAATAATTTTTTACTGTCGCAAATTTTAAATACGCCGAGGATTGCCTTTTCTATAGTAAATTTTTCAAAAAATAATTTTTTATTGTCGCAAATTTTAAATACGCCGAGGATTGCATTTTCTATAGTAAATTTTTCAAAAAATAATTTTTTACTGTCGCAAATTTTAAATACGCCGAGGATTGCCTTTTCTATAGTAAATTTTTCAAAAAATAATTTTTACTGTCGCAAATTTTAAATACGCCGAGGATTGCCTTTTCCATAGTAAATTTTTCAAAAAATAATTTTTTACTGTCGCAAATTTTAAATACGCCGAGGATTGCCTTTTCTATAGTAAATTTTTCAAATAATTTTTTACTGTCGCAAATTTTAAATACGCCGAGGATTGCCTTTTCTATAGTAAATTTTTCAAAAAATAATTTTTTACTGTCACAAATTTTAAATACGCCGAGGATTGCCTTTTCCATAGTAAATTTTTCAAAAAATTATTTTTTGCTGTCGCAAATTTTAAATACGCCGAGGATTTCCTTTTCCATTGTAAATTTTTCAAAAAATAATTTTTTACTGTCGCAAATTTTAAATACGCCGAGGATTGCCTTTTCTATAGTAAATTTTTCAAAAAATAATTTTTTACTGTCGCAAATTTTAAATACGCCGAGGATTGCCTTTTCTATAGTAAATTTTTCAAATAATTTTTTACTGTCGCAAATTTTAAATACGCCGAGGATTGCCTTTTCTATAGTAAATTTTTCAAAAAATTATTTTTTACTGTCGCAAATTTTAAATACGCCGAGGATGGCCTTTTCTATAGTAAATGTTTCAAAAAATAATTTTTTACGGTCGCAAATTTTAAATACGCCGAGGATTGCCTTTTCTATAGTAAATTTTTCAAAAAATAATTTTTTACTGTCGCAAATTTTAAATACGCCGAGGATTGCCTTTTCCATAGTAAATTTTTCAAAAAATAATTTTTTGCTGTCGCAAATTTTAAATACGCCGAAGATTGCCATTTCTATAGTAAATTTTTCAAAAAATAATTTTTTACTGTCGCAAATTTTAAATACGCCGAGGATTGCCTTTTCTATAGTAAATTTTTCAAAAAATAATTTTTTACTGTCGCAAATTTTAAATACGCCGAGGTTTGCCTTTTCTATAGTAAATTTTTCAAAAAATAATTTTTTACTGTCACAAATTTTAAATACGCCGAGGATTGCCTTTTCTATAGTAAATTTTTCAAAAAATAATTTTTTACTGTCGCAAATTTTAAATACGCCGAGGATTGCCTTCTCTATAGTAAATTTTTCAAAAAATAATTTTTTACTGTCGCAAATTTTAAATACGCCGAGGATTGCCTTTTCTATAGTAAATTTTTCAAAAAATAATTTTTTACTGTCGCAAGTTTTAAATACGCCGAGGATTGCCTTTTCCATAGTAAATTTTTCAAAAAATAATTTTTTGCTGTCGCAAATTTTAAATACGCCGAAGATTGCCTTTTCTATAGTAAATTTTTCAAAAAATAATTTTTTACTGTCGCAAATTTTAAATACGCCGAGGATTGCCTTCTCTATAGTAAATTTTTCAAAAAATAATTTTTTACTGTCGCAAATTTTAAATACGCCGAGGATTGCCTTTTCTATAGTAAATTTTTCAAAAAATAATTTTTTACTGTCGCAAGTTTTAAATACGCCGAGGATTGCCTTTTCCATAGTAAATTTTTCAAAAAATAATTTTTTGCTATCGCAAATTTTAAATACGCCGAAGATTGCCTTTTCTATAGTAAATTTTTCAAAAAATAATTTTTTACTGTCGCAAATTTTAAATACGCCGAGGATTGCCTTTTCCATAGTAAAGTTTTCAAAAAATTATTTTTTACTGTTGAAAATTTTAAATACGCCGAGGATTGCCTTTTCTATAGTAAATTTATCAAAAAATAATTTTTTACTGTCGCAAATTTTAAATACGCCGAGGATTGCCTTTTCTATAGTAAATTTTTCAAAAAATAATTTTTTACTGTCGCAAATTTTAAATACGCCGAGGATTGCCTTTTCTATAGTAAATTTTTCAAAAAATAATTTTTTACTGTCGCAAATTTTAAATACGCCGAGGTTTGCCTTTTCTATAGTAAATTTTTCAAAAAATATTTTTTTACTGTCACAAATTTTAAATACGCCGAGGATTGCCTTTTCTATAGTAAATTTTTCAAAAAATAATTTTTTACTGTCGCAAATTTTAAATACGCCGAAGATTGCCTTTTCTATACTAAATTTTTCAAAAAATAATTTTTTACTGTCGGAAGCTTTAAATACGCCGAGGATTGCCTTTTCTATAGTAAATTTTTCAAAAAATAATTTTTTACTGTCGCAAATTTTAAATACGCCGAGGATTGCCTTTTCCATAAAAATTTTTTCAAAAAATAATTTTTTACTGTCGCAAATTTTAAATACGCCGAGGATTGCCTTTTCTATAGTAAATTTTTCAAAAAAGAATTTTTTACTGTCGCAAGTTTTAAATACGCCGAGGATTGCCTTTTCCATAGTAAATTTTTCAAAAAATTATTTTTTGCTGTCGCAAATTTTAAATACGCCGAAGATTGCCTTTTCTATAGTAAATTTTTCAAAAAATAATTTTTTACTGTCGCAAATTTTAAATACGCCGAGGATTGCCTTCTCTATAGTAAATTTTTCAAAAAATAATTTTTTACTGTCGCAAATTTTAAATACGCCGAGGATTGCCTTTTCTATAGTAAATTTTTCAAAAAATAATTTTTTACTGTCGCAAGTTTTAAATACGCCGAGGATTGCCTTTTCCATAGTAAATTTTTCAAAAAATAATTTTTTGCTATCGCAAATTTTAAATACGCCGAAGATTGCCTTTTCTATAGTAAATTTTTCAAAAAATTATTTTTTACTGTCGCAAATTTTAAATACGCCGAGGATTGCCTTTTCCATAGTAAATTTTTCAAAAAATTATTTTTTACTGTTGAAAATTTTAAATACGCCGAGGATTGCCTTTTCTATAGTAAATTTTTCAAAAAATAATTTTTTACTGTCGCAAATTTTAAATACGCCGAGGATTGCCTTTTCTATAGTAAATTTTTCAAAAAATAATTTTTTATTGTCGCAAATTTTAAATACGCCGAGGATTGCATTTTCTATAGTAAATTTTTCAAAAAATAATTTTTTACTGTCGCAAATTTTAAATACGCCGAGGATTGCCTTTTCTATAGTAAATTTTTCAAAAAATAATTTTTACTGTCGCAAATTTTAAATACGCCGAGGATTGCCTTTTCCATAGTAAATTTTTCAAAAAATAATTTTTTACTGTCGCAAATTTTAAATACGCCGAGGATTGCCTTTTCTATAGTAAATTTTTCAAATAATTTTTTACTGTCGCAAATTTTAAATACGCCGAGGATTACCTTTTCTATAGTAAATTTTTCAAAAAATAATTTTTTACTGTCACAAATTTTAAATACGCCGAGGATTGCCTTTTCCATAGTAAATTTTTCAAAAAATTATTTTTTGCTGTCGCAAATTTTAAATACGCCGAGGACTTCCTTTTCCATTGTAAATTTTTCAAAAAATAATTTTTTACTGTCGCAAATTTTAAATACGCCGAGGATTGCCTTTTCTATAGTAAATTTTTCAAAAAATAATTTTTTACTGTCGCAAATTTTAAATACGCCGAGGATTGCCTTTTCTATAATAAATTTTTCAAATAATTTTTTACTGTCGCAAATTTTAAATACGCCGAGGATTGCCTTTTCTATAGTAAATTTTTCAAAAAATTATTTTTTACTGTCGCAAATTTTAAATTAGCCGAGGATGGCCTTTTCTATAGTAAATGTTTCAAAAAATAATTTTTTACGGTCGCAAATTTTAAATACGCCGAGGATTGCCTTTTCTATAGTAAATTTTTCAAAAAATAATTTTTTACTGTCGCAAATTTTAAATACGCCGAGGATTGCCTTTTCCATAGTAAATTTTTCAAAAAATAATTTTTTGCTGTCGCAAATTTTAAATACGCCGAAGATTGCCATTTCTATAGTAAATTTTTCAAAAAATAATTTTTTACTGTCGCAAATTTTAAATACGCCAAGGATTGCCTTTTCTATAGTAAATTTTTCAAAAAATAATTTTTTACTGTCGCAAATTTTAAATACGCCGAGGTTTGCCTTTTCTATAGTAAATTTTTCAAAAAATAATTTTTTACTGTCACAAATTTTAAATACGCCGAGGATTGCCTTTTCTATAGTAAATTTTTCAAAAAATAATTTTTTACTGTCGCAAATTTTAAATACGCCGAAGATTGCCTTTTCTATAGTAAATTTTTCAAAAAATAATTTTTTACTGTCGGAAACTTTAAATACGCCGAGGATTGCCTTTTCTATAGTAAATTTTTCAAAAAATAATTTTTTACTGTCGCAAATTTTAAATACGCCGAGGATTGCCTTTTCCATAAAAAATTTTTCAAAAAATAATTTTTTACTGTCGCAAATTTTAAATACGCCGAGGATTGCCTTTTCTATAGTAAATTTTTCAAAAAAGAATTTTTTACTGTCGCAAGTTTTAAATACGCCGAGGATTGCCTTTTCCATAGTAAATTTTTCAAAAAATAATTTTTTGCTGTCGCAAATTTTAAATACGCCGAAGATTGCCTTTTCTATAGTAAATTTTTCAAAAAATAATTTTTTACTGTCGCAAATTTTAAATACGCCGAGGATTGCCTTCTCTATAGTAAATTTTTCAAAAAATAATTTTTTACTGTCGCAAATTTTAAATACGCCGAGGATTGCCTTTTCTATAGTAAATTTTTCAAAAAATAATTTTTTACTGTCGCAAGTTTTAAATACGCCGAGGATTGCCTTTTCCATAGTAAATTTTTCAAAAAATAATTTTTTACTGTCGCAAATTTTAAATACGCCGAGGATTGCCTTTTCCATAAAAAATTTTTCAAAAAATAATTTTTTACTGTCGCAAATTTTAAATACGCCGAGGATTGCCTTTTCTATAGTAAATTTTTCAAAAAAGAATTTTTTACTGTCGCAAATTTTAAATACGCCGAAGATTGCCTTTTCTATAGTAAATTTTTCAAAAAATAATTTTTTACTGTCACAAATTTTAAATACGCCGAGGATTGCCTTTTCCATAGTAAATTTTTCAAAAAATTATTTTTTGCTGTCGCAAATTTTAAATACGCCGAGGACTTCCTTTTCCATTGTAAATTTTTCAAAAAATAATTTTTTACTGTCGCAAATTTTAAATACGCCGAGGATTGCCTTTTCCATAAAAAAATTTTTCAAAAAATAATTTTTTACTGTCGCAAATTTTAAATACGCCGAGGATTGCCTTTTCTATAGTAAATTTTTCAAAAAATAATTTTTTACTGTCGCAAATTTTAAATACGCCGAGGTTTGCCTTTTCTATAGTAAATTTTTCAAAAAATAATTTTTTACTGTCACAAATTTTAAATACGCCGAGGATTGCCTTTTCTATAGTAAATTTTTCAAAAAATAATTTTTTACTGTCGCAAATTTTAAATACGCCGAAGATTGCCTTTTCTATAGTAAATTTTTCAAAAAATAATTTTTTACTGTCGGAAACTTTAAATACGCCGAGGATTGCCTTTTCTATAGTAAATTTTTCAAAAAATAATTTTTTACTGTCGCAAATTTTAAATACGCCGAGGATTGCCTTTTCCATAAAAAATTTTTCAAAAAATAATTTTTTACTGTCGCAAATTTTAAATACGCCGAGGATTGCCTTTTCTATAGTAAATTTTTCAAAAAAGAATTTTTTACTGTCGCAAGTTTTAAATACGCCGAGGATTGCCTTTTCCATAGTAAATTTTTCAAAAAATAATTTTTTGCTGTCGCAAATTTTAAATACGCCGAAGATTGCCTTTTCTATAGTAAATTTTTCAAAAAAGAATTTTTTACTGTCGCAAGTTTTAAATACGCCGAGGATTGCCTTTTCCATAGTAAATTTTTCAAAAAATAATTTTTTGCTGTCGCAAATTTTAAATACGCCGAAGATTGCCTTTTCTATAGTAAATTTTTCAAAAAATAATTTTTTATTGTCGCAAATTTTAAATACGCCGAGGATTGCATTTTCTATAGTAAATTTATCAAAAAATAATTTTTTACTGTCGCAAATTTTAAATACGCCGAGGATTGCCTTTTCCATAGTAAATTTTTCAAAAAATTATTTTTTACTGTTGAAAATTTTAAATACGCCGAGGATTGCCTTTTCTATAGTAAATTTTTCAAAAAATAATTTTTTACGGTCGCAAATTTTAAATACGCCGAGGATTGCCTTTTCTATAGTAAATTTTTCAAAAAATAATTTTTTACTGTCGCAAATTTTAAATACGCCGAGGTTTGCCTTTTCTGTAGTAAATTTTTCAAAAAATAATTTTTTACTGTCACAAATTTTAAATACGCCGAGAATTGCCTTTTCTATAGTAAATTTTTCAAAAAATAATTTTTTACTGTCGCAAATTTTAAATACGCCGAAGATTGCCTTTTCTATAGTAAATTTTTCAAAAAATAATTTTTTACTGTCGGAAACTTTAAATACGCCGAGGACTGCCTTTTCTATAGTAAATTTTTCAAAAAATAATTTTTTACTGTCGCAAATTTTAAATACGCCGAGGATTGCCTTTTCCATAAAAAATTTTTCAAAAAATTCTTTTTTACTGTCGCAAATTTTAAATACGCCGAGGATTGCCTTTTCTATAGTAAATTTTTCAAAAAAGAATTTTTTACTGTCGCAAGTTTTAAATACGCCGAGGATTGCCTTTTCCATAGTAAATTTTTCAAAAAATAATTTTTTACGGTCGCAAATTTTAAATACGCCGAGGATTGCCTTTTCTATAGTAAATTTTTCAAAAAATAATTTTTTACTGTCGCAAATTTTAAATACGCCGAGGATTGCCTTTTCCATAGTAAATTTTTCAAAAAATAATTTTTTGCTGTCGCAAATTTTAAATACGCCGAAGATTGCCTTTTCTATAGTAAATTTTTCAAAAAATAATTTTTTACTGTCGCAAATTTTAAATACGCCGAAGATTGCCTTTTCTATAGTAAATTTTTCAAAAAATAATTTTTTACTGTCACAAATTTTAAATACGCCGAGGATTGCCTTTTCCATAGTAAATTTTTCAAAAAATTATTTTTTGCTGTCGCAAATTTTAAATACGCCGAGGATTTCCTTTTCCATTGTAAATTTTTCAAAAAATAATTTTTTACTGTCGCAAATTTTAAATACGCCGAGGATTGCCTTTTCTATAGTAAATTTTTCAAAAAATAATTTTTTACTGTCGCAAATTTTAAATACGCCGAGGATTGCCTTTTCTATAGTAAATTTTTCAAATAATTTTTTACTGTCGCAAATTTTAAATACGCCGAGGATTGCCTTTTCTATAGTAAATTTTTCAAAAAATTATTTTTTACTGTCGCAAATTTTAAATACGCCGAGGATGGCCTTTTCTATAGTAAATGTTTCAAAAAATAATTTTTTACGGTCGCAAATTTTAAATACGCCGAGGATTGCCTTTTCTATAGTAAATTTTTCAAAAAATAATTTTTTACTGTCGCAAATTTTAAATACGCCGAGGATTGCCTTTTCCATAGTAAATTTTTCAAAAAATAATTTTTTGCTGTCGCAAATTTTAAATACGCCGAAGATTGCCATTTCTATAGTAAATTTTTCAAAAAATAATTTTTTACTGTCGCAAATTTTAAATACGCCGAGGATTGCCTTTTCTATAGTAAATTTTTCAAAAAATAATTTTTTACTGTCGCAAATTTTAAATACGCCGAGGTTTGCCTTTTCTATAGTAAATTTTTCAAAAAATAATTTTTTACTGTCACAAATTTTAAATACGCCGAGGATTGCCTTTTCTATAGTAAATTTTTCAAAAAATAATTTTTTACTGTCGCAAATTTTAAATACGCCGAAGATTGCCTTTTCTATAGTAAATTTTTCAAAAAATAATTTTTTACTGTCGGAAATTTTAAATACGCCGAGGATTGCCTTTTCTATAGTAAATTTTTCAAAAAAGAATTTTTTACTGTCGCAAGTTTTAAATACGCCGAGGATTGCCTTTTCCATAGTAAATTTTTCAAAAAATAATTTTTTGCTGTCGCAAATTTTAAATACGCCGAAGATTGCCTTTTCTATAGTAAATTTTTCAAAAAATAATTTTTTACTGTCGCAAATTTTAAATACGCCGAGGATTGCCTTCTCTATAGTAAATTTTTCAAAAAATAATTTTTTACTGTCGCAAATTTTAAATACGCCGAGGATTGCCTTTTCTATAGTAAATTTTTCAAAAAATAATTTTTTACTGTCGCAAGTTTTAAATACGCCGAGGATTGCCTTTTCCATAGTAAATTTTTCAAAAAATAATTTTTTGCTGTCGCAAATTTTAAATACGCCGAAGATTGCCTTTTCTATAGTAAATTTTTCAAAAAATAATTTTTTACTGTCGCAAATTTTAAATACGCCGAGGATTGCCTTCTCTATAGTAAATTTTTCAAAAAATAATTTTTTACTGTCGCAAATTTTAAATACGCCGAGGATTGCCTTTTCTATAGTAAATTTTTCAAAAAATAATTTTTTACTGTCGCAAGTTTTAAATACGCCGAGGATTGCCTTTTCCATAGTAAATTTTTCAAAAAATAATTTTTTGCTATCGCAAATTTTAAATACGCCGAAGATTGCCTTTTCTATAGTAAATTTTTCAAAAAATAATTTTTTACTGTCGCAAATTTTAAATACGCCGAGGATTGCCTTTTCCATAGTAAAGTTTTCAAAAAATTATTTTTTACTGTTGAAAATTTTAAATACGCCGAGGATTGCCTTTTCTATAGTAAATTTATCAAAAAATAATTTTTTACTGTCGCAAATTTTAAATACGCCGAGGATTGCCTTTTCTATAGTAAATTTTTCAAAAAATAATTTTTTACTGTCGCAAATTTTAAATACGCCGAGGATTGCCTTTTCTATAGTAAATTTTTCAAAAAATAATTTTTTACTGTCGCAAATTTTAAATACGCCGAGGTTTGCCTTTTCTATAGTAAATTTTTCAAAAAATATTTTTTTACTGTCACAAATTTTAAATACGCCGAGGATTGCCTTTTCTATAGTAAATTTTTCAAAAAATAATTTTTTACTGTCGCAAATTTTAAATACGCCGAAGATTGCCTTTTCTATAGTAAATTTTTCAAAAAATAATTTTTTACTGTCGGAAGCTTTAAATACGCCGAGGATTGCCTTTTCTATAGTAAATTTTTCAAAAAATAATTTTTTACTGTCGCAAATTTTAAATACGCCGAGGATTGCCTTTTCCATAAAAATTTTTTCAAAAAATAATTTTTTACTGTCGCAAATTTTAAATACGCCGAGGATTGCCTTTTCTATAGTAAATTTTTCAAAAAAGAATTTTTTACTGTCGCAAGTTTTAAATACGCCGAGGATTGCCTTTTCCATAGTAAATTTTTCAAAAAATTATTTTTTGCTGTCGCAAATTTTAAATACGCCGAAGATTGCCTTTTCTATAGTAAATTTTTCAAAAAATAATTTTTTACTGTCGCAAATTTTAAATACGCCGAGGATTGCCTTCTCTATAGTAAATTTTTCAAAAAATAATTTTTTACTGTCGCAAATTTAAATACGCCGAGGATTGCCTTTTCTATAGTAAATTTTTCAAAAAATAATTTTTTACTGTCGCAAGTTTTAAATACGCCGAGGATTGCCTTTTCCATAGTAAATTTTTCAAAAAATAATTTTTTGCTATCGCAAATTTTAAATACGCCGAAGATTGCCTTTTCTATAGTAAATTTTTCAAAAAATTATTTTTTACTGTCGCAATTTTAAATACTCCGAGGATTGCCTTTTCCATAGTAAATTTTTCAAAAAATTATTTTTTACTGTTGAAAATTTTAAATACGCCGAGGATTGCCTTTTCTATAGTAAATTTTTCAAAAAATAATTTTTTACTGTCGCAAATTTTAAATACGCCGAGGATTGCCTTTTCTATAGTAAATTTTCAAAAAATAATTTTTTATTGTCGCAAATTTTAAATACGCCGAGGATTGCATTTTCTATAGTAAATTTTTCAAAAAATAATTTTTTACTGTCGCAAATTTTAAATACGCCGAGGATTGCCTTTTCTATAGTAAATTTTTCAAAAAATAATAATTTTACTGTCGCAAATTTTAAATACGCCGAGGATTGCCTTTTCCATAGTAAATTTTTCAAAAAATAATTTTTTGCTGTCGCAAATTTTAAATACGCCGAGGATTGCCTTTTCTATAGTAAATTTTTCAAATAATTTTTTACTGTCGCAAATTTTAAATACGCCGAGGATTACCTTTTCTATAGTAAATTTTTCAAAAATAATTTTTTACTGTCACAAATTTTAAATACGCCGAGGATTGCCTTTTCCATAGTAAATTTTTCAAAAAATTATTTTTTGCTGTCGCAAATTTTAAATACGCCGAGGACTTCCTTTTCCATTGTAAATTTTTCAAAAAATAATTTTTTACTGTCGCAAATTTTAAATACGCCGAGGATTGCCTTTTCTATAGTAAATTTTTCAAAAAATAATTTTTTACTGTCGCAAATTTTAAATACGCCGAGGATTGCCCTTTTCTATAGTAAATTTTTCAAATAATTTTTTACTGTCGCAAATTTTAAATACGCCGAGGATTGCCTTTTCTATAGTAAATTTTTCAAAAAATTATTTTTTACTGTCGCAAATTTTAAATAAGCCGAGGATGGCCTTTTCTATAGTAAATGTTTCAAAAAATAATTTTTTTACGGTCGCAAATTTTAAATACGCCGAGGATTGCCTTTTCTATAGTAAATTTTTCAAAAAATAATTTTTTACTGTCGCAAATTTTAAATACGCCGAGGATTGCCTTTTCCATAGTAAATTTTTCAAAAAATAATTTTTTGCTGTCGCAAATTTTAAATACGCCGAAGATTGCCATTTCTATAGTAAATTTTTCAAAAAATAATTTTTTACTGTCGCAAATTTTAAATACGCCGAGGATTGCCTTTTCTATAGTAAATTTTTCAAAAATAATTTTTTACTGTCGCAAATTTTAAATACGCCGAGGTTTGCCTTTTCTATAGTAATTTTTCAAAAAATAATTTTTTACTGTCACAAATTTTAAATACGCCGAGGATTGCCTTTTCTATAGTAAATTTTTCAAAAAATAATTTTTTACTGTCGCAAATTTTAAATACGCCGAAGATTGCCTTTTCTATAGTAAATTTTTCAAAAAATAATTTTTTACTGTCGGAAACTTTAAATACGCGAGGATTGCCTTTTCTATAGTAAATTTTTCAAAAAATAATTTTTTACTGTCGCAAATTTTAAATACGCCGAGGATTGCCTTTTCCATAAAAAATTTTTCAAAAAATAATTTTTTACTGTCGCAAATTTTAAATACGCCGAGGATTGCCTTTTCTATAGTAAATTTTTCAAAAAAGAATTTTTTACTGTCGCAAGTTTTAAATACGCCGAGGATTGCCTTTTCCATAGTAAATTTTTCAAAAAATAATTTTTTGCTGTCGCAAATTTTAAATACGCCGAAGATTGCCTTTTCTATAGTAAATTTTTCAAAAAATAATTTTTTACTGTCGCAAATTTTAAATTCGCCGAGGATTGCCTTCTCTATAGTAAATTTTTCAAAAAATAATTTTTTACTGTCGCAAATTTTAAATACGCCGAGGATTGCCTTTCTATAGTAAATTTTTCAAAAAATAATTTTTTACTGTCGCAAGTTTTAAATACGCCGAGGATTGCCTTTTCCATAGTAAATTTTTCAAAAAATAATTTTTTGCTGTCGCAAATTTTAAATACGCCGAAGATTGCCTTTTCTATAGTAAATTTTTCAAAAAATAATTTTTTATTGTCGCAAATTTTAATACGCCGAGGATTGCATTTTCTATAGTAAATTTATCAAAAAATAATTTTTTACTGTCGCAAATTTTAAATACGCCGAGGATTGCCTTTTCCATAGTAAATTTTTCAAAAAATTATTTTTACTGTTGAAAATTTTAAATACGCCGAGGATTGCCTTTTCTATAGTAAATTTTTCAAAAAATAATTTTTTACTGTCGCAAATTTTAAATACGCCGAGGATGGCCTTTTCTATAGTAAATGTTTCAAAAAATAATTTTTTACGGTCGCAAATTTTAAATACGCCGAGGATTGCCTTTTCTATAGTAAATTTTTCAAAAAAATAATTTTTTACTGTCGCAAATTTTAAATACGCCGAGGTTTGCCTTTTCTGTAGTAAATTTTCAAAAAATAATTTTTTACTGTCACAAATTTTAAATACGCCGAGAATTGCCTTTTCTATAGTAAATTTTTCAAAAAATAATTTTTTACTGTCGCAAATTTTAAATACGCCGAAGATTGCCTTTTCTATAGTAAATTTTTCAAAAAATAATTTTTTTACTGTCGGAACTTTAAATACGCCGAGGACTGCCTTTTCTATAGTAAATTTTTCAAAAAATAATTTTTTACTGTCGCAAATTTTAAATACGCCCGAGGATTGCCTTTTCCATAAAAAATTTTTCAAAAAAATTCTTTTTTACTGTCGCAAATTTTAAATACGCCGAGGATTGCCTTTTCTATAGTAAATTTTTCAAAAAAGAATTTTTTACCTGTCGCAAGTTTTAATACGCCGAGGATTGCCTTTTCCATAGTAAATTTTTCAAAAAATAATTTTTGACGGTCGCAAATTTTAAATACGCCGAGGATTGCCTTTTCTATAGTAAATTTTCAAAAAATAATTTTTTACTGTCGCAAATTTTAAATACGCCGAGGATTGCCTTTTCCATAGTAAATTTTTCAAAAAATAATTTTTTGCTGTCGCAATTTTAAATACGCCGAAGATTGCCTTTTCTATAGTAAATTTTTCAAAAAATAATTTTTTACTGTCGCAAATTTTAAATACGCCGAAGATTGCCTTTTCTATAGTAAATTTTTCAAAAAATAATTTTTTACTGTCGGAAACTTTAAATACGCCGAGGATTGCCTTTTCTATAGTAAATTTTTCAAAAAATAATTTTACTGTCGCAAATTTTAAATACGCCGAGGAATTGCCTTTTCCATAGTAAATTTTTCAAAAATAATTTTTTACTGTCGCAAATTTAATACGCCGAGGATTGCCTTTCTATAGTAAATTTTCAAATAATTTTTTACTGTCGCAAATTTTAAATACGCCGAGGATTGCCTTTTCTATAGTAAATTTTTCAAAAATAATTTTTTACTGTCACAAATTTTAAATACGCCGAGGATTGCCTTTTCCATAGTAAATTTTTCAAAAAATTATTTTTTGCTGTCGCAAATTTTAAATACGCCGAGGATTTCCTTTTCCATAGTAAATTTTTCAAAAAATAATTTTTTACTGTCGCAAATTTTAAATACGCCGAGGATTGCCTTTTCTATAGTAAATTTTTCAAAAAATAATTTTTTACTGTCGGAAACTTTAAATACGCCGAGGATTGCCTTTTCTATAGTAAATTTTTCAAAAAATAATTTTTTTACTGTCGCAAATTTTAAATACGGCGAGGATTGCCTTTTCTATAGTAAATTTTTCAAATAATTTTTTACTGTCGCAAATTTTAAATACGCCGAGGATGGCCTTTTCTATAGTAAATGTTTCAAAAAATAATTTTTTACGGTCGCAAATTTTAAATACGCCGAGGATTGCCTTTTCTATAGTAAATTTTTCAAAAAATAATTTTTTACTGTCGCAAATTTTAAATACGCCGAGGATTGCCTTTCCATAGTAAATTTTTCAAAAAATAATTTTTTGCTGTCGCAAATTTTAAATACGCCGAAGAATGCCTTTTCCATAGTAAATTTTTCAAAAAATAATTTTTTGCTGTCGCAAATTTTAAATACGCCGAAGATTGCCTTTCTATAGTAAATTTTTCAAAAAATAATTTTTTACTGTCGCAAATTTTAAATACGCCGAGGATTGCCTTTTCTATAGTAAATTTTTCAAAAAATAATTTTTTACTGTCGCAAATTTTAAATACGCCGAGGTTTGCCTTTTCTATAGTAAATTTTTCAAAAAATAATTTTTTACTGTCACAAATTTTAAATACGCCGAGGACTGCCTCTTCTATAGTAAATTTTTCAAAAAATAATTTTTTACTGTCACAAATTTTAAATACGCCGAGGATTGCCTTTTCTATAGTAAATTTTTCAAAAAATAATTTTTTACTGTCAAAAATTTTAAATACGCCGAGGATTGCCTTTTCTATAGTAAATTTTTCAAAAAATAATTTTTTACTGTCGCAAATTTTAAATACGCCGAAGATTGCCTTTTCTATAGTAAATTTTTCAAAAAATAATTTTTTACTGTCGGAAACTTTAAATACGCCGAGGATTGCCTTTTCTATAGTAAATTTTTCAAAAAATAATTTTTTACTGTCGCAAATTTTAAATACGCCGAGGATTGCCTTTTCCATAAAAAAATTTTCAAAAAATAATTTTTTACTGTCGCAAATTTTAAATACGCCGAGGATTGCCTTTCTATAGTAAATTTTTCAAAAAAGAATTTTTTACTGTCGCAAGTTTTAAATACGCCGAGGATTGCCTTTTCCATAGTAAATTTTTCAAAAAATAATTTTTTGCTGTCGCAAATTTTAAATACGCCGAAGATTGCCTTTTCTATAGTAAATTTTTCAAAAAATAATTTTTTACTGTCGCAAATTTTAAATACGCCGAGGATTGCCTTCTCTATAGTAAATTTTTCAAAAAATAATTTTTTACTGTCGCAAATTTTAAATACGCCGAGGATTGCCTTTTCTATAGTAAATTTTTCAAAAAATAATTTTTTACTGTCGCAAGTTTTAAATACGCCGAGGATTGCCTTTTCCATAGTAAATTTTTCAAAAAATAATTTTTTGCTGTCGCAAATTTTAAATACGCCGAAGATTGCCTTTTCTATAGTAAATTTTTCAAAAAATAATTTTTTATTGTCGCAAATTTTAAATACGTCGAGGATTGCATTTTCTATAGTAAATTTATCAAAAAATAATTTTTTACTGTCGCAAATTTTAAATACGCCGAGGATTGCCTTTTCCATAGTAAATTTTTCAAAAAATAATTTTTTGCTGTCGCAAATTTTAAATACGCCGAAGATTGCCTTTTCTATAGTAAATTTTTCAAAAAATAATTTTTTACTGTCGCAAATTTTAAATACGCCGAGGATTGCCTTTTCTATAGTAAATTTTTCAAAAAATAATTTTTTACTGTCGCAAATTTTAAATACGCCGAGGATTGCCTTTTCCATAGTAAATTTTTCAAAAAACAATTTTTTGCTGTCGCAAATTTTAAATACGCCGAAGATTGCCTTTTCTATAGTAAATTTTTCAAAAAATAATTTTTTACTGTCGCAAATTTTAAATACGCCGAGGATTGCCTTTTCTATCGTAAATTTTTCAAAAAATAATTTTTTACTGTCGCAAATTTTAAATACGCCGAGGTTTGCCTTTTCTATAGTAAATTTTTCAAAAAATAATTTTTTACTGTCACAAATTTTAAATACGCCGAGGATTGCCTTTTCTATAGTAAATTTTTCAAAAAATAATTTTTTACTGTCGCAAATTTTAAATACGCCGAAGATTGCCTTTTCTATAGTAAATTTTTCAAAAAATAATTTTTTACTGTCGGAAACTTTAAATACGCCGAGGATTGCCTTTTCTATAGTAAATTTTTCAAAAAATAATTTTTTACTGTCGCAAATTTTAAATACGCCGAGGATTGCCTTTTCCATAAAAAATTTTTCAAAAAATAATTTTTTACTGTCGCAAATTTTAAATACGCCGAGGATTGCCTTTTCTATAGTAAATTTTTCAAAAAAGAATTTTTTACTGTCGCAAGTTTTAAATACGCCGAGGATTGCCTTTTCCATAGTAAATTTTTCAAAAAATAATTTTTTGCTGTCGCAAATTTTAAATACGCCGAAGATTGCCTTTTCTATAGTAAATTTTTCAAAAAATAATTTTTTACTGTCGCAAATTTTAAATACGCCGAGGATTGCCTTCTCTATAGTAAATTTTTCAAAAAATAATTTTTTACTGTCGCAAATTTTAAATACGCCGAGGATTGCCTTTTCTATAGTAAATTTTCAAAAATAATTTTTTACTGTCGCAAGTTTTAAATACGCCGAGGATTGCCTTTTCCATAGTAAATTTTTCAAAAATAATTTTTTGCTGTCGCAAATTTTAAATACGCCGAAGATTGCCTTTTCTATAGTAAATTTTTCAAAAAATAATTTTTTATTGTCGCGAATTTTAAATACGCCGAGGATTGCATTTTCTATAGTAAATTTATCAAAAAATAATTTTTTACTGTCGCAAATTTTAAATACGCCGAGGATTGCCTTTTCCATAGTAAATTTTTCACAAAATTATTTTTTACTGTTGAAAATTTTAAATACGCCGAGGATTGCCTTTTCTATAGTAAATTTTTCAAAAATAATTTTTTACTGTCGCAAATTTTAAATACGCCGAGGATTGCCTTTTCTATATTAAATTTTTCAAAAAAATAATTTTTTATTGTCGCAAATTTTAAATACGCCGAGGATTGCATTTTCTATAGTAAATTTTTCAAAAAATAATTTTTTACTGTCGCAAATTTTAAATACGCCGAGGATTGCCTTTTCTATAGTAAATTTTTCAAAAAATAATTTTTACTGTCGCAAATTTTAAATACGCCGAGGATTGCCTTTTCCATAGTAAATTTTTCAAAAAATATTTTTTTACTGTCGCAAATTTTAAATACGCCGAGGATTGCCTTTTCTATAGTAAATTTTTCAAATAATTTTTTTACTGTCACAAATTTTAAATACGCCGAGGATTGCCTTTTCTATAGTAAATTTTTCAAAAAATAATTTTTTACTGTCAAAAATTTTAAATACGCCGAGATTGCCTTTTCCATAGTAAATTTTTCAAAAATTATTTTTTGCTGTCGCAAATTTTAAATACGCCGAAGATTGCCTTTTCTATAGTAAATTTTTCAAAAAATTATTTTTTACTGTCGCAAATTTTAAATACGCCGAGGATTGCCCTTTTCTATAGTGAATTTGTCAAAAAATAATTTTTTACTGTCGCAAATTTTAAATACGCCGAGGATTGCCTTTTCTATAGTAAATTTTTCAAAAATAATTTTTTACTGTCGCAAGTTTTAAATACGCCGAGGATTGCCTTTTCCATAGTAAATTTTTCAAAAAATAATTTTTTGCTGTCGCAAATTTTAAATACGCCGAAGATTGCCTTTTCTATAGTAAATTTTTCAAAAAATTATTTTTTATTGTCGCAAATTTTAAATACGCCGAGGATTGCATTTTCTATAGTAAATTTATCAAAAAATAATTTTTTACTGTCGCAAATTTTAAATACGCCGAGGATTGCCTTTTCCATAGTAAATTTTTCAAAAATTATTTTTTACTGTTGAAAATTTTAAATACGCCGAGGATTGCCTTTTCTATAGTAAATTTTTCAAAAAATAATTTTTTACTGTCGCAAATTTTAAATACGCCGAGGATTGCCTTTTCTATAGTAAATTTTTCAAAAATAATTTTTTATTGTTGCAAATTTTAAATACGCCGAGGATTGCATTTTCTATAGTAAATTTTTCAAAAAATAATTTTTTACTGTCGCAAATTTTAAATACGCCGCGAGGATTTCCTTTTCCATAGTAAATTTTTCAAAAAATAATTTTTTACTGTCGCAAATTTTAAATACACCGAGGATTGCCTTTTCTATAGTAAATTTTTCAAAAAATAATTTTTTACTGTCGCAAATTTTAAATACGCCGAGGATTGCCTTTTCTATAGTAAATTTTTCAAAAAATAATTTTTTACTGTCGCAAATTTTAAATACGCCGAGGATTGCCTTTTCCATAGTAAATTTTTCAAAAATAATTTTTTTGCTGTCGCGAATTTTAAATACGCCGAGGATTGCATTTTCTATAGTAAATTTTTCAAAAAATAATTTTTTACTGTCGCAAATTTTAAATACGCCGAGGATTGCCTTTTCTATAGTGAATTTGTCAAAAAATAATTTTTTACTGTCGCAAATTTTAAATACGCCGAGGATTGCCTTTTCTATAGTAAATTTTTCAAAAAATAATTTTTTACTGTCGCAAGTTTAAATACGCCGAGGATTGCCTTTTCCATAGTAAATTTTTCAAAAAATAATTTTTTGCTGTCGCAAATTTTAAATACGCCGAAGATTGCCTTTTCTATAGTAAATTTTTCAAAAAATTATTTTTTATTGTCGCAAATTTTAAATACGCCGAGGATTGCATTTTCTATAGTAAATTTATCAAAAAATAATTTTTACTGTCGCAAATTTTAAATACGCCGAGGATTGCCTTTTCCATAGTAAATTTTTCAAAAAATTATTTTTTACTGTTGAAAATTTTAAATACGCCGAGGATTGCCTTTTCTATAGTAAATTTTTCAAAAAATAATTTTTTACTGTCGCAAATTTTAAATACGCCGAGGATTGCCTTTCTATAGTAAATTTTTCAAAAAATAATTTTTTATTGTTGCAAATTTTAAATACGCCGAGGATTGCATTTTCTATAGTAAATTTTTCAAAAAATAATTTTTTACTGTCGCAAATTTTAAATACGCCGAGGATTTCCTTTTCCATAGTAAATTTTTCAAAAAATAATTTTTTACTGTCGCAAATTTTAAATACACCGAGGATTGCCTTTTCTATAGTAAATTTTTCAAAAAATAATTTTTTACTGTCGCAAATTTTAAATACGCCGAGGATTGCCTTTTCTATAGTAAATTTTTCAAAAAATAATTTTTTACTGTCGGAAACTTTAAATACGCCGAGGATTGCCTTTTCTATAGTAAATTTTTCAAAAAATAATTTTTTACTGTCGCAAATTTTAAATACGCCGAGGATTGCCTTTTCCATAAAAAATTTTTCAAAAAATAATTTTTTACTGTCGCAAATTTTAAATACGCCGAGGATTGCCTTTTCTATAGTAAATTTTTCAAAAAAGAATTTTTTACTGTCGCAAGTTTTAAATACGCCGAGGATTGCCTTTTCCATAGTAAATTTTTCAAAAAATAATTTTTTGCTGTCGCAAATTTTAAATACGCCGAAGATTGCCTTTTCTATAGTAAATTTTTCAAAAAATAATTTTTTACTGTCGCAAATTTTAAATACGCCGAGGATTGCCTTCTCTATAGTAAATTTTTCAAAAATAATTTTTTACTGTCGCAAATTTTAAATACGCCGAGGATTGCCTTTTCTATAGTAAATTTTTCAAAAAATAATTTTTTACTGTCGCAAGTTTTAAATACGCCGAGGATTGCCTTTTCCATAGTAAATTTTTCAAAAAATAATTTTTTGCTGTCGCAAATTTTAAATACGCCGAAGATTGCCTTTTCTATAGTAAATTTTTCAAAAATAATTTTTTATTGTCGCAAATTTTAAATACGCCGAGGATTGCATTTTCTATAGTAAATTTATCAAAAAATAATTTTTTACTGTCGCAAATTTTAAATACGCCGAGGATTGCCTTTTCCATAGTAAATTTTTCACAAAATTATTTTTTACTGTTGAAAATTTTAAATACGCCGAGGATTGCCTTTTCTATAGTAAATTTTTCAAAAAATAATTTTTTACTGTCGCAAATTTTAAATACGCCGAGGATTGCCTTTTCTATATTAAATTTTTCAAAAAAATAATTTTTTATTGTCGCAAATTTTAAATACGCCGAGGATTGCATTTTCTATAGTAAATTTTTCAAAAAATAATTTTTTACTGTCGCAAATTTTAAATACGCCGAGGATTGCCTTTTCTATAGTAAATTTTTCAAAAAATAATTCTTACTGTCGCAAATTTTAAATACGCCGAGGATTGCCTTTTCCATAGTAAATTTTTCAAAAAATATTTTTTTACTGTCGCAAATTTTAAATACGCCGAGGATTGCCTTTTCTATAGTAAATTTTTCAAATAATTTTTTACTGTCGCAAATTTTAAATACGCCGAGGATTGCCTTTTCTATAGTAAATTTTTCAAAAAATAATTTTTTACTGTCAAAAATTTTAAATACGCCGAGGATTGCCTTTTCCATAGTAAATTTTTCAAAAAATTATTTTTTGCTGTCGCAAATTTTAAATACGCCGAAGATTGCCTTTTCTATAGTAAATTTTTCAAAAAATTATTTTTTACTGTCGCAAATTTTAAATACGCCGAGGATTGCCTTTTCTATAGTGAATTTGTCAAAAAATAATTTTTACTGTCGCAAATTTTAAATACGCCGAGGATTGCCTTTTCTATAGTAAATTTTCAAAAATAATTTTTTACTGTCGCAAGTTTTAAATACGCCGAGGATTGCCTTTTCCATAGTAAATTTTTCAAAAAATAATTTTTTGCTGTCGCAAATTTTAAATACGCCGAAGATTGCCTTTTCTATAGTAAATTTTTCAAAAAATAATTTTTTATTGTCGCAAATTTTAAATACGCCGAGGATTGCATTTTCTATAGTAAATTTATCAAAAAATAATTTTTTACTGTCGCAAATTTTAAATACGCCGAGGATTGCCTTTTCCATAGTAAATTTTTCAAAAAGTTATTTTTTACTGTTGAAAATTTTAAATACGCCGAGGATTGCCTTTTCTATAGTAAATTTTTCAAAAAATAATTTTTTACTGTCGCAAATTTTAAATACGCCGAGGATTGCCTTTTCTATAGTAAATTTTTCAAAAAATAATTTTTTATTGTTGCAAATTTTAAATACGCCGAGGATTGCATTTTCTATAGTAAATTTTTCAAAAAATAATTTTTTACTGTCGCAAATTTTAAATACGCCGAGGATTTCCTTTTCCATAGTAAATTTTTCAAAAAATAATTTTTTACTGTCGCAAATTTTAAATACACCGAGGATTGCCTTTTCTATAGTAAATTTTTCAAAAAATAATTTTTTACTGTCGCAAATTTTAAATACGCCGAGGATTGCCTTTTCTATAGTAAATTTTTCAAAAATAATTTTTTACTGTCGCAAATTTTAAATACGCCGAGGATTGCCTTTTCCATAGTAAATTTTTCAAAAATAATTTTTTTGCTGTCGCGAATTTTAAATACGCCGAAGATTGCATTTTCTATAGTAAATTTTTCAAAAAATTATTTTTTACTGTCGCAAATTTTAAATACGCCGAGGATTGCCTTTTCTATAGTGAATTTGTCAAAAAATAATTTTTTACTGTCGCAAATTTTAAATACGCCGAGGATTGCCTTTTCTATAGTAAATTTTTCAAAAAATAATTTTTTACTGTCGCAAGTTTTAAATACGCCGAGGATTGCCTTTTCCATAGTAAATTTTTCAAAAAATAATTTTTTGCTGTCGCAAATTTTAAATACGCCGAAGATTGCCTTTTCTATAGTAAATTTTTCAAAAAATAATTTTTTATTGTCGCAAATTTTAAATACGCCGAGGATTGCATTTTCTATAGTAAATTTATCAAAAAATAATTTTTTACTGTCGCAAATTTTAAATACGCCGAGGATTGCCTTTTCCATAGTAAATTTTTCAAAAAATTATTTTTTACTGTTGAAAATTTTAAATACGCCGAGGATTGCCTTTTCTATAGTAAATTTTTCAAAAAATTATTTTTTACTGTCGCAAATTTTAAATACGGCGAGGATTGCCTTTTCTATAGTAAATTTTTCAAAAAATAATTTTTTATTGTCGCAAATTTTAAATACGCCGAGGATTGCATTTTCTATAGTAAATTTTTCAAAAAATAATTTTTTACTGTCGCAAATTTTAAATACGCCGAGGATTTCCTTTTCCATAGTAAATTTTTCAAAAAATAATTTTTTACTGTCGCAAATTTTAAATACACCGAGGATTGCCTTTTCTATAGTAAATTTTTCAAAAAATAATTTTTTACTGTCGCAAATTTTAAATACGCCGAGGATTGCCTTTTCTATAGTAAATTTTTCAAAAAATAATTTTTTACTGTCGCAAATTTTAAATACGCCGAGGATTGCCTTTTCTATAGTAAATTTTTCAAAAAATTATTTTTTACTGTCGCAAATATTAAATACGCCGAGGATTGCCTTTTCTATAGTAAATTTTTCAAAAAATAATTTTTTACTGTCGCAAATTTTAAATACGCCGAGGATTGCCTTTTCTATAGTAAATTTTTCAAAAAATAATTTTTTACTGTCGCAAATTTTAAATACGCCGAGAATTGCCTTTTCTATAGTAAATTTTTCAAAAAATAATTTTTTACTGTCGCAAATTTTAAATACGCCGAGGATTGCCTTTTCCATAGTAAATTTTTCACAAAATTATTTTTTACTGTTGAAAATTTTAAATACGCCGAGGATTGCCTTTTCTATAGTAAATTTTCAAAAAATAATTTTTTACTGTCGCAAATTTTAAATACGCCGAGGATTGCCTTTTCTATATTAAATTTTTCAAAAAATAATTTTTTATTGTCGCAAATTTTAAATACGCCGAGGATTGCATTTTCTATAGTAAATTTTTCAAAAAATAATTTTTTACTGTCGCAAATTTTAAATACGCCGAGGATTGCCTTTTCTATAGTAAATTTTTCAAAAAATAATTCTTACTGTCGCAAATTTTAAATACGCCGAGGATTGCCTTTTCCATAGTAAATTTTTCAAAAAATATTTTTTTACTGTCGCAAATTTTAAATACGCCGAGGATTGCCTTTTCTATAGTAAATTTTTCAAATAATTTTTTACTGTCGCAAATTTTAAATACGCCGAGGATTGCCTTTTCTATAGTAAATTTTTCAAAAAATAATTTTTACTGTCAAAAATTTTAAATACGCCGAGGATTGCCTTTTCCATAGTAAATTTTTCAAAAATTATTTTTTGCTGTCGCAAATTTTAAATACGCCGAAGATTGCCTTTTCTATAGTAAATTTTTCAAAAAATTATTTTTTACTGTCGCAAATTTTAAATACGCCGAGGATTGCCTTTTCTATAGTGAATTTGTCAAAAAATAATTTTTTACTGTCGCAAATTTTAAATACGCCGAGGATTGCCTTTTCTATAGTAAATTTTTCAAAAAATAATTTTTTACTGTCGCAAGTTTTAAATACGCCGAGGATTGCCTTTTCCATAGTAAATTTTTCAAAAAATAATTTTTTGCTGTCGCAAATTTTAAATACGCCGAAGATTGCCTTTTCTATAGTAAATTTTTCAAAAAATAATTTTTTATTGTCGCAAATTTTAAATACGCCGAGGATTGCATTTTCTATAGTAAATTTATCAAAAAATAATTTTTTACTGTCGCAAATTTAAATACGCCGAGGATTGCCTTTTCCATAGTAAATTTTTCAAAAATTATTTTTTACTGTTGAAAATTTTAAATACGCCGAGGATTGCCTTTTCTATAGTAAATTTTTCAAAAATAATTTTTTACTGTCGCAAATTTTAAATACGCCGAGGATTGCCTTTTCTATAGTAAATTTTTCAAAAAATAATTTTTTATTGTTGCAAATTTTAAATACGCCGAGGATTGCATTTTCTATAGTAAATTTTTCAAAAAATAATTTTTTACTGTCGCAAATTTTAAATACGCCGAGGATTTCCTTTTCCATAGTAAATTTTTCAAAAAATAATTTTTTACTGTCGCAAATTTTAAATACACCGAGGATTGCCTTTTCTATAGTAAATTTTTCAAAAAATAATTTTTTACTGTCGGAAATTTTAAATACGCCGAGGATTGCCTTTTCTATAGTAAATTTTTCAAAAAATAATTTTTTACTGTCGCAAATTTTAAATACGCCGAGGATTGCCTTTTCCATAGTAAATTTTTCAAAAATAATTTTTTTGCTGTCGCGAATTTTAAATACGCCGAAGATTGCATTTTCTATAGTAAATTTTTCAAAAAATTATTTTTTACTGTCGCAAATTTTAAATACGCCGAGGATTGCCTTTTCTATAGTGAATTTGTCAAAAAATAATTTTTTACTGTCGCAAATTTTAAATACGCCGAGGATTGCCTTTTCTATAGTAAATTTTTCAAAAAATAATTTTTTACTGTCGCAAGTTTTAAATACGCCGAGGATTGCCTTTTCCATAGTAAATTTTTCAAAAAATAATTTTTTGCTGTCGCAAATTTTAAATACGCCGAAGATTGCCTTTTCTATAGTAAATTTTTCAAAAAATAATTTTTTATTGTCGCAAATTTTAAATACGCCGAGGATTGCATTTTCTATAGTAAATTTATCAAAAAATAATTTTTTACTGTCGCAAATTTTAAATACGCCGAGGATTGCCTTTTCCATAGTAAATTTTTCAAAAAATTATTTCTTACTGTTGAAAATTTTAAATACGCCGAGGATTGCCTTTTCTATAGTAAATTTTTCAAAAAATTATTTTTTACTGTCGCAAATTTTAAATACGCCGAGGATTGCCTTTTCTATAGTAAATTTTTCAAAAAATATTTTTTTATTGTCGCAAATTTTAAATACGCCGAGGATTGCATTTTCTATAGTAAATTTTTCAAAAAATAATTTTTTACTGTCGCAAATTTTAAATACGCCGAGGATTTCCTTTTCCATAGTAAATTTTTCAAAAAATAATTTTTTACTGTCGCAAATTTTAAATACACCGAGGATTGCCTTTTCTATAGTAAATTTTTCAAAAAATAATTTTTTACTGTCGCAAATTTTAAATACGCCGAGGATTGCCTTTTCTATAGTAAATTTTTCAAAAAATAATTTTTTACTGTCGCAAATTTTAAATACGCCGAGGATTGCCTTTTCCATAGTAAATTTTTCAAAAAATAATTTTTTTGCTGTCGCGAATTTTAAATACGCCGAAGATTGCCTTTTCTATATTAAATTTTTCAAAAAATAATTTTTTACTGTCGCAAATTTTAAATACGCCGAGGATTGCCTTTTCTATAGTAAATTTAAATAAAAAAATATTTTTTATTGTCACAAATTTTAAATACGCCGAGGATTGCATTTTCTATAGTAAATTTATCAAAAAATAATTTTTTACTGTCGCAAATTTTAAATACGCCGAGGATTGCCTTTTCTATAGTAAATTTTTCAAAAAATAATTTTTTATTGTCGCAAATTTTAAATACGCCGTGGATTGCCTTTTCTATAGTGAATTTTTCAAAAAATTATATTTTGCTGTCGCAAATTTTAAATACGCCGAGGATTGCCTTTTCTATAGTAAATTTTTCAAAAAATAATTTTTTACTGTCGCAAATTTTAAATACGCCGAGGATTGCCTTTTCTGTAGTAAATTTTTCAAAAAATAATTTTTTACTGTCGCAAATTTTAAATAACCCGAGGATTGCCTTTTCTATAGTAAATTTTTCAAAAAATAATTTTTTACTGTCGCAAATTTTAAATACGCCGAGGATTGCCTTTTCTATAGTAAATTTTTCAAAAAATTATTTTTTACTGTCGCAAATATTAAATACGCCGAGGATTGCCTTTTCTATAGTAAATTTTTCAAAAAATAATTTTTTACTGTCGCAAATTTTAAATACGCCGAGGATTGCCTTTTCTATAGTAAATTTTTCAAAAAATAATTTTTTACTGTCGCAAATTTTAAATACGCCGAGAATTGCCTTTTCTATAGTAAATTTTTCAAAAAATAATTTTTTACTGTCGCAAATTTTAAATACGCCGAGGATTGCCTTTTCTATAGTGAATTTGTCAAAATAATATTTTTTACGGTCGCAAATTTTAAATACGCGGAGGATTGCCTTTTCTATAGTGAATTTTTCAAAAAATTATATTTTGCTGTCGCAAATTTTAAATACGCCGAGGATTGCCTTTTCTATAGTAAATTTTTCAAAAAATAATTTTTTACTGTCGCAAATTTTAAATACGCCGAGGATTGCCTTTTCTGTAGTAAATTTTTCAAAAAATTATTTTTAACTGTCGCAAATTTTAAATAAGCCGAGGATTGTCTTTTCTATAGTAAATTTTTCAAAAAATAATTTTTTACTGTCGCAAATTTTAAATACGCCGAGGATTGCCTTTTCTATAGTGAATTTGTCAAAATAATATTTTTTACGGTCGCAAATTTTAAATACGCCGAGGATTGCCTTTTCTATAGTAAATTTTTCAAAAAATAATTTTTTACTGTCGCAAATTTTAAATACGCCGAGGATTGCCTTTTCTATAGTAAATTTTTCAAAAAATAATTTTTTACTGTCGCAAATTTTAAATACGCCGAGGATTGCCTTTTCTATAGTAAATTTTTCAAAAAATAATTTTTTACTGTCGCAAATTTTGAATACGCCGAGGATTGCCTTTTCTATAGTGAATTTGTCAAAAAATAAAATTTTACTGTGGCAAATTTTAAATATACCGAGCATTGCCTTTTCTATATTGAATTTGTCAAAAAATGAATTTTTACAGTGGCAAATTTTAAACATACCGATGATGGCCTTTTCTATAGTGAATTTTTCAAAAAATTATTTTTTGCTGTCGCAAATTTTAAATACGCCGAGGATTGCCTTTTCTAAGTAAATTTTTCAAAAAATAATTTTTTACTGTCGCAAATTTTAAATACGCCGAGGATTGCCTTTTCTATAGTAAATTTTTCAAAAAATTATTTTTTACAGTCGCAAATATTAAATACGCCGAGGATTGCCTTTTCTATAGTAAATTTTTCAAAAAATAATTTTTTACTGTCGCAAATTTTAAATACGCCGAGGATTGCCTTTTCTATAGTAAATTTTTCAAAAAATAATTTTTTACTGTCGCAAATTTTAAATACGCCGAGAATTGCCTTTTCTATAGTAAATTTTTCAAAAAATAAATTTTTACTGTCGCAAATTTTAAATACGCCGAGGATTGCCTTTTCTATAGTGAATTTGTCAAAATAATATTTTTTACGGTCGCAAATTTTAAATACGCCGAGGATTGCCTCTTCTATAGTGAATTTGTCAAAAAATAAATTTTTACTGTGGCAAATTTTAAATATACCGAGGATTGCCTTTTCTATAGTGAATTTGTCAAAAAATAAATTTTTACAGTGGCAAATTATAAATATGCCGATGATTGCCTTTTCTATAGTGAATTTTTCAAAAAATTATATTTTGCTGTCGCAAATTTTAAATACGCCGAGGATTGCCCTTTCTATAGTAAATTTTTCAAAAAATAATTTTTTACTGTCGCAAATTTTAAATACGCCGAGGATTGCCTTTTCTGTAGTAAATTTTTCAAAAAATAATTTTTTACTGTCGCAAATTTTAAATAAGCCGAGGATTGCCTTTTCTATAGTAAATTTTTCAAAAAATAATTTTTACTGTCGCAAATTTTAAATACGCCGAGGATTGCCTTTTCTATAGTGAATTTGTCAAAATAATATTTTCTACGGTCGCAAATTTTAAATACGCCGAGGATTGCCTTTTCTATAGTAAATTTGTCAAAAAATAAATTTTTACAGTGGCAAATTATAAATATACCGATGATTGCCTTTTCTATAGTGAATTTTTCAAAAAATTATTTTTTGCTGTCGCTAATTTTAAATACGCCGAGGATTGCCTTTTCTACAGTAAATTTTTCAAAAAATAATTTTTTACTGTCGCAAATTTTAAATACGCCGAGGATTGCCTTTTCTATAGTAAATTTTTCAAAAAATTTTTTTTACTGTCGCAAATTTTAAATACGCCGAGGATTGCCTTTTCTATAATAAATTTTTCAAAAAATAATTTTTTACTGTCGCAAATTTTAAATACGCCGAGGATTGCCTTTTCTATAGTAAATTTTTCAAAAAATAATTTTTTACTGTCGCAAATTTTAAATACGCCGAGGATTGCCTTTTCTATAGTGAATTTGTCAAAATAATATTTTCTACGGTCGCAAATTTTAAATACGCCGAGGATTGCCTTTTCTATAGTAAATTTGTCAAAAAATAAATTTTTACAGTGGCAAATTATAAATATACCGATGATTGCCTTTTCTATAGTGAATTTTTCAAAAAATTATTTTTTGCTGTCGCAAATTTTAAATACGCCGAGGATTGCCTTTTCTATAGTAAATTTTTCAAAAAATAATTTTTTACTGTCGCAAATTTTAAATACGCCGAGGATTGCCTTTTCTATAGTGAATTTTTCAAAAAATTATTTTTTGCTGTCGCAAATTTTAAATACGCCGAGGATTGCCTTTTCTAAAGTAAATTTTTCAAAAAATAATTTTTTACTGTCGCAAATTTTAAATACGCCGAGGATTGCCTTTTCTATAGAAAATTTTTCAAAAAATAATTTTTTACTGTCGCAAATTTTAAATACGCCGAGGATTGCCTTTTCTATAATAAATTTTTCAAAAATAATTTTTTACTGTCGCAAATTTTAAATACGCCGAGAATTGCCTTTTCTATAGTAAATTTTTCAAAAAATTATTTTTTACTGTCGCAAATTTTAAATACGCCTAGAATTGCCTTTTCTATAGTAAATTTTTCAAAAATAATTTTTTACTGTCGCAAATTTTAAATACGCCGAGGATTGCCTTTTCTATAGTAAATTTTTCAAAAAATAATTTTTTACTGTCGCAAATTTAAATACGCCGAGGATTGCCTTTTCTATAGTAAATTTTTCAAAAAATAGTTTTTTACTGTCGCAAATTTTAAATACGCCGAGGAATACCTTTTCTATAGTAAATTTTTCAAAAAATAATTTTTTACTGTCGCAAATTTAAAATACGCCGAGGATTGCCTTTTCTATAGTGAATTTGTCAAAATAATATTTTTTACGGTCGCAAATTTTAAATACGCCGAGGATTGCCTTTTCTATAGTGAATTTGTCAAAAATAAGTTTTTACTGTGGCAAATTTTAAATATACCGAGCATTGCCTTTTCTATAGTGAATTTGTCAAAAAATAAATTTTTACAGTGGCAAATTTTAAATTTACCGATGATTGACTTTTCTATAGTGAATTTTTCAAAAAATTATTTTTTGCTGTCGCAAATTTTAAATACGCCGAGGATTGCCTTTTCTATAGTAAATTTTTCAAAAAATAATTTTTTACTGTAGCAAATTTTAAATACGCCGAGGATTGCCTTTTCTATAGTAAAATTTTCGAAAAATAATTTTTTACTGTCGCAAATTTTAAATACGCCGAGGATTGCCTTTTCTATAGTAAATTTTTCAAAAAATAATTTTTTACTGTCGCAAATTTTAAATACGCCGAGGATTGCCTTTTCTATAGTAAATTTTTGAAAAAATAATTTTTTACTGTCGCAAATTTTAAATACGCCGAGGATTGCCTTTTCTATAGTAAATTTTTCAAAAAATAATTTTTTAATATCGCAAATTTTAAATTCGCCGAGGATTGCCTTTTCTATAGTAAATTTTTCAAAAATTAATTTTTTAATGTCGCAAATTTTAAATACGCCGAGGATTGCCTTTTCTATAGTGAATTTGTCAAAATAATATTTTTTACGGTCGCAAATTTTAAATACGCCGAGGATTGCCTTTTCTATAGTAAATTTTTCAAAAAATAATTTTTTACTGTCGCAAATTTTAAATACGCCGAGGATTGCCTTTTCTATAGTAAATTTTTCAAAAAATAATTTTTTACTGTCGCAAATTTTAAATACGCCGAGGATTGCCTTTTCTATAGTAAATTTTTCAAAAAATAATTTTTTACTGTCGCAAATTTTAAATACGCCGAGGATTGCCTTTTCTATAGTAAATTTTTCAAAAAATAATTTTTTACTGTCGCAAATTTTAAATACGCCGAGGATTGCCTTTTCTATAGTGAATTTGTCAAAATAATATTTTCTACGGTCGCAAATTTTAAATACGCCGAGGATTGGCTTTTCTATAGTAAATTTGTCACAAAATAAATTTTTACAGTGGCAAATTTTAAATACGCCGAGGATTGCCTTTTCTATAGTAATTTTTCAAAAAATAATTTTTTACTGTCGCAAATTTTAAATACGCCGAGGATTGCCTTTTCTATAGTAAATTTTTCAAAAAATAATTTTTTACTGTCGCAAATTTTAAATACGCCGAGGATTGCCTTTTCTATAGTAAATTTTTCAAAAAATAATTTTTTACTGTCGCAAATTTTAAATACGCCGAGGATTGCCTTTTCTATAGTGAATTTGTCAAAATAATATTTTTTACGGTCGCAAATTTTAAATACGCCGAGGATTGCCTTTTCTATAGTAAATTTTTCAAAAAATAATTTTTTACTGTCGCAAATTTTAAATACGCCGAGGATTGCCTTTTCTATAGTGAATTTGTCAAAATAATATTTTTTACGGTCGCAAATTTTAAATACGCCGAGGATTGCCTTTTCTATAGTGAATTTTTCAAAAAATTATTTTTTGCTGTCGCAAATTTTAAATACGCCGAGGATTGCCTTTTCTATAGTAAATTTTTCAAAAAATAATTTTTTACTGTCGCAAATTTTAAATACGCCGAGGATTGCCTTTTCTATAGTAAATTTTTCAAAAAATAATTTTTTACTGTCGCAAATTTTAAATATACCGATGATTGCCTTTTCTATAGTGAATTTTTCAAAAAATTATTTTTTGCTGTCGCAATTTTTAAATAAGCCGAGAATTGCCTTTTATATAGTAAATTTTTCAAAAAATAATTTTTTACTGTCACAAATTTTAAATACGCCGAGGATTGCCTTTTCTATAGTAAATTTTTCAAAAAATAATTTTTTAGTGTCGCACATTTTAAATACGCCGAGGATTGCCTTTTCTATAGTGAATTTGTCAAAATAATATTTTTTACGGTCGCAAATTTTAAATACGCCGAAGATTGCCTTTTCTATAGTGAATTTGTCAAAAAATAAATTTTTACTGTGGCAAATTTTAAATATACCGAGGATTGCCTTTTCTATAGTGAATTTGTCAAAAAATAAATTTTTACAGTGGCAAATTTTAAATATACCGATGATTGCCTTTTCTATAGTGAATTTTTCAAAAAATTATTTTTTGCTGTCGCAAATTTTAAGTACGCCGAAGATTGCCTTTTCTATAGTAAATTTTTCAAAAAATTATTTTTTACTGTCGCAAATTTTAAATACGCCGAGGATTGCCTTTTCTATAGTAAATTTTTCAAAAAATAATTTTTTACTGTCGCAAATTTTAAATACGCCGAGGATTGACTTTTCTATAGTGAATTTGTCAAAATAATATTTTTTACGGTCGCAAATTTTAAATACGCCGAGGATTGCCTTTTCTATAGTAAATTTTTCAAAAAATAATTTTTTACTGTCGCAAATTTTAAATACGCCGAGGATTGCCTTTTCTATAGTAAATTTTTCAAAAAATAATTTTTTACTGTCGCAAATTTTAAATACGCCGAGGAATATCTTTTCTATAGTGAATTTGTTAAAAAATAAATTTTTACAGTGGCAAATTTTAAATATACCGATGATTGCCTTTTCTATAGTGAATTTTTCAAAAAATTATTTTTTGCTGTCGCAAATTTTAAATACGCCGAGGATTGCCTTTTCTATAGTAAATTTTTCAAAAAATAATTTTTTACTGTCGCAAATTTTAAATACGCCGAGGATTGCCTTTTCTATAGTAAATTTTTCAAAAAATAATTTTTTACTGTCGCAAATTTTAAATATACCGATGATTGCCTTTTCTATAGTGAATTTTTCAAAAAATTATTTTTTGCTGTCGCAAATTTTAAATACGCCGAGAATTGCCTTTTATATAGTAAATTTTTCAAAAAATAATTTTTTACTGTCACAAATTTTAAATACGCCGAGGATTGCCTTTTCTATAGTAAATTTTTCAAAAAATAATTTTTTAGTGTCGCAAATTTTAAATACGCCGAGGATTGCCTTTTCTATAGTGAATTTGTCAAAATAATATTTTTTACGGTCGCAAATTTTAAATACGCCGAAGATTGCCTTTTCTATAGTGAATTTGTCAAAAAATAAATTTTTACTGTGGCAAATTTTAAATATACCGAGGATTGCCTTTTCTATAGTGAATTTGTCAAAAAATAAATTTTTACAGTGGCAAATTTTAAATATACCGATGATTGCCTTTTCTATAGTGAATTTTTCAAAAAATTATTTTTTGCTGTCGCAAATTTTAAGTACGCCGAAGATTGCCTTTTCTATAGTAAATTTTTCAAAAAATTATTTTTTACTGTCACAAATTTTAAATACGCCGAGGATTACCTTTTCTATGGTGAATTTGTCAAAAAATAATTTTTTACTGCCGAAAATTTTAAATACCCCGAGGATTGCCTTTTCTATAGTAAATTTTTCAAAAAATATTTTTTTACTGTCGCAAATTTTAAATACGCCGAGGATTGCATTTCCTATAGTAAATTTTTCAAAAAATAATTGTTTACTGTCGCAAATTTTAAATACGCCGAGGATTGCCTTTTCTATAGTAAATTTTTCAAAAAATAATTTTTTACTGTCGCAAATTTTAAATACGCCGAGGATTGCCTTTTCTATAGTAAATTTTTCAAAAAATAATTTTTTACTGTCGCAAATTTTAAAAATACGCCGAGGATTGCCTCTTCTATAGTAAATTTTTCAAAAAATAATTGTTTACTCTCGCAAATTTTAAATACGCCCAGGAATACCTTTTATATAGTAAATTTTTCAAAAAATAATTTTTTAATGTCGCAAATTTTAAATACGCTGAGGATTGCCTTTTCTATAGTAAATTTTTCAAAAAATAATTTTTTACTGTCGCAAATTTTAAATACGCCGAGGATCGCCTTTTCTATAGCAAATTTTTCAAAAAATAATTTTTTACTGTCGCAAATTTTAAATACGCCGAGAATTGCCTTTTCTATAGTAAATTTTTCAAAAAATAATTTTTTACTGTCGCAAATTTTAAATACGCCGAGGAATACCTTTTATATAGTAAATTTTTCAAAAAAATAATTTTTTACTGTCGCAAATTTTAAATACGCCGAGGATTGCCTTTTCTATAGTAAATTTTTCAAAAAATAATTTTTTACTATCGCAAATTTTAAATACGCCGAGGATTGCCTTTTCTATAGTAAATTTTTCAAAAAAAAATTTTTTACTGTCGCAAATTTTAAATACGCCGAGGATTGCCTTTTCTATAGTAAATTTTTCAAAAAATAATTTTTTACTGTCGCAAATTTTAAATACGCCGAGGATTGCCTTTTCTATAGTAAATTTTTCAAAAAATAATTTTTTACTGTCGCAAATTTTAAATACGCCGAGGATTGCCTTTTCTATAGTGACTTTGTCAAAATAATATTTTTTACGGTCGCAAATTTTAAATACGCCGAGGATTGCCTTTTCTATAGTAAATTTTTCAAAAAATAATTTTTGACTGTCGCAAATTTTAAATACGCCGAGGATTGCCTTTTCTATAGTGAATTTGTCAAAATAATATTTTTTACGGTCGCAAATTTTAAATACGCCGAGGATTGCCTTTTCTATAGTAAATTTTTCAAAAAATAATTTTTTACTGTCGCAAATTTTAAATACGCCGAGGATTGCCTTTTCTATAGTAAATTTTTCAAAAAATAATTTTTTACTGTCGCAAATTTTAAATACGCCGAGGAATACCTTTTCTATAGTGAATTTGTTAAAAAATAAATTTTTACAGTGGCAAATTTTAAATATACCGATGATTGCCTTTTCTATAGTGAATTTTTCAAAAAATTATTTTTTGCTGTCGCAAATTTTAAATACGCCGAGGATTGCCTTTTCTATAGTAAATTTTTCAAAAAATTATTTTTTGCTGTCGCAAATTTTAAATACGCCGAGGATTGCCTTTTCTATAGTAAATTTTTCAAAAAATAATTTTTTACTGTCGCAAATTTTAAATACGCCGAGGATTGCCTTTTCTATAGTAAATTTTTCAAAAAATAATTTTTTACTGTCGCAAATTTTAAATATACCGATGATTGCCTTTTCTATAGTGAATTTTTCAAAAAATTATTTTTTGCTGTCGCAATTTTTAAATAAGCCGAGAATTGCCTTTTATATAGTAAATTTTTCAAAAAATAATTTTTTACTGTCACAAATTTTAAATACGCCGAGGATTGCCTTTTCTATAGTAAATTTTTCAAAAAATAATTTTTTAGTGTCGCACATTTTAAATACGCCGAGGATTGCCTTTTCTATAGTGAATTTGTCAAAATAATATTTTTTACGGTCGCAAATTTTAAATACGCCGAAGATTGCCTTTTCTATAGTGAATTTGTCAAAAAATAAATTTTTACTGTGGCAAATTTTAAATATACCGAGGATTGCCTTTTCTATAGTGAATTTGTCAAAAAATAAATTTTTACAGTGGCAAATTTTAAATATACCGATGATTGCCTTTTCTATAGTGAATTTTTCAAAAAATTATTTTTTGCTGTCGCAAATTTTAAGTACGCCGAAGATTGCCTTTTCTATAGTAAATTTTTCAAAAAATAATTTTTTACTGTCGCAAATTTTAAATACGCCGAGGATTGCCTTTTCTATAGTAAATTTTTCAAAAAATAATTTTTTACTGTCGCAAATTTTAAATACGCCGAGGAATATCTTTTCTATAGTGAATTTGTTAAAAAATAAATTTTTACAGTGGCAAATTTTAAATATACCGATGATTGCCTTTTCTATAGTGAATTTTTCAAAAAATTATTTTTTGCTGTCGCAAATTTTAAATACGCCGAGGATTGCCTTTTCTATAGTAAATTTTTCAAAAAATAATTTTTTACTGTCGCAAATTTTAAATACGCCGAGGATTGCCTTTTCTATAGTAAATTTTTCAAAAAATAATTTTTTACTGTCGCAAATTTTAAATATACCGATGATTGCCTTTTCTATAGTGAATTTTTCAAAAAATTATTTTTTGCTGTCGCAAATTTTAAATACGCCGAGAATTGCCTTTTATATAGTAAATTTTTCAAAAAATAATTTTTTACTGTCACAAATTTTAAATACGCCGAGGATTGCCTTTTCTATAGTAAATTTTTCAAAAAATAATTTTTTAGTGTCGCAAATTTTAAATACGCCGAGGATTGCCTTTTCTATAGTGAATTTGTCAAAATAATATTTTTTACGGTCGCAAATTTTAAATACGCCGAAGATTGCCTTTTCTATAGTGAATTTGTCAAAAAATAAATTTTTACTGTGGCAAATTTTAAATATACCGAGGATTGCCTTTTCTATAGTGAATTTGTCAAAAAATAAATTTTTACAGTGGCAAATTTTAAATATACCGATGATTGCCTTTTCTATAGTGAATTTTTCAAAAAATTATTTTTTGCTGTCGCAAATTTTAAGTACGCCGAAGATTGCCTTTTCTATAGTAAATTTTTCAAAAAATTATTTTTTACTGTCACAAATTTTAAATACGCCGAGGATTACCTTTTCTATGGTGAATTTGTCAAAAAATAATTTTTTACTGCCGAAAATTTTAAATACCCCGAGGATTGCCTTTTCTATAGTAAATTTTTCAAAAAATATTTTTTTACTGTCGCAAATTTTAAATACGCCGAGGATTGCATTTCCTATAGTAAATTTTTCAAAAAATAATTGTTTACTGTCGCAAATTTTAAATACGCCGAGGATTGCCTTTTCTATAGTAAATTTTTCAAAAAATAATTTTTTACTGTCGCAAATTTTAAATACGCCGAGGATTGCCTTTTCTATAGTAAATTTTTCAAAAAATAATTTTTTACTGTCGCTAATTTTAAATACGCCGAGGATTGCCTTTTCTATAGTAAATTTTTCAAAAAATAATTTTTTACTGTCGCAAATTTTAAATACGCCGAGGATTGCCTTTTCTATAGTAAATTTTTCAAAAAATAATTTTTTACTGTCGCAAATTTTAAATACGCCGAGGATTGCCTTTTCTATAGTAAATTTTTCAAAAAATAATTTTTTACTGTCGCAAATTTTAAAAATACGCCGAGGATTGCCTCTTCTATAGTAAATTTTTCAAAAAATAATTGTTTACTCTCGCAAATTTTAAATACGCCCAGGAATACCTTTTATATAGTAAATTTTTCAAAAAATAATTTTTTAATGTCGCAAATTTTAAATACGCTGAGGATTGCCTTTTCTATAGTAAATTTTTCAAAAAATAATTTTTTACTGTCGCAAATTTTAAATACGCCGAGGATCGCCTTTTCTATAGCAAATTTTTCAAAAAATAATTTTTTACTGTCGCAAATTTTAAATACGCCGAGAATTGCCTTTTCTATAGTAAATTTTTCAAAAAATAATTTTTTACTGTCGCAAATTTTAAATACGCCGAGGAATACCTTTTATATAGTAAATTTTTCAAAAAAATAATTTTTTACTGTCGCAAATTTTAAATACGCCGAGGATTGCCTTTTCTATAGTAAATTTTTCAAAAAATAATTTTTTACTATCGCAAATTTTAAATACGCCGAGGATTGCCTTTTCTATAGTAAATTTTTCAAAAAAAAATTTTTTACTGTCGCAAATTTTAAATACGCCGAGGATTGCCTTTTCTATAGTAAATTTTTCAAAAAATAATTTTTTACTGTCGCAAATTTTAAATACGCCGAGGATTGCCTTTTCTATAGTAAATTTTTCAAAAAATAATTTTTTACTGTCGCAAATTTTAAATACGCCGAGGATTGCCTTTTCTATAGTGACTTTGTCAAAATAATATTTTTTACGGTCGCAAATTTTAAATACGCCGAGGATTGCCTTTTCTATAGTAAATTTTTCAAAAAATAATTTTTGACTGTCGCAAATTTTAAATACGCCGAGGATTGCCTTTTCTATAGTGAATTTGTCAAAATAATATTTTTTACGGTCGCAAATTTTAAATACGCCGAGGATTGCCTTTTCTATAGTAAATTTTTCAAAAAATAATTTTTTACTGTCGCAAATTTTAAATACGCCGAGGATTGCCTTTTCTATAGTAAATTTTTCAAAAAATAATTTTTTACTGTCGCAAATTTTAAATACGCCGAGGAATACCTTTTCTATAGTGAATTTGTTAAAAAATAAATTTTTACAGTGGCAAATTTTAAATATACCGATGATTGCCTTTTCTATAGTGAATTTTTCAAAAAATTATTTTTTGCTGTCGCAAATTTTAAATACGCCGAGGATTGCCTTTTCTATAGTAAATTTTTCAAAAAATAATTTTTTACTGTCGCAAATTTTAAATACGCCGAGGATTGCCTTTTCTATAGTAAATTTTTCAAAAAATAATTTTTTACTGTCGCAATTTTTAAATACACCAAGGATTGCCTTTTCTATAGTAAATTTTTCAAAAAATAATTTTTTACTGTCGCAAATTTTAAATACGCCGAGGATTGCCTTTTCTATAGTAAATTTTTCAAAAATAATTTTTTACTGTCGCAAATTTTAAATATACCGATGATTGCCTTTTCTATAGTGAATTTTTCAAAAAATTATTTTTTGTTGTCGCAAATTTTAAATACGCCGAGAATTGCCTTTTATGTAGTAAATTTTTCACAAAATAATTTTTTACTGTCACAAATTTTAAATACGCCGAGGATTGCCTTTTCTATAGTAAATTTCTCAAAAAATAATTTTTTAGTGTCGCAAATTTTAAATACGGCGAGGATTGCCTTTTCTATAGTGAATTTGTCAAAATAATATTTTTACGGTCGCAAATTTTAAATACGCCGAAAATTGCCTTTTCTATAGTGAATTTGTCAAAAAATAAATTTTTACTGTGGCAAATTTTAAATATACCGAGGATTGCCTTTTCTATAGTGAATTTGTCAAAAAATAAATTTTTACAGTGGCAAATTTTAAATATACCGATGATTGCCTTTTCTGTAGTGAATTTTTCAAAAAATTATTTTTTGCTGTCGCAAATTTTAAGTACGCCGAAGATTGCCTTTTCTATAGTAAATTTTTCAAAAAATTATTTTTTACTGTCACAAATTTTAAATACGCCGAGGATTACCTTTTCTATGGTGAATTTGTCAAAAAATAATTTTTTACTGTCGAAAATTTTAAATACCCCGAGATTGCCTTTTCTATAGTAAATTTTCAAAAAATAATTTTTTACTGTCGCAAATTTTAAATACGCCGAGGATTGCCTTTTCTATAGTGAATTTGTCAAAATAATATTTTTTACGGTCGCAAATTTTAAATACGCCGAGGATTGCCTTTTCTATAGTAAATTTTTCAAAAAATAATTTTTTACTGTCGCAAATTTTAAATACGCCGAGGATTGCCTTTTCTATAGTAAATTTTTCAAAAAATAATTTTTTACTGTCGCAAATTTTAAATATACCGATGATTGCCTTTTCTATAGTGAATTTTTCAAAAATTATTTTTTGCTGTCGCAAATTTTAAATACGCCGAGAATTGCCTTTTATATAGTAAATTTTTCAAAAAATAATTTTTTACTGTCACAAATTTTAAATACGCCGAGGATTGCCTTTTCTATAGTAAATTTTTCAAAAAATAATTTTTTAGTGTCGCAAATTTTAAATACGCCGAGGATTGCCTTTTCTATAGTGAATTTGTCAAAATAATATTTTTTACGGTCGCAAATTTTAAATACGCCGAAGATTCCCTTTTCTATAGTGAATTTGTCAAAAAATAAATTTTTACTGTGGCAAATTTTAAATATACCGAGGATTGCCTTTTCTATAGTGAATTTGTCAAAAAATAAATTTTTACAGTGGCAAATTTTAAATATACCGATGATTGCCTTTTCTATAGTGAATTTTTCAAAAAATTATTTTTTGCTGTCGCAAATTTTAAGTACGCCGAAGATTGCCTTTTCTATAGTAAATTTTTCAAAAAATTATTTTTTACTGTCACAAATTTTAAATACGCCGAGGATTACCTTTTCTATGGTGAATTTGTCAAAAAATAATTTTTTACTGTCGAAAATTTTAAATACCCCGAGGATTGCCTTTTCTATAGTAAATTTTTCAAAAAATATTTTTTTACTGTCGCAAATTTTAAATACGCCGAGGATTGCATTTCCTATAGTAAATTTTTCAAAAAATAATTGTTTACTGTCGCAAATTTTAAATACGCCGAGGATTGCCTTTTCTATAGTAAATTTTTCAAAAAATAATTTTTTACTGTCGCAAATTTTAAATACGCCGAGGATTGCCTTTTCTATAGTAAATTTTTCAAAAAATAATTTTTTACTGTCGCAAATTTTAAATACGCCGAGGATTGCCTTTTCTATAGTAAAATTTTCAAAAAATAATTTTTTGCTGTCGCAAATTTTAAATACGCCGAGGATTGACTTTTCTATAGTAAATTTTTCAAAAAATAATTTTTTACTGTCGCAAATTTTAAATACGCCGAGGATTGCCTTTTCTATAGTAAATTTTTCAAAAAATAATTTTTTACTGTCGCAAATTTTAAATACGCCGAGGATTGCCTTTTCTATAGTAAATTTTTCAAAAAATAATTTTTTACTGTCGCAAATTTTAAAAATACGCCGAGGATTGCCTTTTCTATAGTAAATTTTTCAAAAATAATTGTTTACTCTCGCAAATTTTAAATACGCCGAGGAATACCTTTTATATAGTAAATTTTTCAAAAATAATTTTTTACTGTCGCAAATTTTAAATACGCTGAGGATTGCCTTTTCTATAGTAAATTTTTCAAAAAATAATTTTTTACTGTCGCAAATTTTAAATACGCCGAGGATCGCCTTTTCTATAGTAAATTTTTAAAAAAATAATTTTTTACTGTCGCAAATTTTAAATACGCCGAGGATTGCCTTTTCTATAGTAAATTTTTCAAAAAATAATTTTTTACTGTCGCAAATTTTAAATACGCCGAGGAATACCTTTTATATAGTAAATTTTTCAAAAAAATAATTTTTTACTGTCGCAAATTTTAAATACGCCGAGGATTGCCTTTTCTATAGTAAATTTTTCAAAAAATAATTTTTTACTGTCGCAAATTTTAAAAATACGCCGAGGATTGCCTCTTCTATAGTAAATTTTTCAAAAAATAATTGTTTACTCTCGCAAATTTTAAATACGCCCAGGAATACCTTTTATATAGTAAATTTTTCAAAAAATAATTTTTTAATGTCGCAAATTTTAAATACGCTGAGGATTGCCTTTTCTATAGTAAATTTTTCAAAAAATAATTTTTTACTGTCGCAAATTTTAAATACGCCGAGGATCGCCTTTTCTATAGCAAATTTTTCAAAAAATAATTTTTTACTGTCGCAAATTTTAAATACGCCGAGAATTGCCTTTTCTATAGTAAATTTTTCAAAAAATAATTTTTTACTGTCGCAAATTTTAAATACGCCGAGGAATACCTTTTATATAGTAAATTTTTCAAAAAAATAATTTTTTACTGTCGCAAATTTTAAATACGCCGAGGATTGCCTTTTCTATAGTAAATTTTTTCAAAAAATAATTTTTTACTATCGCAAATTTTAAATACGCCGAGGATTGCCTTTTCTATAGTAAATTTTTCAAAAAAAATTTTTTACTGTCGCAAATTTTAAATACGCCGAGGATTGCCTTTTCTATAGTAAATTTTTCAAAAAATAATTTTTTACTGTCGCAAATTTTAAATACGCCGAGGATTGCCTTTTCTATAGTAAATTTTTCAAAAAATAATTTTTTACTGTCGCAAATTTTAAATACGCCGAGGATTGCCTTTTCTATAGTGACTTTGTCAAAATAATATTTTTTACGGTCGCAAATTTTAAATACGCCGAGGATTGCCTTTTCTATAGTAAATTTTTCAAAAAATAATTTTTGACTGTCGCAAATTTTAAATACGCCGAGGATTGCCTTTTCTATAGTGAATTTGTCAAAATAATATTTTTTACGGTCGCAAATTTTAAATACGCCGAGGATTGCCTTTTCTATAGTAAATTTTTCAAAAAATAATTTTTTACTGTCGCAAATTTTAAATACGCCGAGGATTGCCTTTTCTATAGTAAATTTTTCAAAAAATAATTTTTTACTGTCGCAAATTTTAAATACGCCGAGGAATACCTTTTCTATAGTGAATTTGTTAAAAAATAAATTTTTACAGTGGCAAATTTTAAATATACCGATGATTGCCTTTTCTATAGTGAATTTTTCAAAAAAATTATTTTTTGCTGTCGCAAATTTTAAATACGCCGAGGATTGCCTTTTCTATAGTAAATTTTTCAAAAAATAATTTTTTACTGTCGCAAATTTTAAATACGCCGAGGATTGCCTTTTCTATAGTAAATTTTTCAAAAAATAATTTTTTACTGTCGCAATTTTTAAATACACCAAGGATTGCCTTTTCTATAGTAAATTTTTCAAAAAATAATTTTTTACTGTCGCAAATTTTAAATACGCCGAGGATTGCCTTTTCTATAGTAAATTTTTCAAAAAATAATTTTTTACTGTCGCAAATTTTAAATATACCGATGATTGCCTTTTCTATAGTGAATTTTTCAAAAAATTATTTTTTGTTGTCGCAAATTTTAAATACGCCGAGAATTGCCTTTTATGTAGTAAATTTTTCACAAAATAATTTTTTACTGTCACAAATTTTAAATACGCCGAGGATTGCCTTTTCTATGTAAATTTCTCAAAAAATAATTTTTTAGTGTCGCAAATTTTAAATACGGCGAGGATTGCCTTTTCTATAGTGAATTTGTCAAAATAATATTTTTTACGGTCGCAAATTTTAAATACGCCGAAAATTGCCTTTTCTATAGTGAATTTGTCAAAAAATAAATTTTTACTGTGGCAAATTTTAAATATACCGAGGATTGCCTTTTCTATAGTGAATTTGTCAAAAAATAAATTTTTACAGTGGCAAATTTTAAATATACCGATGATTGCCTTTTCTGTAGTGAATTTTTCAAAAAATTATTTTTTGCTGTCGCAAATTTTAAGTACGCCGAAGATTGCCTTTTCTATAGTAAATTTTTCAAAAAATTATTTTTTACTGTCACAAATTTTAAATACGCCGAGGATTACCTTTTCTATGGTGAATTTGTCAAAAAATAATTTTTTACTGTCGAAAATTTTAAATACCCCGAGGATTGCCTTTTCTATAGTAAATTTTTCAAAAAATAATTTTTTACTGTCGCAAATTTTAAATACGCCGAGGATTGCCTTTTCTATAGTGAATTTGTCAAAATAATATTTTTTACGGTCGCAAATTTTAAATACGCCGAGGATTGCCTTTTCTATAGTAAATTTTTCAAAAAATAATTTTTTACTGTCGCAAATTTTAAATACGCCGAGGATTGCCTTTTCTATAGTAAATTTTTCAAAAAATAATTTTTTACTGTCGCAAATTTTAAATATACCGATGATTGCCTTTTCTATAGTGAATTTTTCAAAAAATTATTTTTTGCTGTCGCAAATTTTAAATACGCCGAGAATTGCCTTTTATATAGTAAATTTTTCAAAAAATAATTTTTTACTGTCACAAATTTTAAATACGCCGAGGATTGCCTTTTCTATAGTAAATTTTTCAAAAAATAATTTTTTAGTGTCGCAAATTTTAAATACGCCGAGGATTGCCTTTTCTATAGTGAATTTGTCAAAATAATATTTTTTACGGTCGCAAATTTTAAATACGCCGAAGATTCCCCTTTTCTATAGTGAATTTGTCAAAAAATAAATTTTTACTGTGGCAAATTTTAAATATACCGAGGATTGCCTTTTCTATAGTGAATTTGTCAAAAAAATAAATTTTTACAGTGGCAAATTTTAAATATACCGATGATTGCCTTTTCTATAGTGAATTTTTCAAAAAATTATTTTTTGCTGTCGCAAATTTTAAGTACGCCGAAGATTGCCTTTTCTATAGTAAATTTTTCAAAAAATTATTTTTTACTGTCACAAATTTTAAATACGCCGAGGATTACCTTTTCTATGGTGAATTTGTCAAAAAATAATTTTTTACTGTCGAAAATTTTAAATACCCCGAGGATTGCCTTTTCTATAGTAAATTTTTCAAAAAATATTTTTTTACTGTCGCAAATTTTAAATACGCCGAGGATTGCATTTCCTATAGTAAATTTTTCAAAAAATAATTGTTTACTGTCGCAAATTTTAAATACGCCGAGGATTGCCTTTTCTATAGTAAATTTTTCAAAAAATAATTTTTTACTGTCGCAAATTTTAAATACGCCGAGGATTGCCTTTTCTATAGTAAATTTTTCAAAAAATAATTTTTTACTGTCGCAAATTTTAAATACGCCGAGGATTGCCTTTTCTATAGTAAAATTTTCAAAAAATAATTTTTTGCTGTCGCAAATTTTAAATACGCCGAGGATTGACTTTTCTATAGTAAATTTTTCAAAAAATAATTTTTTACTGTCGCAAATTTTAAATACGCCGAGGATTGCCTTTTCTATAGTAAATTTTTCAAAAAATAATTTTTTACTGTCGCAAATTTTAAATACGCCGAGGATTGCCTTTTCTATAGTAAATTTTTCAAAAAATAATTTTTTACTGTCGCAAATTTTAAAAATACGCCGAGGATTGCCTTTTCTATAGTAAATTTTTCAAAAAATAATT
>CAWUPM010000972.1:49931-98931 GCA_963924295.1 Dioctria rufipes
TTTTTACTGTCGCAAATTTTAAATACGCCGAGGATTGCCTTTTCTATAGTGAATTTGTCAAAATAATATTTTTTACGGTCGCAAATTTTAAATACGCCGAGGATTGCCTTTTCTATAGTGAATTTGTCAAAAAATAAATTTTTACAGTGGCAAATTTTAAATATGCCGAGGATTGCCTTTTCTATAGTAAATTGTTCAAAAAATAATATTTTACTGTCAAATTTTACTGGCAAATTTTAAATACGCCGAGGATTGCCTTTTTTATAGTAAATTTTTCAAAAAATTATATTTTACTGTCGCAAATTTTAAATACGCGGAGGATTGCCTTTTCTATAGTAAATTTTTCAAAAAATAATTTTTTACTGTTGTTATAACCCCGTTTACCGCCGTGCTTTCTTGGGAGAGAAGAGCGGCACAGGGGGAAGGCTCAGGATCTTTTCAGTACAAAAAACACTTTTGATTATGAATATTTGTTACACAGGATTTTATTTTATTAGAGGAAATTAAACGATTACACTTTTATTTACTTGCACGGATACATGTACTCTTTCAAACAATATCTGTTAATTATACAATTCAATTACAAGCAAAACTTCTCGACTTTGAAACCCGCCGTGCTTTCGCTTTGAATACCGATCCTGAACTTCCACTTTCATTTGATTGTCGTATATTTTTATCACGAAAAATAACTAACGCCCTTGCGTCAGCAAAAAGTATGAAGAATTTTCGTCATTGGTGCGTTCAACTGACCAATAAGACGAAAAGCAGTAAAAAATAGAACGAAAATAAGCAAAAAAATGAAAAGATAAGACGATATTTGTTGGCTTGGGTCTTGCAGTAATTTGATCTTGCTCTTGATATTTTTGAGCGATATGCAATGTTGAGTACATTAACTCCGTGAATTATGTTTACAAAAAAATGTCAAAAATGTCGAGTAAGTATTTTATATAAGTGGACTGATGGGCTATTTATGCGAAGTTAAGTATTTTACGAGAATAAGTAATAAGAATATTTATGCATTAGGAAAATTTATGAAGATAAGTATTTATGCATGTTGCTGTAATTTTAAGTGTTTGTGCATGGAGCGTGCACAGTGTGGTATTTTGAGACCACAATTTGAATGCTCATGGATTTTTAGAAATCCTCAGGAGGTAAGTAAATGTAAATGAAATGGTTGTGATTTTGGAATCACAACATCCCTTCCCCCTAAAATAAAGAAAATTCATAGCCTGGAGGGTGAGGAATTTTCTGTATAATTAAAGCCCAAGTTTCCAACAAATTTCAAATTTTGCTGATATGTATGGATAAAAGTAGAGTTTATGTACGTGGTTATAGTGGTTCCGTCGAGATAGTCTTGTTGTGTTTGCTCTTATTATTTTTTGAATTCTTTAACACATTATTTTTTTGAATTCTTTAACACAAGTATTACTAGGTATTAGGTGTTAACTATTTTCGTATAATAGACCTTTTGAGTTTTATTAAATCTAAATCGAATATGAAAATCAAATAAAGGGATAAAATTAAAGTATAATTAGTCAAAATTTAAAATATGTGGTTTTCTACAGACTAAATTACATATAAAAAATATGTTGTACAAATATTTAGACAAAAGTAAGAAACGTAATATAGTATTTAAACGCTCTAATCATATAAGTAAACTCAAGTATAATAACTAGTTATAAAAAGGTAAGTATATAAATGATATTTAATGATTAATGGTAAGGTTTTTTTTTTTTTTTTTTAATTGTATTAAATTTCTAAAGTAATGTAGTTTTATTAAGATTGAACATATCTATTTTGATAATTTTACGCATTAATCGCTATTAAAGATATACAGTTTTTGTTAATTTTTGCTAAAATTATTGAAAGCATAAGTTTTAATAACCTTACGCGCTAAACATTTTGATAATCTTACTCTTATAGTTTTATTAATTATAACCAAGAAATACCAAAAAGGTGCAAATTATTTTCATTTATATTCGTTTTCGTACAGTGTGTTGGTTCGTTTCCGAGCGAACTACCAATGAAAGTTAATTAGTTATTAAGAATGGGGATCGTTATTTATTCAATTAATTGATTTATTGCAAGAATAACACTAACAACAAAAAAGGGGGAAATTTGGAGACCGAGTTGCGATCTAGAGGATGAAATGATGTCCATTCAACCGGATTGTGATTTAATATTTCCAGAACATGAAAAATCTGGATATATGTATATATATATGTTACGCTCGAGTTAACTGAATTTGGGGTTCCTGGTACGGATTTTCCGAGTTACTATTCTCATTTTTCGTTCCTGAACTGTTTTTTCTCTGGCAAACACTACATTTCGGGTAAATAATGTATACTATTATTACTAATATTATCAGTAATGATAAGTAACCAAGCGTGTAATGGTGTACTGTGTGTGGATCTATTGGTTCCAGACTTATTTCTTCTTGTTCCTTTAAGGTGTTTATTTGCTCGGATAGTTCCTTAAGCTCGTTAGAACTAGAATATTTGATTAATCCAACACTATCAGATTTCGGCTTAAATTTAATAGTTCGGTTAAAAATTTGGGTTATGTTTAATGAAGGTACAAAATAATTTTTCAATTCAGTTACGTTCATGTTGTATGCTTTGATGGTTAAATATTCTGTTCTCAAGTAGCAGTTATTACTTATTTCAATGATTCCGGTTCCAACCAAAGTATGGGGAGTAATATGTTGTTTACATATCACGTCTACTGAAGTATTTATTCTGGTTGCGAATAACCATTTATTTGCTTGAGACAATTGTACCCAGAAGGTTGTTTGGTTAGAGGTTCGGAAATCACATGATTGTAACCTAGAATATTCTCGTTTGAGTAGATTGACCTCACATACTGAATTATCTTTATTTCCATTAAAAATAGGGTGGATTAGTCGACAAAGGAACTGTGCTTCACTATCAGTTGCACAACTTCCTAGTTCGTGTGCATCCATATTATAATAGTGTTCACGATTATAATCGACCACTAGGTATTCAGTACTAGGTTGGATGAAAGTGAAATCTTCTTTATAGATTGTAGGTAGTGAGTGAGTTTTGAATAATTGGTAGTCTTTCTTATAAGGAAGCGGAATTCTAAATTCGTATATAATTTTGCCATTATAAGCAATGGTACTCATTTTTCCCAAGCGATATATAGATAACAGATTCGTTTCCCTTAGTGTACTAGGTAGTCTAAGTTCACTGGAGATTTCTTTCCGTATTGTGATGAGGAGTGTTTCCAATTGACTGGGAGAGATAACTGAGGGATGTGGTTTTCCGTGTCTGACATCCGTTACGAGGTCAATAATTGTACTAACTACTCCTTGGTATCTTAATATCAAAAGAGTGTTAAGGGCAGTAAGCGATTCAAGTTCAGCGACAATTCTATTAGCATATGTTACGTTGTGAAGTTCATCCATAAAACCTCTAAGTGTTCTATATTTGTTGTTTAGAGTTACAAATTGCATTTGTATATCGTTTATCGATTTATTAAAGATATTGGCGGTGGTTTCCAATATCAAAGTTTGGTTTTTTATCAAAGACTTCAAATATTCTTCGTTATTTTTTAATTTTTCGATTTCCCTATCATAATAGGTAGCATCTTCTTCATTTAGGATGCCAAAAAGAGGTTTGCCTATTGTTCCCACTATACCTAATAACGATCGCTTTATCCTCAGTTTTGGATCTAACAGGATAATGTTTTGCTCAATGTCATGTATCAGGTGATTCATTTCCAACACCGTGTGATTACAGACCTGTGAAAACGCTGGTTCGTTCCTTAACACATCGCACAAGTCATTAATTTCCATTGTGTGTTTCTTTAAATAGGTTACGCCCAAGTTTATTCCCAATAGGTCATAATATATTACAATTTTGCATTCGTTAGAATAGAATTCTATGTTTCCTAGATTTTCAAAATATATCCCCGCATTGTTTATCGGAGTAATCTTGATTCCGTTAGATCGAACTGCGGTTATAGTTGCGAGGATGATTAACGTCCAAATCATATCTGGAAAAATTTTAGAGTTAAGTTTGATGTGGAGAGCAATAGTTTGGAGCGTACCAGCGATCAGAAAGAACCCAAGCATAAGCATTATAATAAATAAGTCAGTATTCAAATAATGGACGGTTAGTTACATCTACACAATTTATTACGATTAAATAGTCTTCTAAGCAATAGGCTTAATTATTAAGAAAGTGTCAGACAACCTTACACTGGACGAATAACTTTCAGCGACTTACTGAGCTGAAATTATGTCAATTTTCGATTTATTTTGGCTAATTATTACGTGGGCTAGTTATTGGTAGATTGCTGATATATAAATTTAGTCAGAAGATAATGATATTATATGCATTCTACAAATGGTTTTAAGTTGTTGTTGTGGACAATTTTCATTTTATTTCCGATCTTTATCTTAGTTGTTTCTTCGGAAATTAGTTTAATTACCTCATAGGGTCCTTCCCATAGGGCTGAAAATTTATTCTGTCGCACGTGTTTCTTTAGTAATACCTTTTCTCCCACGTTAAATGATTTCTTCCGTTTGTTCTCGTCGTAATATATCTTGGATTTTTCTTTGTATTTTACGATATTTTCTCTCGCTAATCGATATCCATGCTGTAGTCGGACTTTAAGCTCGTTCGCATAATTTTCGTAATTGTAAGTTGTTTGGGGTGATTGCTTTAGAGTAACAGGTATTTTTGGTGGGTAACCATAAAGAAGTTCGTAAGGGCAATAGTTCGTACTGCTATGAGGAGTAGTATTGTACACGAACATTGCATACGGGATCCATTCATCCCAAGTCTGAGAGTCATTATTAACGTAGTGTCGTAAGTATTCCGCTAAAGTGCGGTGACTTCTCTCCAGAGCCCCATTCGTCTGTGGATGGTATGGAGTAGTCCGTATCTTCTTTATTTTTAACAACTTGCACACTTCTGAAAACATCTTACTGACAAAATTGCTACCCTGATCTGTAAGCAATGATTCGGGAATACCATGTCTTGATACGATATTTTTGAAAAATTCTTCTGCGACAGTGTGTGCCTCCGCGTTACTTATAGGAACTGCATCTGAGAATTTAGTTAAATCATCCTGAAAGGTGAGGATGTATTTATTTCCTTTATAACTCACAGGAAGCGGACCTACAATGTCCAAAGCTACTCTTTCAAAAGGTTGCGAACTGGTTGTGGTTATTTTCATGGGTATGCTGTTAAGTTTGTTTAACTTATTCTTTTGGCATGATTCGCAGCTTTGAATATAATTCTTTATATCCCTGAGCATACTTGGCCAATAGTATTTCATTCTAACATGCTTGAGTGTTCTAGTAAAGCCTTGATGTCCACCTATTGGAGAGGTATGATATTCCTTCAGTATTTGCTGAATATCTTCAGAACTATTTACGTGAATCTTTGTATTTCGATAAAGGAATATTTTTATTTTCGTATGCACTTTTAATTCGTTCAGAATTTTCTTAAAGTCCAATAGTATGTCATTACTATACACAGGTATTGAGATGTGAAACTCTGCAATTTGATTTCTTTCACATGACTTCAAGAATTGTTTTAAGGATTTTTTCATATATTCCTTATCCTGTTCCGTTCTTATGGGGATAGGTATTCTGGTTATATAGAAGAATTCATTATTCAGTTTAAATGATTTGTGTTCACCTATCTTAATATTATTGATATCAGGGAAGAGCTCTTTTAGTTCAAGTCCTTCGGTTGTATTGAATAAAGGTAACAGAAAATATTTATATTCCACTTTTCGTGTTATAAGGGATTCCAAGTTCTCAGTTAATTCTATAGAATTTGTTTTTGTTGTATCGCTATTTGTACTAAATTTTTTTAGGTCATCTTTTTCTTTCGGGGAGTTTACTTCAAGCCGTTTTTTTGTTTGATTTCGGGTCAGAACCCGTATAATTTTATCGTCATTCTCAGACTCATTGGTCTTTATTCGACTTAATGCATCCGCATTAGCATTATATTTACCAGGTTTATACTTTATTTCGTAGTCATATTCCTCCAATAAAATTCGCCACCTCATTAGTCGGGAGGATGGTTCCTTCAAGTTTATGAGCCACTGTAGGGGCTTGTGATCTGTTAGAATGACAAATTTTTTTCCATATATATATGGTCGGAATTGCTTTACTGCGTAAACTATTGCCAGTAATTCCTTCTCCGTCGTTGAATATCTCGTTTCCGCTGGATTAAGCGTGCGACTGGCATAACAAATAGGGCGATCATTTCCCAGTTTACCTTGTGAAAGCACAGCTCCTAACGCTACGTCACTTGCGTCGGTTGTTACCAGAAATTGTTGTTCAAAATCTGGGTAGGCCAATACAGGTGCATGGATAAGTTTGTCTTTCAATAACACAAATGCCTCTTCACAGAAGGCATCCCATTTAAAGGTCTCATTTTTCTTGAGTAGCTTCGTTAAAGGTTTGGAGATTTTGGAAAAGTCTGGTATAAATCGTCTATAATAGCCTATGAATCCTAGGAAAGATTTTACATCCTTTTCTTTTTTTGGTCTAGGGTATGTTTTGACTACGCTTATTTTGTTGGGATCTGGCTTCAGACCGTGTTCTGAAATTATATGGCCCAAATATGTAAGTTCTCTCTCAATGAAATGGCACTTATCAGGCTGAAGTTTAAGGTTATTTCCTCTCAGTCTGTCCAAAACATGTACCAGTTTCTTATTATGATCCTTCAGATCATACCCGTATATAACAATGTCATCCACGTACACAAAACATTCTATTCCTTGCACACCCATGAGGACATTGTTCATTAGCCTCTGGAATGTTGCCGGGGCATTTCTCAGACCAAATGGCATTCTATTATACTCGTAGTGACCAAAAGGAGTACTAAAAGCAGTCTTCTCTCGGTCACGTTCATCTACCAAGATCTGATGAAATCCCTTCGCCAAATCGAGAGTGCTAAAATATTTTGATTTTCCTAACTGGTCCAAGATATCACTTATATTTGGAAGTGGGTAAGCATCTCCGACTGTAATGTCATTGAGCTTACGAAAGTCTACTACAACCCTCCATTGTTTGTTGCCTTGGCTATCTGCCTTTGTTGGTACGAGGATAAGTGGAGAATTCCACGGACTCTTGCTATGTCGTATGATACCTGCTTCATACATTTCATTAACTTGCCGGTGGATTTCATCTTTCTGGGACTCCGGCAACCGGTATGGCTTTATATACACTGGGGCTTTATCCAGTTGAGTTTGGATTCTATGAGATCCGGCATCAGTACATGTCAATACATCGCCCTCCAAGAAAAAGATGTCATTGTATTCTCTACAAATATTGATTATTGAGGTTTTTTCCTCGATATTACAATGATCGAGCTTTAAAAATGATTTCAGTTTTTCCAGTCGACGATTTACGGGGTCTTCATCGCGACGATAGTTCAAAATATTATACCTATTAAGTTTTTCATAGTCCACAGTGATTTCACGAGTATCTACAATGCTTTCTGTTTCGTTGCTATTTAAAAGTAATATTTGTAATTTATTATTACGGGGTTTAGTTACCGTTGCTGCGAGAAATATTCCTGGCAATATCTCCTTATTTTTTATAACGATTTCTTCGTCCACATGAATACGACATGGCATTTCTATTATTGTCTTACACCGAGGTGCTATTACGATTTTATCGCAAGTAGCCGGAGCTACTCTCGCTACATTTTCTCCTTCAGATTTATTATCCATAGAAGGTAAGGCTGTCCTTTTTTCCTGCTTTAAAAATGAGTCTAAATTTGCACAATTGAGCAACGGTCTTGAGGATTTATTGTCCTCCCGTGCTACCGGAAAACTTTCAATGAAACTCATCTCAGGTTTATATAACCTTAACTCCAGACATTTTCTATCATAGTCGATAATACAGCGATATCGCTTCAAAAAATCGTTACCTAACAGACCATCATATTCCAAGTCTATACACGAGGGATCTAGCAACTGAAATGATTGTTCAATAGAAAAATGAAATTGTTCATTTGACAGTATTATTTCACCGTTAATGGATCCTAATGTAGGGACTGATTTCCCCGTTATTGTTACTACATTAGAATTTTCTAAGTAAATTAATTTTTTAATCTTTTCGGGACTCGTATCTGATTTAATTAGGCTAACTTCAGCTCCAGTATCAATTAAAAATCTTTTAAATCCAACTTTGGATGGCTCGAATTGTACATTTGCTACAAGACCAGCTTTAGTGTCTTCTAAAGACGCTTCAATAATAGTGATTTTATTTATGTTGTTTATTGGTGAACGTCGGCTCTGACTTTGATTCGAGAGGGGGTGCCGACAACTTCCGCCCGAATCTCCTCGTTTCCCATTTCTCCAAAATGTGGATTATTTTGCCTTACGGCGTATTGAGTAAATTTAGCTCCACGATTACCTTGAGGTATATTTCTTTGCGGGATTGTTCCATGCATTTCCTCATTTGATTTAGAGGTATTCGGCTGGTCTTTCCTATTGTAATTATTGTGGTTACTATAGACAGGTGGTATATAGTTATTTGGTAGGAACCTGCCTTGGTTTTGTTGTCCATGCCAATTTCTAGTATTATGGACTTGTTGGTTTGGGTAGTTCATTTTTCTCACGTGTTGAACTTCCCTTTTAATTGTGGGCCTATCTATATTGGGAAATTTGCCCCTTTGATAACAAGTATCTTGTGTATGTCCCCTTTTTCCACATATAGAACAGTTGGGAACAGGCCTAGTATTTGGTTTAAAAAAACTTGAAGCAGAAGGGGTGTCTTTTTCAGAGCGCAACTCTTGCTCCATGGCATATGAAATGGCCTTTTGTAAATTTGTTTCGTTGTGCGCTTTAGAAAGTAACTTAAGATTCGAATTTCGTAAGCCATCCTCGAATACTTGTACAGCCAACTTGGTGTTTTCGCTTAACAGATAAGTTTTGGCACCTGCATCTGTTACTTCCGAGTAAGTACAGGAATTTAAAGTATTCAACATTTGTGTTACCCTATCTCCAAATTCCTTAACAGTCTCTTTATAACCCTGTTTGGCTTTTATCAATTCGTTTTGAGCCATGGCTCTAGATTTATCTTTCTTAAATTGAGCTTTAAGTGCTGTTATCAAATCATTCCAAGTACCATATGTTTCATATTGTACTAAATCGAAAGCGGGTCCTTGGAGCTTAGTTTTTATAACTTCAAGGAAAAATTTCTTATCTGCTTCAGTCTTAGCTGAAGAAAAAAGTATTTTGCCACAAGCGATGAACTTGTTCAACGTCTCGGGATTTCCATCGTATTCAGGTACTAAATTGTGTATGTCAGACAAGCTGACGGATAGTGCTTCGGTATCTGGCATATCTTCGTCGTGAAAAGGAAGCTCACTAAAACCGAATATTAGAGCGGCTCTTTCCCGTGTTTTATGACGAGTAAAAATTACGCTTCTTGACAAAGCGAAACCACGCCGCTTAGCAATAGATTTCTTATATCTTCCCGTTATGTTTGTTATAGGTTTTACTCTACTCGAGGAGTTATTCTAATAAGAAGGATTTCTCTTTTCGCTTGCTAGCTACTGTTAATGTTACTGTATAAAATTTTTTTTTTTTTTTTTATATAACCATGTAATTAATTCTTTGACATTACACAACGTGTGGGAGACGTGATCTCCCTTCGGTACCAAAAGTGTGAGATCTTCGTATCAGACACGCAATTCGAATGAAACGAAACAATAAAAGTATAATTATCAAGCAGCTTTGTTCGATTTTAAATGTAACGAGACAAAAAATTCATTTTCTCTTTTCACAGAGAAGCTCTCCTCAACAAAAACCAAAATCATCCACGATTTCCATAATAACAATGATTAAATCTATTGAAGATATTTTTTTTTTTTTTTTTTTTATAGGAAGGAGAAAAAAACAAAAAAAAAATATTTCAATATTTTAAAGTTGTTTATAAGAGCATAGACAATTAAATAAGAATTACTCACATATCAATTAAATTTGCTCTAATTTCGCTTTACGTGATGAAAATATATTTTATGGAAAGTTGATTTAATAAACTAAATCTCTTTTAATGTACGTTAAGTATATCCCGTTGCTCATTATATGGACGATGTAACGTTCCAATATTTCTATGTTTCGTGGTGATGTGTCTTACAATCGGAACTTAGCGTTGCAGTCATATTTCACTTGTTTTCTTCTCTTCCCCTTTTTTTTTTTTTTTTAAATAATAAAAAAAATATAACGGTACACGCCAAACTTAGAAAAAATTTATATATTTGTATAATAAATGACTATTTAAAGATAGCTCTTATCTCTTCCATATATGTTTATAGTTTCTCTGTTAGTTTTAGAAGGAATATATTTCTCACTGTCTGGTATTTCTCATGTGTTTATTGGGAACATTCGCTATTAAAAAATCTTTATCTCCCTTTTGTCAACACTCGAGTATAGTGTAAATGGTCAAATTTGCGTATAATTAACACCTTTGGGTACTCATCTATGTACATGCCATAATCTTTCGATTAAATTCAACGAGGAAAAATCTTACAGAAATTAACCACGGACTCAGTGTCATTTACTCACTAGGAATCACTAAATCGACGGTGGTCAAAACCAACATAGACCTCCACAATCACAAAATCCGATCCAGGCATGAATATTTGATTTTCCACCAAGATATTTGAAGAATTTCTAATTATTTTACAATTTATTCGACAAAATGAAAACTTCCCGTCGGCAAACCGCGATACGGAAACAAACCACTGATCAAAGTAAAATGATTTCACTAAAGTATTTGCACTTTTTTTTTTTCTTATATGTACATATATACTAGAAATAATTCCAATTTACTAATTGGATTTTTTTTTTTTTTTTAGGTATATTCCTGACTACTACAATAGTAATATTATGTAATTATGCGAGAGAAAAAAAAATTCTTACTTGGTATATACAAAGATTCTATTCTCCGTGTAGTAAGTTGGGCATCAAATGTTCTGACCGACGTCTAAGTCTGTTGAATAGTTTTCTTTAACTTATAGTTGGTTATAAGAGACAGCCCGTCTCTTTCGGGATCACACCAGTGATGGGTCGGGACCGTCCGTCCACCGACCTTTGATTTTTTTATAATATTATTTTTATATGTGCTTATTTTCTCACTGTTTACTTTTAGGTAGTTAGTAAGCCCAGTTTGTATGCGTTTCTTTATTTTATTATTATTTTTTTTTTTTTTTTTTATATTTTTGTTTCTATTATTATCGTTTTTGTTTTTTTTTTTATTAAAAAAAATTTCAAGTTAGGTTCTTTTTGTTTGACGAAATTATTTATTGGTTTTGTTACGTTTTATTTTGATTTTTGACTAAATTTAGGCCACAATGTTCATATTATATTAAACACTCATATTTCATATGAAAAATGTTATATATATATATACGACCATTTGCACATCATTTTCAATTAATTAAGATTTGATAAACGCCGAATCAATTAATCTCATATCTCAATGGATTTATTTGCTGTGTCGTATTCTTCTTATTTTTTGAACTCTTTTGACATATTTAATATACACTTGGGTTCATCGTCTTTTAATTAAAGCATTCGCAATTTTTTATTTTAACACTTTTGTAGTGATATCTTAAAAGATAAGTCACAAGTTACTCAGCTCTATTCAGCTGATTCCATTTAATATCCTTTGGATATTGTATTGATTGTTGGTAAAGCAGGGAATTTTTTTTTTTTTTTAAATAATAAAACCATTTTATTGGTTATTTTCGCGAAATCAATTCTCTTTGTTTTGTATTTGCGAGGCGCTCTTTTCAAATTTATTTAAATATCGATTAATTGCAAAGAACTATAACTTTTTCACTTTAATTCAGGCGATTAATTTTCACTTTATGAGGGATCGGCACCGCTGCCACCAGTTGTTATAACCCCCTTTACCGCCGTGCTTTCTTGGGAGAGAAGAGCGGCACAGGGGGAAGGCTCAGGATCTTTTCAGTACAGAAAACACTTTTGATTATGAATATTTGTTACACAGGATTTTATTTTATTAGAGGAAATTAAACGATTACACTTTTATTTACTTGCACGGATACATGTACTCTTTCAAACAATATCTGTTAATTATACAATTCAATTACAAGCAAAACTTCTCGACTTTGAAACCCGCCGTGCTTTCGCTTTGAATACCGATCCTGAACTTCCACTTTCATTTGATTGTCGTATATTTTTATCACGAAAAATAACTAACGCCCTTGCGTCAGCAAAAAGTATGAAGAATTTTCGTCATTGGTGCGTTCAACTGACCAATAAGACGAAAAGCAGTAAAAAATAGAACGAAAATAAGCAAAAAAATGAAAAGATAAGACGATATTTGTTGGCTTGGGTCTTGCAGTAATTTGATCTTGCTCTTGATATTTTTGAGCGATATGCAATGTGGAGTACATTAACTCCGTGAATTATGTTTACAAAAAAATGTCAAAAATGTCGAGTAAGTATTTTATATAAGTGGACTGATGGGCTATTTATGCGAAGTTAAGTATTTTACGAGAATAAGTAATAAGAATATTTATGCATTAGGAAAATTTATGAAGATAAGTATTTATGCATGTTGCTGTAATTTTAAGTGTTTGTGCATGGAGCGTGCACAGTGTGGTATTTTGAGACCACAATTTGAATGCTCATGGATTTCTATAGTAAATTTTTCAAAAAATAAATTTTTACTGTCACAAATTTTAAATACGCCGAGGATAACCTTTTCAATAGTGAATTTGTGAAAAAAATATTTTACTGTCGAAAATATTAAATACGACGAGGATTGCCTTTTCTATAGTAAAGTTGTCAAAAAATAATTTTTTACTGTCGCAAATTTTAAATACGCCGAGGATTGCCTTTTCTATAGTGAATTTGTCGAAAAATAATTTTTCACTGCCGCAAATTTTAAATAAGCCGAGGATTGCATTTTCTTTAGTAAATTTCTCGAAAAATTAATTTTTACTGTCGCAAATTTTAAATATACCGAGGATTGCCTTTTCTATAGTAAATTTATCATAAAATTATTTTTTACTGTCACAAATTTGAAATACGCCGAGGATTGCCTTTCCTATAGTGAATTTGTCAAAAAACATTTTTTTCTATCGAAAAATTTAAATACGCCGAGGATTGCCTTTTCTATAGTAAATTTGCCAAAAAATAGTTTTTTACTGTCGCAAATTTTAAATGCGCCGAGGATTGCCTTTTCTGTATTGAATTTGTCAAAAAATAATTTTTATCTGTCTAAAATTTTAAATACGCCGAGGATTTCCTTTTTTATAGTAAATTTTTCAAAAAATAATTTTTTACTGTCGCAAATTTTAAATACGCCGAGGATTGCCTTTTCTATAGTAAATTTTTCAAAAAATAATTTTTTACTGTCGCAAATTTTAAATACGCCGAGGATTGCCTTTTCCATAGTAAATTTTTCAAAAAATAATTTTTTACTGTCGCAAATTTTAAATACGCCGGGGATTGCCTTTTCTATAGTAAATTTTTCAAAAAATAATTTTTTACGGTCGCAAATTTTAAATACGCCGAGGATTGCCTTTTCTATAGTAAATTTTTCAAAAAATAATTTTTTACTGTCGCAAATTTTAAATACGCCGAGGATTGCCTTTTCTATAGTAAATTTTTCGAAAAATAATTTTTTACTGTCGCAAATTTTAAATACGCCGAGGATTGCCTTTTCTATAGTAAAATTTTCAAAAAATAATTTTTTACTGTCGCAAATTTTAAATACGCCGAGGATTGCCTTTTCTATAGTAAATTTTTCAAAAAATAATTTTTTACTCTCGCAAATTTTAAATACGCCGAGGATTGCCTTTTCTATAGTAAATTTTTCAAAAAATAAATTTTTACTGTCGCAAATTTTAAATACGCCGAGGATTGCCTTTTCTATAGTGAATTTGTCAAAATAATATTTTTTACGGTCGCAAATTTTAAATACGCCGAGGATTGCCTTTTCTATAGTGAATTTGTCAAAAAATAAAATTTTACAGTGGCAAATTTTAAATACGCCGAGGATTGCCTTTTCTATAGTAAATTGTTCAAAAAATAATATTTTACTGTCGCAAATTTTAAATACGCCGAGGATTGCCTTTTCTATAGTAAATTTTTCAAAAAATAATTTTTTACTGTCGCAAATTTTAAATACGCCGAGGATTGCCTTTTCTATAGTAAGTTTTTCAAAAAATAATTTTTTACTGTCGCAAATTTTAAAAACGCCGAGGATTGCCTTTTCTATAGTGAATTTGTCAAAATAATATTTTTTACGGTCGCAAATTTTAAATACGCCGAGGATTGCCTTTTCTATAGTGAATTTGTCAAAAAATAAATTTTTACAGTGGCAAATTTTAAATACGCCGAGGATTGCCTTTTCTATAGTAAATTTTTCAAAAAATAATATTTTACTGTCGCAAATTTTAAATACGCCGAGGATTGCCTTTTCTATAGTAAATTTTTCAAAAAATAATTTTTTACTGTCGCAAATTTTAAAAACGCCGAGGATTGCCTTTTCTATAGTGAATTTGTCAAAATAATATTTTTTACGGTCGCAAATTTTAAATACGCCGAGGATTGCCTTTTCTATAGTGAATTTGTCAAAAAATAAATTTTTACAGTGGCAAATTTTAAATACGCCGAGGATTGCCTTTTCTATAGTAAATTGTTCAAAAAATAATATTTTATTGTCGCAAATTTTAAATACGCCGAGGATTGCCTTTTCTATAGTAAATTTTTCAAAAAATAATTTTTTACTGTCGCAAATTTTAAATACGCCGAGGATTGCCTTTTCTATAGTAAATTTTTCAAAAAATAATTTTTTACTGTCGCAAATTTTAAATACGCCGAGGATTGCCTTTTCTATAGTGAATTTGTCAAAATAATATTTTTTACGGTCGCAAATTTTAAATACGCCGAGGATTGCCTTTTCTATAGTGAATTTGTCAAAAAATAAATTTTTACAGTGGCAAATTTTAAATACGCCGAGGATTGCCTTTTCTATAGTAAATTTTTCAAAAAATAATATTTTACTGTCGCAAATTTTAAATACGCCGCGGATTGCCTTTTCTATAGTAAATTTTTCAAAAAATAATTTTTTACTGTCGCAAATTTTAAATACGCCGAGGATTGCCTTTTCTATAGTAAATTTTTCAAAAAATAATATTTTACTGTCGCAAATTTTAAATACGCCGAGGATTGCCTTTTCTATAGTAAATTTTTCAAAAAATAATTTTTTACTGTCGCAAATTTTAAATACGCCGCGGATTGCCTTTTGTATAGTAAATTTTTCAAAAAATAATTTTTTACTGTCGCAAATTTTAAATACGCCGAGGATTGCCTTATCTATAGTAAATTTTTCAAAAAATAATTTTTTACTGTCGCAAATTTTAAATATGCCGAGGATTGCCTTTTCTATAGTAAATTTTTCAAAAAATAATTTTGTACTGTCGCAAATTTTAAATACGCGGAGGATTGCCTTTTCTATAGTAAATTTTTCAAAAAATAATTTTTTACTGTCGCAAATTTTAAATACGCCGAGGATTGCCTTTTCTATAGTAAATTTTTCAAAAAATAAATTTTTACTGTCGCAAATTTTAAATACGTCGAGGATTGCCTTTTCTATAGTGAATTTGTCAAAATAATATTTTTTACGGTCGCAAATTTTAAATACGCCGAGGATTGCCTTTTCTATAGCAATTTTTCAAAACATTATTTTTTACTGTCGCAAATTTTAAATACGCCGAGGATTGCCTTATCTATAGTAAATTTTTCGAAAATTTTTTTTTTTGTCACAAATTTTAAATACGCCGAGGATTACCTTTTCAATAGTGAATTTGTGAAAAAAATATTTTACTGTCGAAAATATTAAATACGACGAGGATTGCCTTTTCTATAGTAAATTTGTCAAAAAATAATTTTTTACTGTCGCAAATTTTAAATACGCCGAGGATTGCCTTTTCTATAGTGAATTTGTCGAAAAATAATTTTTTACTGCCGCAAATTTTAAATAAGCCGAGGATTGCTTTTTCTTTAGTAAATTTCTCGAAAAATTATTTTTTACTGTCGCAAATTTTAAATATACCGAGGATTGCTTTTTCTATACTAAATTTATCATAAAATTATTTTTTACTGTCACAAATTTGAAATACGCCGAGGATTGCCTTTCCTATAGTGAATTTGTCAAAAAACATTTTTTTCTATCGAAAATTTTAAATACGCCGAGGATTGCCTTTTCTATAGTAAATTTGCCAAAAAATAGTTTTTTGCTGTCGCAAATTTTAAATGCGCCGAGGATTGCCTTTTCTGTATGGAATTTGTCTTGTTTTGACAAATTCACTATAGAAAAGGCAATCCTCGGCGTATTTAAATTTTGCCACAGTAAAAAATTATTTTTTGAAAAATTTACTATAGAAAAGGCAATCCTCGGCGTATTTAAAATTTGCCACTGTAAAAATTTATTTTTTGACAAATTCACTATAGAAAAGGCAATCCTCGGCGTATTTAAAATTTGCGAGAGTAAAAAATTATTTTTTGAAAAATTTACTATAGAAATGGCAATCCTCAGCGTATTTAAAATTTGCGACAGTAAAAAATTATTTTTTGACAAATTTATTATAGAAAATGCAATCCTCGGCGTATTTAAAATATGTGACAGCAAAAAATAATTTTTTCAAAATTTCACTATAGAAAGGGCAATCCTCGGTATATTTAAAATTTGCGACAGTAAAAAATTATTTTTTGACAAATTCACTATAGAAAAGGCAATCCTCGGCGTATTTAAAATTTGTGACAGTAAAAATTATATTTTGACAAATTTACTATAGAAAAGCCAATCCTCGGCGTATTTAAAATTTGCTACAGTAAAAAATTATTATTTTAATAAATTTACTATAAAAAAGGCAATCCTTGGCGTATTTAAAATTTTAGACAGTTAAAAATTATTTTTTGACAAATTCAATACAGAAAAGGCAATCCTCGGCTATAGGAAAGGCGTATTTCAAATTTGTGACAGTAAAAAATAATTTCTTGATAAATTTACTATAGAAAAAGCAATCCTCGGTATATTTAAAATTTGCGACAGTAAAAAATAATTTTTCGAGAAATTTACTAAAGAAAAAGCAATCCTCGGCTTATTTAAAATTTGCGGCAGTGAAAAATTATTTTTTGACAAATTCACTATAGAAAAGGCAATCCTCGGCGTACTTAAAATTTGCGACAGTAAAAAATTATTTTTTGACAAATTTACTATAGAAAAGGTTTTTAGTATTTTCGGCAGTAAAATATTTTTTTCACAAATTCACTATTGAAAAGGTAATCCTCGGCGTATTTAAAATTTGTGACAATAAAATAAATTTTTTTTGAAAAATTTACTATAGAAAAGGCAATCCTCGGCGTATTTAAAATTTTCGACAGTAAAAAATAATGTTTTGAAAAATTTGCTATAGAAAATTCAATCCTCGGCGTATTTAAAATTTGCGACCGTAAAAAAATATTTTTTGAAAAATTTACTATAGAAAAGGCAATCCTCCGCGTATTTAAAATTTGCGACAGTAAAAAATAATTTTTTGAAAAATTTTCTATAGAAAAGGCAATCCTCGGCGTATATAAAATTTGCGACAGTAAAAAATTATTTTTTGAAAAATTTACTATAGAAAAGGCAATCCTCGGCGTATTTAAAATTTGCCACTGTAAAAATTTATTTTTTGACAAATTCACTATAGAAAAGGCAATCCTCGGGGTATTTAAAATTTGCGACAGTAAAAAATTATTTTTTGAAAAATTTACTATACAAAAGGCAATCCGCGGCGTATTTAAAATTTGCGACAGTAAAAAATTATTTTTTGAAAAATTTACTCTAGAAAAGGCAATCCTCGGCGTATTTAAAATTTGCGACAGTAAAAAAATATTTTTTGAAAAATTTACTATAGAAAAGTCAATCCTCCGCGTATTTAAAATTTGCGACAGTAAAAAATAATTTTTTGAAAAATTTTCTATAGAAAAGGCAATCCTCGGCGTATTTAAAATTTGCGACAGTAAAAAATTATTTTTTGAAAAATTTACTATAGAAAAGGCAATCCTCGGCGTATTTAAAATTTGCCACTGTAAAAATTTATTTTTTGACAAATTCACTATAGAAAAGGCAATCCTCGGAGTATTTAAAATATGCGACCGTAAAAAATATTATTTTGACAAATTCACTATAGAAAAGGCAATCCTCGGCGTATTTAAAATTTGCGAGAGTAAAAAATTATTTTTTGAAAAATTTACTATAGAAAAGGCAATCCTCGGCGTATTTAAAATTTGCGACAGTAAAAGATAATTTTTTGAAAAATTTACTATAGAAAAGGCAATCCTCGGCGTATTTAAAATTTGCGACAGTAAAAAATAATTTTTTGAAAAATTTACTATAGAAAAGGCAATCCTCGGCGTTTTTAAAATTTGCGACAGTAAAAAATTATTTTTTCAAAAATTTACTATAGAAAAGGCAATCCTCGACGTATTTAAAATTTGCGACTGTAAAAAATTATTTTTTGAAAAATTTACTATAGAAAAGGCAATCCTCGGCGTATTTAAAATTTGCGACAGTAAAAAATTATTTTTTGAAAAATTTACTATAGAAAAGGCAATCCTCGGCGTATTTAAAATTTGCCACTGTAAAAATTTATTTTTTGACAAATTTACTATAGAAAAGGCAATCCCCGGCGTATTTAAAATTTGCGAGAGTAAAAAATTATTTTTTGAAAAATTTACTATAGAAATGGCAATAGTCGGCGTATTTAAAATTTGCGACAGTAAAAAATTATGTTTTGAAAAATTTACTATAGAAAAGGCAATCCTCGGCGTATTTAAAATTTGCGACAGCAAAAAATAATTTTTTGAAAAATTCACTATAGAAAAGGCAATCCTCGGCGTATTTAAAATTTGCGACCGTAAAAAATATTATTTTGACAAATTCACTATAGAAAAGGCAATCCTCGGCGTATTTAAAATTTGCGACAGTACAAAATTATTTTTTGAAAAATTTACCATAGAAAAGGCAATCCCCGGCGTATTTAAAATTTGCGACAGTAAAATATTATTTTTTGAAAAATTTACTATAGAAAAGGCAATCCTCGGCGTATTTAAAATTTGCCACTGTAAAAATTTATTTTTTGACAAATTCACTATAGAAAAGGCAATCCACCGCGTATTTAAAATTTGCGACAGTAAAATATTATTTTTTGAAAAATTTACTATAGAAAAGGCAATCCTCGGCGTATTTAAAATTTGCCACTGTAAAAATTTATTTTTTGACAAATTCACTATAGAAAAGGCAATCCACCGCGTATTTAAAATTTGCGACAGTAAAAAATAATTTTTTGAAAAATTTACTATAGAAAAGGCAATCCTCGGCGTATTTTCGGCAGTAAAATATTTTTTTCACAAATTCACTATAGAAAAGGCAATCCTCGGCGTATTTAAAATTTGCGACAGTAAAAAATAATGTTTTGAAAAATTTGCTATAGAAAAGGCAATCCTCGGCGTATTTAAAATTTGCGACCGTAAAAAGTATTATTTTGACAAATTCACTATAGAAAAGGCAATCCTCGGCGTATTTAAAATTTGCGACAGTAAAAATTTATTTTTTGAAAAATTTACTATAGAAAAGGCAATCCTCGGCGTATTTAAAATTTGCGACAGTAAAAAAATATTTTTTGAAAAATTTACTATAGAAAAGGCAATCCTCCGCGTATTTAAAATTTGCGACAGTAAAAAATTATTTTTTGAAAAATTTTCTATAGAAAAGGCAATCCTCGGCGTATTTAAAATTTGCGACAGTAAAAAATTATTTTTTGAAAAATTTACTATAGAAAAGGCAATCCTCGGCGTGTTTAAAATTTGCCACTGTAAAAATTTATTTTTTGACAAATTCACTATAGAAAAGGCAATCCTCGGAATATTTAAAATTTGCGACCGTAAAAAATATTATTTTGACAAATTCACTATAGAAAAGGCAATCCTCGGCGTATTTAAAATTTGCGAGAGTAAAAAATTATTTTTTGAAAAATTTACTATAGAAATGGCAATAGTCGGCGTATTTAAAATTTGCGACAGTAAAAAATTATTTTTTGAAAAATTTACTATAGAAAAGGCAATCCTCGGCGTATTTAAAATTTGCGACAGGAAAAAATAATTTTTTGAAAAATTCACTATAGAAAATGCAATCCTCGGCGTATTTAAAATTTGCGACCGTAAAAAATATTATTTTGACAAATTCACTATAGAAAAGGCAATCCTCGGCGTATTTAAAATTTGCGACAGTAAAAAATTATTTTTTGAAAAATTTACTATAGAAAAGGCAATCCTCGGAATATTTAAAATTTGCGACCGTAAAAAATATTATTTTGACAAATTCACTATAGAAAAAGCAATCCTCGGCGTATTTAAAATTTGCGGCAGTGAAAAATTATTTTTTGACAAATTCACTATAGAAAAGGCAATCCTCGGCGTACTTAAAATTTGCGACAGTAAAAAATTATTTTTTGACAAATTTACTATAGAAAAGGTTTTTAGTATTTTCGGCAGTAAAATTTTTTTCACAAATTCACTATTGAAAAGGTAATCCTCGGCGTATTTAAAATTTGTGACAATAAAATAAATTTTTTTTTGAAAAATTTACTATAGAAAAGGCAATCCTCGGCGTATTTAAAATTTTCGACAGTAAAAAATAATGTTTTGAAAAATTTGCTATAGAAAAGGCAATCCTCGGCGTATTTAAAATTTGCGACCGTAAAAAAATATTTTTTGAAAAATTTACTATAGAAAAGGCAATCCTCCGCGTATTTAAAATTTGCGACAGTAAAAAATAATTTTTTGAAAAATTTTCTATAGAAAAGGCAATCCTCGGCGTATTTAAAATTTGCGACAGTAAAAAATTATTTTTTGAAAAATTTACTATAGAAAAGGCAATCCTCGGCGTATTTAAAATTTGCCACTGTAAAAATTTATTTTTTGACAAATTCACTATAGAAAAGGCAATCCTCGGGGTATTTAAAATTTGCGACAGTAAAAAATTATTTTTTGAAAAATTTACTATACAAAAGGCAATCCGCGGCGTATTTAAAATTTGCGACAGTAAAAAATTATTTTTTGAAAAATTTACTATAGAAAAGGCAATCCTCGGCGTATTTAAAATTTGCGACAGTAAAAAAATATTTTTTGAAAAATTTACTATAGAAAAGGCAATGCTCCGCGTATTTAAAATTTGCGACAGTAAAAAATAATTTTTTGAAAAATTTTCTATAGAAAAGGCAATCCTCGGCGTATTTAAAATTTGCGACAGTAAAAAATTATTTTTTGAAAAATTTACTATAGAAAAGGCAATCCTCGGCGTATTTAAAATTTGCCACTGTAAAAATTTATTTTTTGACAAATTCACTATAGAAAAGGCAATCCTCGGAGTATTTAAAATATGCGACCGTAAAAAATATTATTTTGACAAATTCACTATAGAAAAGGCAATCCTCGGCGTATTTAAAATTTGCGAGAGTAAAAAATTATTTTTTGAAAAATTTACTATAGAAAAGGCAATCCTCGGCGTATTTAAAATTTGCGACAGTAAAAGATAATTTTTTGAAAAATTTACTATAGAAAAGGCAATCCTCGGCGTATTTAAAATTTGCGACAGTAAAAAATAATTTTTTGAAAAATTTACTATAGAAAAGGCAATCCTCGGCGTTTTTAAACTTTGCGACAGTAAAAAATTATTTTTTCAAAAATTTACTATAGAAAAGGCAATCCTCGACGTATTTAAAATTTGCGACTGTAAAAAATTATTTTTTGAAAAATTTACTATAGAAAAGGCAATCCTCGGCGTATTTAAAATTTGCGACAGTAAAAAATTATTTTTTGAAAAATTTACTATAGAAAAGGCAATCCTCGGCGTATTTAAAATTTGCCACTGTAAAAATTTATTTTTTGACAAATTTACTATAGAAAAGGCAATCCCCGGCGTATTTAAAATTTGCGAGAGTAAAAAATTATTTTTTGAAAAATTTACTATAGAAATGGCAATAGTCGGCGTATTTAAAATTTGCGACAGTAAAAAATTATGTTTTGAAAAATTTACTATAGAAAAGGCAATCCTCGGCGTATTTAAAATTTGCCACTGTAAAAATTTATTTTTTGACAAATTCACTATAGAAAAGGCAATCCTCGGAGTATTTAAAATATGCGACCGTAAAAAATATTATTTTGACAAATTCACTATAGAAAAGGCAATCCTCGGCGTATTTAAAATTTGCGAGAGTAAAAAATTATTTTTTGAAAAATTTACTATAGAAAAGGCAATCCTCGGCGTATTTAAAATTTGCGACAGTAAAAGATAATTTTTTGAAAAATTTACTATAGAAAAGGCAATCCACCGCGTATTTAAAATTTGCGACAGTAAAAAATAATTTTTTGAAAAATTTACTATAGAAAAGGCAATCCTCGGCGTATTTAAAATTTGCGAGAGTAAAAAATTATTTTTTGAAAAATTTACTATAGAAAAGGCAATCCTCGGCGTATTTAAAATTTGCGACAGTAAAAGATAATTTTTTGAAAAATTTACTATAGAAAAGGCAATCCTCGGCGTATTTAAAATTTGCGACAGTAAAAAATAATTTTTTGAAAAATTTACTATAGAAAAGGCAATCCTCGGCGTTTTTAAACTTTGCGACAGTAAAAAATTATTTTTTCAAAAATTTACTATAGAAAAGGCAATCCTCGACGTATTTAAAATTTGCGACAGTAAAAAATTATTTTTTGAAAAATTTACTATAGAAAAGGCAATCCTCGGCGTATTTAAAATTTGCCACTGTAAAAATTTATTTTTTGACAAATTCACTATAGAAAAGGCAATCCTCGGAGTATTTAAAATATGCGACCGTAAAAAATATTATTTTGACAAATTCACTATAGAAAAGGCAATCCTCGGCGTATTTAAAATTTGCGAGAGTAAAAAATTATTTTTTGAAAAATTTACTATAGAAAAGGCAATCCTCGGCGTATTTAAAATTTGCGACAGTAAAAGATAATTTTTTGAAAAATTTACTATAGAAAAGGCAATCCACCGCGTATTTAAAATTTGCGACAGTAAAAAATAATTTTTTGAAAAATTTACTATAGAAAAGGCAATCCTCGGCGTATTTTCGGCAGTAAAATATTTTTTTCACAAATTCACTATAGAAAAGGCAATCCTCGGCGTATTTAAAATTTGCGACAGTAAAAAATAATGTTTTGAAAAATTTGCTATAGAAAAGGCAATCCTCGGCGTATTTAAAATTTGCGACCGTAAAAAGTATTATTTTGACAAATTCACTATAGAAAAGGCAATCCTCGGCGTATTTAAAATTTGCGACAGTAAAAATTTATTTTTTGAAAAATTTACTATAGAAAAGGCAATCCTCGGCGTATTTAAAATTTGCGACAGTAAAAAAATATTTTTTGAAAAATTTACTATAGAAAAGGCAATCCTCCGCGTATTTAAAATTTGCGACAGTAAAAAATTATTTTTTGAAAAATTTTCTATAGAAAAGGCAATCCTCGGCGTATTTAAAATTTGCGACAGTAAAAAATTATTTTTTGAAAAATTTACTATAGAAAAGGCAATCCTCGGCGTGTTTAAAATTTGCCACTGTAAAAATTTATTTTTTGACAAATTCACTATAGAAAAGGCAATCCTCGGAATATTTAAAATTTGCGACCGTAAAAAATATTATTTTGACAAATTCACTATAGAAAAGGCAATCCTCGGCGTATTTAAAATTTGCGAGAGTAAAAAATTATTTTTTGAAAAATTTACTATAGAAATGGCAATAGTCGGCGTATTTAAAATTTGCGACAGTAAAAAATTATTTTTTGAAAAATTTACTATAGAAAAGGCAATCCTCGGCGTATTTAAAATTTGCGACAGGAAAAAATAATTTTTTGAAAAATTCACTATAGAAAATGCAATCCTCGGCGTATTTAAAATTTGCGACCGTAAAAAATATTATTTTGACAAATTCACTATAGAAAAGGCAATCCTCGGCGTATTTAAAATTTGCGACAGTAAAAAATTATTTTTTGAAAAATTTACTATAGAAAAGGCAATCCTCGGCGTATTTAAAATTTGCGACAGTAAAATATTATTTTTTGAAAAATTTACTATAGAAAAGGCAATCCTCGGCGTATTTAAAATTTGCGACAGTAAAAAAATATTTTTTGAAAAATCTACTATAGAAAAGGCAATCCTCCGCGTATTTAAAATTTGCGACAGTAAAAAATTATTTTTTGAAAAATTCACTACAGAAAAGGCAATCCTCGGAGTATTTAAAATTTGCGACCGTAAAAAATATTATTTTGACAAATTCACTATAGACAAGGCAATCCTCGGCGTATTTAAAATTTGCGAGAGTAAAAAAATTATTTTTTGAAAAATTTACTATAGAAAAGGCAATCCTCGGCGTATTTAAAATTTGCGACAGTAAAAGATAATTTTTTGAAAAATTTACTATAGAAAAGGCAATCCTCGGCGTATTTAAAATTTGCGACATTAAAAAATAATTTTTTGAAAAATTTACTATAGAAAAGGCAATCCTCGGCGTTTTTAAAATTTGCGACAGTAAAAAATTATTTTTTCAAAAATTTACTATAGAAAAGGCAATCCTCGACGTATTTAAAATTTGCGACTGTAAAAAATTATTTTTTGAAAAATTTACTATAGAAAAGGCAATCCTCGGCGTATTTAAAATTTGCGACAGTAAAAAATTATTTTTTGAAAAATTTACTATAGAAAAGGCAATCCTCGGCGTATTTAAAATTTGCCACTGTAAAAATTTATTTTTTGACAAATTTACTATAGAAAAGGCAATCCCCGGCGTATTTAAAATTTGCGAGAGTAAAAAATTATTTTTTGAAAAATTTACTATAGAAATGGCAATAGTCGGCGTATTTAAAATTTGCGACAGTAAAAAATTATGTTTTGAAAAATTTACTATAGAAAAGGCAATCCTCGGCGTATTTAAAATTTGCGACAGCAAAAAATAATTTTTTGAAAAATTCACTATAGAAAAGGCAATCCTCGGCGTATTTAAAATTTGCGACCGTAAAAAATATTATTTTGACAAATTCACTATAGAAAAGGCAATCCTCGGCGTATTTAAAATTTGCGACAGTAAAAAATTATTTTTTGAAAAATTTACCATAGAAAAGGCAATCCCCGGCGTATTTAAAATTTGCGACAGTAAAATATTATTTTTTGAAAAATTTACTATAGAAAAGGCAATCCTCGGCGTATTTAAAATTTGCCACTGTAAAAATTTATTTTTTGACAAATTCAATATAGAAAAGGCAATCCACCGCGTATTTAAAATTTGCGACAGTAAAAAATAATTTTTTGAAAAATTTACTATAGAGAAGGCAATCCTCGGCGTATTTTCGGCAGTAAAATATTTTTTTCACAAATTCACTATAGAAAAGGCAATCCTCGGCGTATTTAAAATTTGCGACAGTAAAAAATAATGTTTTGAAAAATTTGCTATAGAAAAGGCAATCCTCGGCGTATTTAAAATTTGCGACCGTAAAAAGTATTATTTTGACAAATTCACTATAGAAAAGGCAATCCTCGGCGTATTTAAAATTTGCGACAGTAAAAATTTATTTTTTGAAAAATTTACTATAGAAAAGGCAATCCTCGGCGTATTTAAAATTTGCGACAGTAAAAAAATATTTTTTGAAAAATTTACTATAGAAAAGGCAATCCTCCGCGTATTTAAAATTTGCGACAGTAAAAAATTATTTTTTGAAAAATTTTCTATAGAAAAGGCAATCCTCGGCGTATTTAAAATTTGCGACAGTAAAAAATTATTTTTTGAAAAATTTACTATAGAAAAGGCAATCCTCGGCGTGTTTAAAATTTGCCACTGTAAAAATTTATTTTTTGACAAATTCACTATAGAAAAGGCAATCCTCGGAATATTTAAAATTTGCGACCGTAAAAAATATTATTTTGACAAATTCACTATAGAAAAGGCAATCCTCGGCGTATTTAAAATTTGCGAGAGTAAAAAATTATTTTTTGAAAAATTTACTATAGAAATGGCAATAGTCGGCGTATTTAAAATTTGCGACAGTAAAAAATTATTTTTTGAAAAATTTACTATAGAAAAGGCAATCCTCGACGTATTTAAAATTTGCGACAGTAAAAAATTATTTTTTGAAAAATTTACTATAGAAAAGTCAATCCTCGGCGTATTTAAAATTTGCGACAGTAAAAAATTATTTTTTGAAAAATTTACTATAGAAAAGGCAATCCTCGGCGTATTTAAAATTTGCCACTGTAAAAATTTATTTTTTGACAAATTTACTATAGAAAAGGCAATCCTCGGCGTATTTAAAATTTGCGAGAGTAAAAAATTATTTTTTGAAAAATTTACTATAGAAATGGCAATAGTCGGCGTATTTAAAATTTGCGACAGTAAAAAATTATGTTTTGAAAAATTTACTATAGAAAAGGCAATCCTCGGCGTATTTAAAATTTGCGACAGGAAAAAATAATTTTTTGAAAAATTCACTATAGAAAATGCAATCCTCGGCGTATTTAAAATTTGCGACCGTAAAAAATATTATTTTGACAAATTCACTATAGAAAAGGCAATCCTCGGCGTATTTAAAATTTGCGACAGTAAAAAATTATTTTTTGAAAAATTTACTATAGAAAAGGCAATCCTCGGCGTATTTAAAATTTGCGACAGTAAAATATTATTTTTTGAAAAATTTACTATAGAAAAGGCAATCCTCGGCGTATTTAAAATTTGCCACTGTAAAAATTTATTTTTTGACAAATTCACTATAGAAAAGGCAATCCTAGGCGTATTTAAAATTTGCGACAGTAAAAAATTATTTTTTGACAAATTCACTATAGAAAAGGCAATCCTCGACGTATTTAAAATTTGCGACAGTAAAAAATTATTTTTTGAAAAATTTACTATAGAAAAGGCAATCCTCGGCGTATTTAAAATTTGCGAGAGTAAAAAATTATTTTTTGAAATATTTACTATAGAAAAGGCAATCCTCGGCGTATTTAAAATTTGCGACAGTAAAAAATTATTTTTTGAAAAATTTACTATAGAAAAGGCAATCCTCGCCGTATTTAAAATTTGCCACTGTAAAAATTTATTTTTTGACAAATTTACTATAGAAAAGGCAATCCTCGGCGTATTTAAAATTTGCGAGAGTAAAAAATTATTTTTTGAAAAATTTACTATAGAAATGGCAATCCTCAGCGTATTTAAAATTTGCGACAGTAAAAAATTATTTTTTGACAAATTTATTATAGAAAATGCAATCCTCGGCGTATTTAAAATATGTGACAGCAAAAAATAATTTTTTCAAAATTTCACTATAGAAAGGGCAATCCTCGGTATATTTAAAATTTGCGACAATAAAAAATTATTTTTTGACAAATTCACTATAGAAAAGGCAATCCTCGGCGTATTTAAAATTTGCGACAGTAAAAATTATTTTTTACGGTCGCAAATTTTAAATACGCCGAGGATTGCCTTTTCTATAGTAAATTTTTCAAAAAATAATATTTTACTGTCGCAAATTTTAAATACGCCGAGGATTGCCTTTTCTATAGTAAATTTTTCAAAAAATAATTTTTTACTGTCGCAAATTTTAAAAACGCCGAGGATTGCCTTTTCTATAGTAAATTTTTCAAAAAATTATTTTTTACTGTCGCAAATTTTAAATACGCCGAGGATTGCCTTTTCTATAGTAAATTTTTCAAAAAATAATATTTTACTGTCGCAAATTTTAAATACGCCGAGGATTGCCTTTTCTATAGTAAATTTTTCAAAAAATAATTTTTTACTGTCGCAAATTTTAAAAACGCCGAGGATTGCCTTTTCTATAGTAAATTTTTCAAAAAATTATTTTTTACTGTCGCAAATTTTAAATACGCCGAGGATTGCCTTTTCAATAGTAAATTTTTCAAAAAATAATTTTTTACTGTCGCAAATTTTAAATACGCGGAGGGTTGCCTTTTCTATAGTAAATTTTTCAAAAAATAATTTTTTACTGTCGCAAATTTTAAATACACGGAGGATTGCCTTTTCTATAGTAAATTTTTCAAAAAATAATTTTTTGCTGTCGCAAATTTTAAATACGCCGAGGAATTCCTTTTCTATAGCAAATTTTTCAAAAAATAATTTTTTACTGTCGCAAATTTTAAATACGCCGAGGATTGCCTTTTCTATAGTGAATTTGTCAAAATAATATTTTTACGGTCGCAAATTTTAAATACGCCGAGGATTACCTTTTCTATAGTGAATTTGTCAAAAAATAAATTTTTACAGTGGCAAATTTTAAATACGCCGAGGATTGTCTTTTCTATAGTAAATTTTTCAAAAAATAATATTTTACTGTCGCAAATTTTAAATACGCCGAGGATTGCCTTTTCTATAGTAAATTTTTCAAAACATAATTTTTTACTGTCGCAAATTTTAAATACGCCGAGGATTGCCTTTTCTATAGTGAATTTGTCAAAAAATAAATTTTTACAGTGGCAAATTTTAAATACGCCGAGGATTGCCTTTTCTATAGTAAATTTTCCAAAAAAGTAATGTTTTACTGTCGCAAATTTTAAATACGCCGAGGATTGCCTTTTCTATAGTGAATTTGTCAAAATAATATTTTTTACGGTCGCAAATTTTAAATACGCAGAGGATTGCCTTTTCTATAGTGAATTTGTCAAAAAATAAATTTTTACAGTCGCAAATTTTAAATACGCCGAGGATTGCCTTTTCTATAGTAAATTTTTCAAAAAATAATATTTTACTGTCGCAAATTTTAAATACGCCGAGGATTGCCTTTTCTATAGTAAATTTTTCAAAAAATTATTTTTTACTGTCGCAAATTTTAAATACGCCGAGGATTGCCTTTTCTATAGTAAATTTTTCAAAAAATAATTTTTTACTGTCGCAAATTTTAAATACGCCGAGGATTGCCTTTTCTATAGTAAATTTTTCAAAAAATAATTTTTTACTGTCGCAAATTTTAAATACGCCGAGGATTACCTTTTGTATAGTAAATTTTTCAAAAAATAATTTTTTACTGTCGCAAATTTTAAATACGCCGAGGATTGCCTTTTATATAGTAAATTTTTCAAAAAATAATTTTTTACTGTCGCAAATTTTAAATACGCCGAGGATTGCCTTTTCTATAGTAAATTTTTCAAAAAATACTTTTTTACTGTCGCAAATTTTAAATACGCCGAGGATTGCCTTTTCTATAGTAAACTTTTCAAAAAATAATTTTTTACTGTCGCAAATTTTAAATACGCCGAGGATTGCCTCTTCTATAGTAAATTTTTCAAAAAATAATTTTTAACAGTCGCAAATTTTGATTACGCCGAGGATTACCTTTTCTATAGTAAATTTTTCAAAAAACAATTTTTTACTGTCGCAAATTTTAAATACGCCGAGTATTGCCTTTTCTATAGTAAATTTTTCAAAATTTAATTTTTTACTGTCGCAAATTTTAAATACGCCGAGGATTGCCTTTTCTATAGTGAATTTGTCAAAATAATATTTTTTACGGTCGCAAATTTTAAATACGCCGAGGATGTCCTTTTGTATAGTGAATTTGTCAAAAAATAAATTTTGACAGTGGCAAATTTTAAATACGCCGAGGATTGCCTTTTCTATAGCAAATTTTTCAAAAAATAATATTTTACTGTCGCAAATTTTAAATACGCCGATGATTGCCTTTTCTATAGTAAATTTTTCAAAAAATAATTTTTTACTGTCGCAAATTTTAAATACGCCGAGAATTGCCTTTTCTATAGTAAATTTTTCGAAAAATAATTTTTTTCTGTCGCAAATTGTAAATACGCCGAGGATTTCCTTTTCTATAGTAAATTTTTCAAAAAATAATTTTTTACTGTCGCAAATTTTAAATACGCGGAGGATTGCCTTTTCTATAGTAAATTTTTCAAAAAATAATTTTTTACTGTCGCAAATTTTAAATACGCCGAGGATTGCCTTTTCTATAGTGAATTTGTCAAAATAATATTTTTTACGGTCGCAAATTTTAAATACGCCGAGGATTGCCTTTTCTATAGTGAATTTGTCAAAAAATAAATTTTTACAGTGGCAAATTTTAAATACGCCGAGGATTGCCTTTTCTATAGTAAATTTTTCAAAAAATAATATTTTACTGTCGCAAATTTTAAATACGCCGAGGATTGCCTTTTCTATAGTAAATTTTTCAAAAAATTATTTTTTACTGTCGCAAATTTTAAATACGCCGAGGATTGCCTTTTCTATAGTAAATTTTGCAAAAAATAATTTTTTACTGTCGCAAATTTTAAATACGCCGAGGATTGCCTTTTCTATAGTAAATTTTTCAAAAAATAATTTTTTACTGTCGCAAATTTTAAATACGCCGAGGATTACCTTTTGTATAGTAAATTTTTCAAAAAATAATTTTTTACTGTCGCAAATTTTAAATACGCCGAGGATTGCCTTTTATATAGTAAATTTTTCAAAAAATAATTTTTTACTGTCGCAAATTTTAAATACGCCGAGGATTGCCTTTTCTATAGTAAATTTTTCAAAAAATAATTTTTTACTGTCGCAAATTTTAAATACGCCGAGGATTGCCTTTTCTATAGTAAACTTTTCAAAAATTAATTTTTTACTGTCGCAAATTTTAAATACGCCGAGGATTGCCTCTTCTATAGTAAATTTTTCAAAAAATAATTTTTAACAGTCGCAAATTTTAAATACGCCGAGGATTACCTTTTCTATAGTAAATTTTTCAAAATTTAATTTTTTACTGTCGCAAATTTTAAATACGCCGAGGATTGCCTTTTCTATAGTGAATTTGTCAAAATAATATTTTTTACGGTCGCAAATTTTAAATACGCCGAGGATGTCCTTTTCTATAGTGAATTTGTCAAAAAATAAATTTTGACAGTGGCAAATTTTAAATACGCCGAGGATTGCCTTTTCTATAGCAAATTTTTCAAAAAATAATATTTTACTGTCGCAAATTTTAAATACGCCGATGATTGCCTTTTCTATAGTAAATTTTTCAAAAAATAATTTTTTACTGTCGCAAATTTTAAATACGCCGAGGATTGCCTTTTCTATAGTAAATTTTTCGAAAATTAATTTTTTACTGTCGCAAATTTTAAATACGCCGAGGATTGCCTTTTCTATAGTAAATTTATCAAAAAATTATTTTTTACTGTCGCAAATTTTAAATACGCCGAGGATTGCCTTTTCTATAGTAAATTTTTCAAAAAATTATTTTTTACTGTCGCAAATTTTAAATACGCCGAGGATTGCCTTTTCTATAGTATATTTTTCAAAAAATAATTTTTTACTGTCGCAAATTTTAAATACGCCGAGGATTGCCTTTTCTATAGTAAATTTTTCGAAAAATAATTTTTTACTGTCGCAAATTTTAAATACGCCGAGGATTGCCTTTTCTATAGTAAATTTTTCAAAAAATAATTTTTTACTGTCGCAAATTTTAAATACGCGGAGGATTGCCTTTTCTATAGTAAATTTTTCAAAAAAATAATTTTTTACTGTCGCAAATTTTAAATACAGGGAGGATTGCCTTTTCTATAGTAAATTTTTCAAAAAATAATTTCTTACTGTCGCAAATTTTAAATACGCCGAGGATTGCCTTTTCTATATTAAATTTTCAAAAAATAATTTTTTACTGTCGCAAATTTTAAATACGCCGAGGATTGCCTTTTCTATAGTAAATTTTTCAAAAAATAATTTTTTACTGTCGCAAATTTTAAATACGCCGAGGATTGCCTTTTCTATAGTGAATTTGTCAAAATAATATTTTTACGGTCGCAAATTTTAAATACGCCGAGGATTGCCTTTTCTATAGTGAATTTGTCAAAAAATAAATTTTTACAGTGGCAAATTTTAAATACGCCGAGGATTGCCTTTTCTATAGTAAATTTTTCAAAAATAATATTTTACTGTCGCAAATTTTAAATACGCCGAGGATTGCCTTTCCTATAGTAAATTTTTCAAAAAATAATTTTTTACTGTCGCAAATTTTAAATACGCCGGGGATTGCCTTTTCTACAGTGAATTTGTAAAAAAATAAATTTTTACAGTGGCAAATTTTAAATACGCCGAGGATTGCCTTTTCTATAGTAAATTTTTCAAAAAATAATTTTTTACTGTCGCAAATTTTAAATACGCCGAGGATTGCCTTTTCTATAGTGAATTTGTCAAAATAATATTTTTTACGGTCGCAAATTTTAAATACGCCGAGGATTGCCTTTTCTATAGTGAATTTGTCAAAAAATAAATTTTTACAGTGGCAAATTTTAAATACGCCGAGGATTGCCTTTTCTATAGTAAATTTTTCGAAAAATAATTTTTTACTGTCGCAAATTTTAAATACGCCGAGGATTGCCTTTTCTATAGTAAATTTTTCAAAAAATAATTTTTTACTGTCGCAAATTTTAAATACGCGGAGGATTGCCTTTTCTATAGTAAATTTTTCAAAAAATAATTTTTTACTGTCGCAAATTTTAAATACGCCGAGGATTGGCTTTTCTATAGTAAATTTTTCAAAAAATAATTTTTTACTGTCGCAAATTTTAAATTCGCCGAGTATTGCCTTTTCTATAGTAAATTTTTCAAAAAATAATTTTTTACTGTCGCAAATTTTAAATACGCCGAGGATTGCCTTTTCTATAGTGAATTTGATAAAATAATATTTTTACGGTCGCAAATTTTAAATACGCCGAGGATTGCCTTTTCTATAGTGAATTTGTCAAAAAATAAATTTTTACAGTGGCAAATTTTAAAAACGCCGAGGATTGCCTTTTCTATAGTAAATTTTTCAAAAAATAATATTTTACTGTCGCAAATTTTAAATACGCCGAGGATTGCCTTTTCTATAGTAAAATTTTCAAAAAATAATTTTTTACTGTCGCAAATTTTAAATACGCCGAGAATTGCCTTTTATATAGTAAATTTTTCAAAAAATAATTTTTTACTGTCGCAAATTTTAAATACGCCGAGGATTGCCTTTTCTATAGTGAATTTGTCAAAATAATATTTTTTACGGTCGCAAATTTTTAATACGCCGAGGATTGCCTTTTCTATAGTGAATTTGTCAAAAAATAAATTTTTTCAGTGGCAAATTTTAAATACGCCGAGGATTGCCTTTTCTATAGTAAATTTTTCAAAAAATAATATTTTACTGTCGCAAATTTTAAATACGCCGAGGATTGCCTTTTCTATACTAAATTTTTCAAAAAATAATTTTTTACTGTCGCAAATTTTAAATACGCCGAGGATTGCCTTTTCTATAGTGAATTTGTCAAAATAATATTTTTTACGGTCGCAAATTTTAAATACGGCGAGGATTGCCTTTTCTATAGTGAATTTGTCAAAAAATAAATTTTTACAGTGGCAAATTTTAAATACGCCGAGGATTGCCTTTTCTATAGTAAATTTTTCAAAAAATAATATTTTACTGTCGCAAATTTTAAATACGCCGAGGATTGCCTTTTCTATAGTAAATTTGTCAAAAAATAAATTTTTACTGTCGCAAATTTTAAATACGCCGAGGATTGCCTTTTCTATAGTAAATTTTTCAAAAAATAATTTTTTACTGTTGCAAATTTTAAATACGCCGAGGATTGCCTTTTGTATAGTAAATTTTTCAAAAAATAATTTTTTACTGTCGCAAATTTTAAATACGCGGAGGATTGCCTTTTCTATAGTAAATTTTTCAAAAAATAATTTTATACTGTCGCAAATTTTAAATACGCCGAGGATTGCCTTTTCTATAGTAAATTTTTCAAAAAATAATTTTTTACTGTCGCAAATTTTAAATACGGCGAGGATTGCCTTTTCTATAGTAAATTTTTCAAAAAATAATTTTTTACTGTCGCAAATTTTAAATACGCCGAGGATTGCCTTTTCTATAGTAAATTTTTCAAAAAAATAATTTTTCACTGTCGCAAATTTTAAATACGCCGGGGATTGCCTTTTCTATAGTGAATTTGTCAAAAAATAAATTTTTACTGTCGCAAATTTTAAATACGCCGAGGATTGCCTTTTCTATAGTGAATTTGTCAAAAAATAACTTTTTACTGTCGCAAATTTTAAATACGCCAAGGATTGCCTTTTCTATAGTAAATTTTTCAAAAAATAATTTTTTACTGTCGCAAATTTTAAATGCGCCGAGGATTGCCTCTTCTATAGTAAATTTTTCAAAAAATAATTTTTTACTGTCGCAAATTTTAAATACACCGAGGATTGCCTTTTCTATAGTAAATTTGTCAAAATAATATTTTTTACGGTCGCAAATTTTAAATACGCCGAGGATTGCCTTTTCTATAGTGAATTTGTCAAAAAATTAATTTTTACTGTGGCAAATTTTAAATATTCCGAGGATTGCCTTTTCTATAGTGAATTTGTTAAAAAATAAATTTTTAGAGTGGCAAATTTTAAATATACCGATGATTGCCTTTTCTATAGTGAATTTTTCAAAAAATTATTTTTTGCTGTCGCAAATTTTAAATACGCCGAGGATTGCCTTTTCTATAGTAAATTTTTCAAAACATAATTTTTTACTGTCGCAAATTTTAAATACGCCGAGGATTGCCTTTTCTATAGTAAATTTTTCAAAAAATAATTTTTTACTGTCGCAAATTTTAAATACGCCGAGGATTGCCTTTTCTATAGTAAATTTTTCAAAAAATCATTTTTTACTGTCGCCAATTTTAAATACGCCGAGGATTGCCTTTTCTATAGTAAATTTTTCAAAAAATAATTTTTTACTGTCGCAAATTTTAAATACGCCGAGGATTGCCTTTTCTATAGTAAATTTTTCAAAAAATAATTAATAATTTTTTACTGTCGCAAATTTTAAATACGCCGAGGATTGCCTTTTCTATAGTGAATTTGTCAAAATAATATTTTTTACGGTCGCAAATTTTAAATACGCCGAGGATTGCCTTTTCTATAGTGAATTTGTCAAAAAATAAATTTTTACAGTGGCAAATTTTAAATACGCCGAGGATTGCCTTTTCTATAGTAAATTTTTCGAAAAATAATTTTTTACTGTCGCAAATTTTAAATACGCCGAGGATTGCCTTTTCTATAGTAAATATTTCAAAAAATAATTTTTTACTGTCGCAAATTTTAAATACGCGGAGGATTGCCTTTTCTATAGTAAATTTTTCAAAAAATAATTTTTTACTGTCGCAAATTTTAAATACGCCGTGGATTGGCTTTTCTATAGTAAATTTTTCAAAAAATAATTTTTTACTGTCGCAAATTTTAAATTCGCCGAGTATTGCCTTTTCTATAGTAAATTTTTCAAAAAATAATTTTTTTACTGTCGCAAATTTTAAATACGCCGAGGATTGCCTTTTCTATAGTGAATTTGTCAAAATAATATTTTTACGGTCGCAAATTTTAAATACGCCGAGGATTGCCCTTTTCTATAGTGAATTTGTCAAAAAATAAATTTTTACAGTGGCAAATTTTAAAAACGCCGAGGATTGCCTTTTCTATAGTAAATTTTTCAAAAAATAATATTTTACTGTCGCAAATTTTAAATACGCCGAGGATTGCCTTTTCTATAGTAAAATTTTCAAAAAAATAATTTTTTACTGTCGCAAATTTTAAATACGCCGAGAATTGCCTTTTATATAGTAAATTTTTCAAAAAATAATTTTTTACTGTCGCAAATTTTAAATACGCCGAGGATTGCCTTTTCTATAGTGAATTTGTCAAATAATATTTTTTACGGTCGCAAATTTTTAATACGCCGAGGATTGCCTTTTCTATAGTGAATTTGTCAAAAAATAAATTTTTTCAGTGGCAAATTTTAAATACGCCGAGGATTGCCTTTTCTATAGTAAATTTTTCAAAAAAATAATTTTTACTGTCGCAAATTTTAAATACGCGAGGATTGCCTTTTCTATACTAAATTTTTCAAAAAATAATTTTTTACTGTCGCAAATTTTAAATACGCCGAGGATTGCCTTTTCTATAGTGAATTTGTCAAAATAATATTTTTTACGGTCGCAAATTTTAAATACGCCGAGGATTGCCTTTTCTATAGTGAATTGTCAAAAATAAATTTTTACAGTGGCAAATTTTAAATACGCCGAGGATTGCCTTTTCTATAGTAAATTTTTCAAAAAATAATATTTTACTGTCGCAAATTTTAAATACGCCGAGGATTGCCTTTTCTATAGTAAATTTTTTCAAAAAATAATTTTTTACTGTCGCAAATTTTAAATACGCCGAGGATTGCCTTTTCTATAGTAAATTTTTCAAAAAATAATTTTTTACTGTTGCAAATTTTAAATACGCCGAGGATTGCCTTTTGTATAGTAAATTTTTTCAAAAAATAATTTTTTACTGTCGCAAATTTTAAATACGCGGAGGATTGCCTTTTCTATAGTAAATTTTTCAAAAAATAATTTTTTACTGTCGCAAATTTTAAATACGCCGAGGATTGCCTTTTCTATAGTAAATTTTTCAAAAAATAATTTTTTACTGTCGCAAATTTTAAATACGGCGAGGATTGCCTTTTCTATAGTAAATTTTTCAAAAAATAATTTTTTACTGTCGCAATTTTAAAATACGCCGAGGATTGCCTTTTCTATAGTAAATTTTTCAAAAAAATAATTTTTTCACTGTCGCAAATTTTAAATACGCCGGGGATTGCCTTTTCTATAGTGAATTTGTCAAAAAATAAATTTTTACTGTCGCAAATTTTTAAATACGCCGAGGATTGCCTTTTTCTATAGTGAATTTTGTCAAAAAATAACTTTTTACTGTCGCAAATTTTAAATACGCCAAGGATTGCCTTTTCTATAGTAAATTTTTCAAAAAAATAATTTTTTACTGTCGCAAATTTAAATACGCCGAGAATTGCCTTTTATATAGTAAATTTTTCAAAAAAATAATTTTTTACTGTCGCAAATTTTAAATACGCCGAGGATTGCCTTTTCTATAGTGAATTTGTCAAAATAATATTTTTTACGGTCGCAAATTTTTAATACGCCGAGGATTGCCTTTTCTATAGTGAATTTGTCAAAAAATAAATTTTTTCAGTGGCAAATTTTAAATACGCCGAGGATTGCCTTTTCTATAGTAAATTTTTCAAAAAATAATATTTTACTGTCGCAAATTTTAAATACGCCGAGGATTGCCTTTTCTATACTAAATTTTTCAAAAAATAATTTTTTACTGTCGCAAATTTTAAATACGCCGAGGATTGCCTTTTCTATAGTGAATTTGTCAAAATAATATTTTTTACGGTCGCAAATTTTAAATACGCCGAGGATTGCCTTTTCTATAGTGAATTTGTCAAAAAAATTAAATTTTTACAGTGGCAAATTTTAAATACGCCGAGGATTGCCTTTTCTATAGTAAGTTTTTCAAAAAATAATTTTTTTACTGTCGCAAATTTTAAATACGCCGAGGATTGCCTTTTCTATAGTAAATTTTTTCAAAAAATAATATTTTACTGTCGCAAATTTTAAATACGCCGAGGATTGCCTTTTCTATACTAAATTTTTCAAAAAATAATTTTTTACTGTCGCAAATTTTAAATACGCCGAGGATTGCCTTTTCTATAGTGAATTTGTCAAAATAATATTTTTTACGGTCGCAAATTTTAAATACGCCGAGGATTGCCTTTTCTATAGTGAATTTGTCAAAAAATAAATTTTTACAGTGGCAAATTTTAAATACGCCGAGGATTGCCTTTTCTATAGTAAATTTTTCAAAAAATAATATTTTACTGTCGCAAATTTTAAATACGCCGAGGATTGCCTTTTCTATAGTAAATTTTTTCAAAAAATAATTTTTTACTGTCGCAAATTTTAAATACGCCGAGGATTGCCTTTTCTATAGTAAATTTTTCAAAAAATAATTTTTTACTGTTGAAAATTTTAAATACGCCGAGGATTGCCTTTTGTATAGTAAATTTTTCAAAAAATAATTTTTTACTGTCGCAAATTTTAAATACGCGAGGATTGCCTTTTCTATAGTAAATTTTTCAAAAAATAATTTTTTACTGTCGCAAATTTTAAATACGCCGAGGATTGCCTTTTCTATAGTGAATTTGTCAAAATAATATTTTTACGGTCGCAAATTTTAAATACGCCGAGGATTGCCTTTTCTATAGTGAATTTGTCAAAAAATAAATTTTTACAGTGGCAAATTTTAAAAACGCCGAGGATTGCCTTTTCTATAGTAAATTTTTCAAAAAATAATATTTTACTGTCGCAAATTTTAAATACGCCGAGGATTGCCTTTTCTATAGTAAAATTTTCAAAAAATAATTTTTTACTGTCGCAAATTTTAAATACGCCGAGAATTGCCATTTTATATAGTAAATTTTTCAAAAAATAATTTTTTACCTGTCGCAAATTTTAAATACGCCGAGGATTGCCTTTTCTATACTGAATTTGTCAAAATAATATTTTTTACGGTCGCAAATTTTTAATACGCCGAGGATTGCCTTTTCTATAGTGAATTTGTCAAAAAATAAATTTTTTCAGTGGCAAATTTTAAATACGCCGAGGATTGCCTTTTCTATAGTAAATTTTTCAAAAAATAATATTTTACTGTCGCAAATTTTAAATACGCCGAGGATTGCCTTTTCTATAGTAAATTTTTCAAAAAATAATTTTTTACTGTCGCAAATTTTAAATACGCCGAGGATTGTGCCTTTTCTATAGTAAATTTTTCAAAAAATAATTTTTTACTGTTGCAAATTTTAAATACGCCGAGGATTGCCTTTTTAGTAAGTAAATTTTTCAAAAAATAATTTTTTACTGTCGCAAATTTTAAATACGCGGAGGATTGCCTTTTCTATAGTAAATTTTTCAAAAAATAATTTTTTACTGTCGCAAATTTTAAATACGCCGAGGATTGCCTTTTCTATAGTAAATTTTTCAAAAATAATTTTTTACTGTCGCAAATTTTAAATACGGCGAGGATTGCCTTTTCTATAGTAAATTTTTCAAAAAATAATTTTTTACTGTCGCAAATTTTAAATACGCCGAGGATGGCCTTTTCTATAGTAAAATTTTTCAAAAAAAATAATTTTTCACTGTCGCAAATTTTAAATACGCCGGGGATTGCCTTTTCTATAGTGAATTTGTCAAAAAATAAATTTTTACTGTCGCAAATTTTAAATACGCCGAGGATTGCCTTTTCTATAGTGAATTTGTCAAAAAATAACTTTTTACTGTCGCGCAAATTTTAAATACGCCAAGGATTGCCTTTTCTATAGTAAATTTTTCAAAAAATAATTTTTTACTGTCGCAAATTTTAAATGCGCCGAGGATTGCCTCTTCTATAGTAAATTTTTCAAAAAATAATTTTTTACTGTCGCAAATTTTAAATACGCCGAGGATTGCCTTTTCTATAGTAAATTTGTCAAAATAATATTTTTTACGGTCGCAAATTTTAAATACGCCGAGGATTGCCTTTTCTATAGTGAATTTGTCAAAAAATTAATTTTTACTGTGGCAAATTTTTAATATTCCGAGGATTGCCTTTTCTATAGTGAATTTGTTAAAAAATAAATTTTTAGAGTGGCAAATTTTAAATATACCGATGATTGCCTTTTCTATAGTGAATTTTTCAAAAAATTATTTTTTGCTGTCGCAAATTTTAAATACGCCGAGGATTGCCTTTTCTATAGTAAATTTTTCAAAACATAATTTTTTACTGTCGCAAATTTTAAATACGCCGAGGATTGCCTTTTCTATAGTAAATTTTTCAAAAAATAATTTTTTACTGTCGCAAATTTTAAATACGCCGAGGATTGCCTTTTCTATAGTAAATTTTTCAAAAAAATAATTTTTTAATGTCGCAGATTTTAAATACGCCGACTATTGCTATTTCTATAGTAAATTTTTCAAAAAATAATTTTTTACTGTCGCAAATTTTAAATACGGCGAGGATTGCCTTTTCTATAGTAAATTTGTCAAAAAATAAATTTTTACAGTGGCAAATTTTAAATACGCCGAGGATTGCCTTTTCTATAGTAAATTTTTCAAAAAAATAATTTTTACTGTCGCAAATTTTAAATACGCCGAGGATTGCCTTTTCTATAGTAAATTTTTCAAAAAATAATTTTTTACTGTCCCAAATTTTAAATACGCCGACTATTGCCATTTCTATAGTAAATTTTTCAAAAAAATAATTTTTTACTCTCGCAAATTTTAAATACACCGAGGATTGCCTTTTCTATAGTAAATTTGTCAAAAAAATAAATTTTTACAGTGGCAAATTTTAAATACGCCGAGGATTGCCTTTTCTATAGTAAATTTTTCAAAAAATAATTTTTACTGTCGCAAATTTTAAATACGCCGAGGATTACCTTTTCTATAGTAAATTTTTCAAAAATAATTTTTTACCTGTCGCAAATTTTAAATACGCCGAGGATTGCCTTTTTTATAGTAAATTTATCAAAAAATAATTTTTTACAGTCGCAAATTTTAAATACGCCAAGGATTGCCTTTTCTATAGTAAATTTTTCAAAAAATAATTTTTTACTGTAGCAAATTTTAAATACGCCGAGGATTGCCTTTTCTATAGTAAATTTTTCAAAAAATAATTTTTTACTGTCGCAAATTTTAAATACGCCGAGGATTACCTTTTCTATAGTAAATTTTTCAAAAAATAATTTTTTACTGTCGCAAATTTTAAATACGCCGAGGATTGCCTTTTCTATAGTAAATTTTTCAAAAAATAATTTTTTACTGTCGCAAATTTTAAATACGCCGAGGATTGCCTTTTCTATAGTGAATTTGTCAAAATAATATTTTTTACGGTCGCAAATTTTAAACACACCGAGGATGTCCTTTTCTATAGTGAATTTGTCAAAAAATAAATTTTGACAGTGGCAAATTTTAAATACGCCGAGGATTGCCTTTTCTATAGAAAATTTTTCAAAAAATAATATTTTACTGTCGCAAATTTTAAATACGCCGAGGATTGCCTTTTCTATAGTAAATTTTTCAAAAAATAATTTTTTACTGTCGCAAATTTTAAATACACCGAGGATTGCCTTTTCTATAGTAAATTTTTCGAAAAATAATTTTTTACTGTCGCAAATTTTAAATACGCCGAGGATTTCCTTTTCTATAGTAAATTTTTCAAAAAATAATTTTTTACTGTCGCAAATTTTAAATACGCCGAGGATTGCCATTTCTATAGTAAATTTTTCAAAAAATAATTTTTTACTCTCGCAAATTTTAAATACGCCGAGGATTGCCTTTTCTATAGTAAATTTGTCAAAAAATAAATTTTTACAGTGGCAAATTTTAAATACGCCGAGGATTGCCTTTTCTATAGTAAATTTTTCAAAAAATAATTTTTTACTGTCGCAAATTTTAAATGCGCCGAGGATTGCCTCTTCTATAGTAAATTTTTCAAAAAATAATTTTTTACTGTCGCAAATTTTAAATACGCCGAGGATTGCCTTTTCTATAGTAAATTTGTCAAAATAATATTTTTTACGGTCGCAAATTTTAAATACGCCGAGGATTGCCTTTTCTATAGTGAATTTGTCAAAAAATTAATTTTTACTGTGGCAAATTTTAAATATACCGAGGATTGCCTTTTCTATAGTGAATTTGTTAAAAAATAAATTTTTAGAGTGGCAAATTTTAAATATACCGATGATTGCCTTTTCTATAGTGAATTTTTCAAAAAATTATTTTTTGCTGTCGCAAATTTTCAATACGCCGAGGATTGCCTTTTCTATAGTAAATTTTTCAAAACATAGTTTTTCACTGTCGCAAATTTTAAATACGCCGAGGATTGCCTTTTCTATAGTAAATTTTTCAAAAAATAATTTTTTACTGTCGCAAATTTTAAATACGCCGAGGATTGCCTTTTATATAGTAAATTTTTCAAAAAATAATTTTTTACTGTCGCAAATTTTAAATACGCCGACTGTTTGGATTATCGAAACACTGAAATGAAAGTCAACATGTTCATTAGAACAAATCAGATTTATCACCAAAAACTTTCCTCATACATAGAATGCGGCCCTGGTACCATAGAGTCTCATCAAGTATTAATTCTGGAAATAAATTCTCTAGTTCATTATCATGTATACACTATCATAGCTTAATTTGTTATACATTGTAATTTTGCATTCCAGTGTTATATCCCGTAACTTGACCGAGATCGTGGGCATAGTGGCCAGTGGCTGTGAAAAATAGGAGAACGGACACTTGTTACTGTGATCTCAAAGTCATCGGATGTCGAATAGTTACAGGCATTTAATTTAAAGCAAATTTTGTAATTATCGTACACAGTCAGATACCCGTAAGATATTGTAAAAACGCGATCAGTTATACCAAGTGCATTGTGAAATATTTTAACAATTTAAGAGTGAATTATAAGATTTCTGAAAGTACTCAGTGGTGTTCTCCTTTCACAATACATGTGATGCAACCACAACTACAGTCCATTGTCCTACCTTAGTGAATTCCCCCACATTTTTTGGTCCTTCAAATCCGGATTGTGAAAAGCTGTGAGTATTTTCATTATATTTTTTAATCTTATTGCCATAAGCTGATCAGGGGTAAGGATAAATCTTAAATTAAAGAATTCTACGGATTAGGATTGAACATACATCCACACTGGATAGACTGCACGAATAACAGATTCGATAGCGGATATTTTATCATGTAAAATTAAAAATTATTATTGTATGCATTTGACGGGCTAACAAAGATAAACCTGTGGAAAATAAAACAAAGAAGAAGTCAGTAACTTGCTTTTTCTTATTTTTTACAATTTTGTGCTTTCTTTACATTTTTTGACATTATATAATAGCAGATAATTTACGACTATTTAACAGCAAGTTGAGATTAACCCATACATAAATTTCTGCATAATAGTTGATAGTTCGGTGAATATAGGCATATATACATACATCATACTGAAGGTGAACTGTGAAATTATTGCAATTACGGGTATTTACACTAAGCTAGCTACGGTTTTTCTATATATTGGGCAATAATTAACGCACTTTTCACATTGTCCACAAATTGATATCAAGGCGTTTTTTTTGTGTGATTCGAGTCACACTTCCAATACGTTTGGTAAAATCTACATATTCACACGTCATTGAATACATATACACGTTATTGAACATAGTGCGCGATGGAAAATCTTATCAAACAGCAAACAAAATTGCAGGGAGCAATTGAGAAAAGTTTTAAAAATTACAAGAAGGCAAACAAACAAACTAAGTCAAGTAAGGGGTACTGTGAGAAAACGTAGAGATGCCGATTGAGAAGTTATGGGAACAATATAAAGAAAATAACGAATTGATCCTTGAGGAGTATGATGAGAAAGAACATGATAAATTGTCTTATTTTTCTACCGATGAATTTAGCGTGACTGAAGAAATGGCATTTGAGGCAATTGGCTTGATTAACGATGCGATTGAAGGATCAGAAAAGCTTAATATTACAGATAAATCTTTATGTCACACCCAATCAAGTGACCTACGACTACCTAGGGTTGTGCTACCCAAATTTCACGGGCGACTATAAAACATGGCCAGCATTCCACGATCTTTTTAACTCCTTGTGAATGAAAACGGTTCCCTGTCACCTGTGCAGAAACTATACCACTTGAAGACAAATGTAAGTGGGAAGCAGAGCATCTCATCAGACATATGCAAATTACGGCGGCAAACTACAAGCCTGCATGGGAACTTTTAATGAATCGTTACAATAACAAGCGAGCGTTAATAAATGCTTTTCTGAAGACCTTTATGTCAATACCTAATCATAGCAGCGAGGACAGCTACTTCACTAAAGGTCTTGATGGATACTACTACAGAATGCTTAGAGGCCATCAAGGGTTTGGACGTTCAGATTGACAATTGGGATCCTCTCGTTATCTACATTCTTGTACAAAAACTCAGTACAGAGACACATTCACAGTGGGAATTGACTTTGAGTAATCGTGAGGAACCAACAGAGCTTCCTTCGCTTGAAGAGTTTCTTGCATTTATTGAAACGCGGTTCCGAACTCTCGAGGCCATTGGAATTACGAAGGTTAACATGCAAGGAACGAGATCTACAAATGGGCAAATTACACATAAGTAGTTCAAAGGGGGCATATACTGCGGCAAAAGGTAATAGTTGTCTACTGTGTAAGCAAGATCACTATTTAAGGGAATGCTCCAAGTTTCTCAAGATGACAATCGATCAGCGCAAAGCAATAGCTCAGAAAAATTCCTACTGCTTCAATTGTTTAGCTCCTGGGCACCCAGTTTCTAAATGCAATGGCAAATTTAATTGCAGAATTTGTAATAGAAGGCATCATACACTCCTACATTCGCAGGCTCAGGTCAAGGAAGCAGCAGCCTGTTGCTAATTTTAGCTGTGCTTCTACTGCATACAATCAAACTCAAGGTAAAATCATCGAAAAATCAGTTAACACTGTTAGTGAAGTAGATCGAGGAATATCCAAACATGTACTATTAGCGACAGCCTTAGTGCTAGTAAAGGATAAAAATGATCATGATGTTGTCCTTCGCGCACTCATCGACCAAGGATCAGAAGCAACATTTATTTCTGAAGCTGCTGTACAGAAGTTAGGTTTGAGAAAAAGAAACACCGATACACATATCAGAGGAGTTGTGGGCACTAAAGCTGCTGTTGCTACGAAGATGGTCGAACTTGTCATCGGTTCGCGTTATCAACCCATGTGGAAATTAAGTATTGAAGCTTTACTTCTGGAAAGAATTACTGGAATCTTGCCGTGTACTACAATTAACACAAGCTCCTGGGGTCATTTTAATGACATTGTCTTAGCGGATCCCATGTACTACAAACCTGGAAGGATAGATCTACTATTGGGGGCTGATGTTTACGCTGAAATTATACAAGAAGGAATTGTTCGTGGTCCAAAAGGTACGCCATTAGGTCAACAAACAATATTCGGATGGATTTTGTCAGGAGAAGTAAAATTCAGTCATAACTGAACAGTTCAAAAGAGTGAAGTGAAGAACTTACATTGCGGTCTTGAAGTAGATAAACTGCTAAGACGTTTCTGGGAATTGGAGGAAATTGTTGCTCAAAATAAACATACTATTGAAGAAGAAAGATGCGAGGAGATATACAAGTTAACTCACAGGAGAACAAAGAGTGGCAGATACATTGTTACACTTCCATTCAATACATCCAATATGAAACCAGATTTGGGAAAGTCAAGAGATACTGCTGTCGCTCAAATGATGCAGATGGAGCAAAAGTTCAAGAGAAATCCTGAGATACGGAATCAATACTGTAAATTTATGCAAGATTATGTTCAACAAGCTCATATGGAGATAGCAGATGACGATTCGATAAATCACCACCCAAACTATCTGCCTCACCACGCAGTTATGAAGGATACTAGTACTACTACGAAATTGAGGGTAGTATTTGACGCCTCCAGAAAAACATCAAATAGGAAATCACTGAACGACAACCTACTAGTGGGGGCCAACAGTACAAGAAGATCTTTTCAGTATTTTAGTTAGATGGCGAAAACACAGAGTTGTCTTCACAGCCGACATCAAACAAATGTACCGGCAAATCCTGGTTGACGAGGACAACGTTGACTATCAACGGATAGTTTGGAGAGATACAACTGATGAACCAATACGAGGATTACAGAGACGGTCACATATGGAACAGCTTCAGCACCATACCTCGCTACCAGAACCTTGCACCAGCTTGCTGTTGATGAAGTACACAAATCTCCAACTGAGGCCAACATAGTGCTACACGACTTTTACGTAGATGATATCATGTCAGGTGGAGATACAACTGATGAAGTTATTAAAATTCAGCAAAGGTTGGAAGAGCTTATGATGTCAGGAGGTTTCAAGCTTAGGAAATGGGCCAGTAATTACACAGAAGTTCTCGAAAATATCCCAGATGAGGATAGAGAAATACAGATTCCTTTCAAAATTACGCATCAGACCATCATAAGGGCCTTAGGTGTCCTTTGGAATCCCATCAACGATACGTTTTCTTACAAGGTTAATTTGGAAGAATATGAAACTCCAAATACAAAAAGAGGTATACTCTCGAACATATCGCGAATATATGACCCCCTCGGATGGCTGGCACCTGTAACAGTTACTGGAAAGATTTTAATGCAAAATCTTTGGTTAGCAGGACTTGCGTGGGATGAACCTCTGCCTCAGAGCTTGGAGACAGCATGGAGAAATTATCACTACAAATTAAAGGAAGTTGAGAATATTCAAATACCTCGATGGATAAGTTTTACGAAGGGGATTGATTCCATTGAGTTGCACTCGTTTAGTGATGCGTCACTGCAAGCGTATGCTGCATGTATTTATGCTAGAATAGTAAACCGAGATGAAACCGTAAAGGTAAGTCTCATTGCTAGTAAAACAAAGGTTGCACCTACAAAATCAATAACCCTTCCCAAATTAGAGCTCTGTGGTGCTCTCCTTGCAACCAGGTTATTAAGAACCATTCAAGAAGCCTTGAAAATACAAAATGTTAAGGTTCACTGTTGGACAGACTCAAAAATTGTATTGGGATGGGTTCGAGGTCATCCAAGTAGATGGAATCAATTCGTAAGCAACCGTGTCTCAGAGATACAGTCTAAAGTCGACAACAACGCTTGGCACTATGTGTCTACAAGGGATAATCCTGCTGATTGCGGATCACGGGGTATTACTCCAGAGCAGTTGAAACAACATATATTATGGTGGACTGGTCCAATGTGGCTACAACGTCCACAAGTGGACTGGCCAGAATACAAGGACAAGGTAAATTTTGATAATCTGCCCGAAACGAGGAAGATTAAAACTACCGCTACAGCAGCGATCATATCTGAATTCACATTAATAGAAAAATATTCATCGTTCTCAAAGCTTATTCGCATAACTGCATACTGTTATCGTTTTGCAGGAAATTTAAGAGCGAAGCATGGCGACAGAACTAAGGGACCACTCTCCGTCACAGAAATACGAAACGCCAAGTATGGGTTGTTCAAAATAGTACAGAATGAAAACTTCCGCGAAGAGATAGATTTTTTGCAAAAGAAAAAGCCCATTAAAACGTCGAGTAGAATTCTCAACTTAAATCCGTTTCTTGATGGAGAAGGTATGCTACGAGTGGGAGGTCGATTACAATACTCAGAACTACAGTTCAATGAAAAGCATCCCATAATTCTTTTAGACAAAGGGCACTTTATAAGGTTATTAGTAGAAGAAGTTCACAAAACCACTTTGCATGGCGGTACTCAGTTGATGCTCAACCTTTTAAGAAAAACCTACTGGATTTTAAATGCCAGAAACTTGTTACGGAGCGTAATACATAAATGCATCGTATGCTTTCGTCAAACATCGAAGTCACGACAGCAGTTAATGGGAAATCTTCCTGCAGCCCGAGTTACAGCAAACAGACCATTCCTGCATACTGGTGTCGATTTTAGTGGACCACTCGAGATAAAGGCATATACAGGACGAGGCAGAATACGTACAACGAAAGGATATGTGGCGGTCTTCGTATGTCTATCAACCAAGGCCATTCATTTGGAGGCCGTTTCTGATCTCTCAGCAAATGCATTCCTCGCGGCTTTTAAAAGGTTCACAGGACGCCGAGGGTTATGCAGTGATCTATATAGTGACTGTGGCACTAACTTTGTTGGAGCGAGTAAGCGACTGTCAGAAGAATATCACTCAAGCCTGAAGGCTATAAATCCAGAGATAATGTCAGCACTCACCATCCAAAGTACTACGTAGCATTTCATTCCGCCAGCATCTCCCCACTTCGGTGGACTTTGGGAGGCAGGAGTTAAGTCGATGAAGCATCATCTGAGGCGAATTACAATGAACGTAAAGTTGACATATGAAGAATTAAGTACCATCTTAACTCAAATTGAAGCATGCCTAAACAGTAGACCGCTTTGTGCATTAACAAATGATCCGAACGACTGTAGTGCGTTAACTCCAGGGCATTTTTTAGTCGGCAATGCTCTGCTAACTCCGCCTGAACCTAACTTACTTGATATTAAAACACACAATTTGAATCGTTGGCAATTATTGCAACAACTAAAACAGAATTTTTGGAAAAGATGGAGTGCAGAATATCTGTCAAGGTTACAACAACGTCCCAAATGGCTTAAGGTAGAACCTAATGTAAAACATGGAGAACTAGCTCTTATAAGGGACGAACGCCTTCCTTCTTCTCAGTGGCTACTGGCAAGAATAATAGACACTCACCCGGGTGCGGATGGCCTAGTAAGAGTAGTGACTCTTAAATGTAAGAATAACACATTTAGACGACCAATAACAAAGATATGCCCTCTCCCGCTTGAAGTAGAAAAACCGGCCTCAAGCACTCTATCAAAGTGCGCAGAACCTTTATAAGGTAACTACGAATGAATTATTTACCTTGAATTTTGATTAAGCCAGATACCCTTCAAATTAAGAATAAAAGATCAGCTTATAGGTAGTAAGTAAAAATGAACTGTTTCCTTAAAATCATCCCATCCCTTATCCCGCTACACTAATTTAAACCAATACATATACGAGATCACTCAACGAGGCGAGTCGTGGCGCCTTCCCAAAAAACCACTTGGAGTCAGAGAGGAAATGCCTGACCAACGAATTGTACCTGTTTTCATTAGAGATCTGAGAAATTGCAAAGAAAGAAGACTACGAAAGAAGAAAATGGGACCTTCTCGGTCCCCAACACATGTTGAAGAATACGGCGGAATCCAAAAATGTAGCAGCTATGAATGTTTTGACTAAAGGACGCAGTCATCCTACTGGTTGAAATCCTTCAGATTCCAAGGCGGGGAGAATGTTTGGATTATCGAAACACTGAAATGAAAGTCAACATGTTCATTAGAACAAATCAGATTTATCACCAAAAACTTTC